>CM016614.1:87010234-87421754 GCA_005393395.2 Gossypium australe | reverse complement strand
GCGAGGCGTCGAGAGGAAGGCGACGCACCGGACGTCATAACCGGTACGTTCTTAATTTTTGGTTTGTCGTATACTGCTTTAATTGATGTTGGTTCGACGCACTCATATGTTGCTAGTAGTATAGTGGAACTTTGAACTTAGCCTATGAGGTTTCTTCTAGGGAGATGACTGTAGTTAGCCCTCTAGGTCACTCAGTAGAAGTAAGCAAACTGTATAGGGATGTACCCCTAGAACTTCAAGGGGTGGTGTTTCTGGCTGAACTGATGGAACTGCCATTCGGGGAGTTCGATTTGATCCTAGGGGCGGACTGGCTAGTGAGATATTAGGCAAGTTTGGACTGTGCGACTAAGCGCATGGTGTTGAGATCTGTCGAGGGTGAAGAGGTGGTGATAGGTGATTGAAGGAATTACCTATCCAATGTGGTATCCGTTTTGAAGGCCGAGAAAATGGTGAGGAAGGGGTGTGAGGCATTCATGGTTCACGTTTGTGCATTGGAGGCCAAGGAGTCAATTGTGGAGGATGTCAAACAAAGTGAAAGAATTTACTGATGTGTTTCCAGAAGAGCTCCCGGGACTGCCTCCAGATCGCGAAGTTGAGTTTGGTATAGATCTGCTACTGGGAAACCGCGCCAGTGTCTATTGCCCCATATAGAATGGCGTCAAAGGAGTTAGTGAGCTGAAAGCGCAGATTCAGGAGTTGCTGGATCGAGGTTTTATTTGGCCGAGTGTATCACCTTGGGGAACGCCTGTTAAGAAGAAAGACGGAACAATGCAGATGTGTATAGATTACCGTCAGCTGAATAAATTGACGATTAAGAACAAGTATACGTTGCCGATGATAGACGACCTGTTCGATCAACTTAAGGGAGCGTCAGTTTTCTCTAAGATTAATATGAGGTTGGGGTACCACCAGCTGAAGGTAAAGGAGGCCGATATTCATAAGACGACGTTTCGCACTCGTTATGGTCACTACGAGTTTTTGATAATGCCGTTTGCATTGACCAATGCATCGGCAGCATTTATGGATATGATGAATCGGGTGTTTCAGCCGTATTTGGATCGGTTCGTTGTAGTATTTATAGATGATATCCTGGTGTACTCGAGGTCTGAGGAAGAGCATGATGAGCATCTCCGTGTGGTTCTGTAGATTCTGAGGGAGAAATAGCTATTCGCAAAGTTTAGTAAGTGCGAGTTCTGGTTAAAGGAAGTAACTTTCTTGGGTCATGTGGTGTCAGCTGAGGGGATTAGGGTGGACCCTCGGAAGATTGAAGCGGTATTGGATTGGAAACCACCTAAGCCTGTGGCCGAGATTCGGAGTTTTCTGGGTTTGGCAGGGTATTACAGAAGGTTTGTGGAAGGGTTCTCTTTGATTGCAGTGCCGTAACCAAGTTGTTAAGGAAATGGATTCCGTTTGTGTGGTCGAACAAGCAACAAGAAAGTTTTGAGAAGTTAAAGAAGATTTTGACAGAAGCTCCGGTTCTGATTCAGCCTGAAGCAGGGAAAGAATTTACGGTTTATGGTGATGCGTCGCATACCGAGTTAGGATGTGTGCTGATGCAAGAGGGGAAAGTAGTGGCGTATGCTTCTCGTCAACTGAGACCTCACGAAGTGAATTATCCGACGTATGACTTGGAATTGGCTGCAGTAGTTTTCGCCTTGAAGATTTGTAGACATTACTTGTATGGGGAGAAGTCTACAGTCTACACGGATCACAAGAGTTTGAAATACCTTCTTACTCAGAAGGAGTTGAATTTGAGGCAGCGCAGGTGGATCGAGTTGTTAAAAGACTACGACTGCTCGATTGAGTATCACCCTGGGAAAGCCAATGTGGTGGTAGACGCATTGAGCCGTAAGGTGGTGTCGGACTTAAGAGCAATGTTTGCCCACCTTAGTTTGTTCGATGACGAAAGTCTGCTAGCGGAATTGCAAGTGAAGCCGACATGGGTAAACCAGGTTAAGGAAAAGCAATTGGAAGATGAAGTTTTAAGCGCTCGATGTTTGCAAGTGCAGAATGGTGGATTGGAGGGGTATAGCTTGAACAGTGAGGGTGTGCTGTGTTTCCAAGGGAAGGTTTACATGCTGAAAGATGTGGAGTTGAGGCAGAAGATTTTTTAGGAGGCACATAGCAGTCCGTACGCTATGCATCCTGGAGGTAGTAAGATGTACCGAGACTTGCGGGAGCAATTTTGGTGGCCGAGTCTGAAGCGGGAAGTAACGGAATTCGTGAGTAAGTGTTTGACGTGTCAGCAAGTCAAAGCTGAACATCAGTTACCTTCGGGTCTGTTGCAGCCGATAAAGATTCTGCAGTGGAAGTGGGAAAGGATTACAATGGATTTCGTCAGTGGGTTAGCCCTCACGCCTACTAAAAATGATTCAGTTTGGGTGATTGTGGACCGTTTGACAAAATCGGCTAATTTCATACCAGTTCGGGTCGATTATTCACTTCAAAGGTTGGCTAAGTTGTATGTGGCAGAAATTGTGAGACTACATGGAGTGCCAGTGTCGATTATCTTGGATAGGGACCCTAGATTCACGTCAAGATTTTGGAAAGCTTTGCATCAGGCATTGGGTACAAGGTTGGATTTCAGTACGACATTTCATCCGCAGTCAGATGGGCAGTCAGAGAGGGTAATCCAGATTTTAGAAGATATTTTGAGGGGTTGTGTCTTGGATTTCAGAGGTAGTTAGGAAGAATTTCTACCGTTGGTAGAGTTCGCATACAACAATAGTTACCAGGCAAGTATTCAGATGGCACCGTATGAAGCGCTATATGGGCGAAAGTGTCAAACCCCTACGTGTTGGACAGAGTTGGGTGAGCGCCAGCTGTTGGGTCTAGAGTTGGTTGCTGAAACAGAGGATAAGGTTAAGCTGATTCGAGGCCGTCTGAAAGAAGCTTCGGAGGCAGAAGTCTTATGCCGATCTCAAGCGGAAGGATATAGAGTTTGCAGTGGGTGACAAAGTTTTCCTAAAGGTGTCGCCATGGAAGAAAGTGCTGAGATTTGGTCGGAAGGGCAAGCTGAGCCCTAGGTTTATCGGGCCTTATAAGGTGTTGAAGCATGTAGGACCAGTGGCTTATCAACTCGAGTTACCAGCGGAATTAAGCCAGATCCATGACGTGTTTCATGTTTCCATGCTTAGACGCTATCGTTCAGATCCGTTGCATGTTGTGCCAGTGGAGGAGATTAAAGTGAGCCCAGATTTGTCTTTTGACGAGGAACCAGTGCAGATCCTGGATCGGGATGTCAAGGTCTTGCGTAGGAAATCAGTTCCTTTGGTGAAGGTGTTATGGCGGAATCACGGTACAGAAGAGGCCACGTGGGAGTCAGATGATGTGATACGGCAGCAATATCCTCAACTCTTTTGACCAGGTAATTTCGAGGCCGAAATTATATTTAAGGGGGGTAGAACTATAACATCCTTAGAATGGGGTCTTTGCATTTTACTTGTTTGCATGTAGATAGTATGAATGTGATGCTAGTTTAGGCTATTTTAGGGTCTATGCATGAGCCGGGGATAGGCCAGAGTTTCTTTGAAATTTGCATTTTAGGCTTCTGAAAGAGGGGAGCTATTGAGCTAGGTGATAAGGGTAGTTGATGGCAAGTTTTGACACAAGAAGTGCCTTGGTAAAGTGGCAAGGAGGCGCCACTTAAGGCCCAAGGAAGTGACTCCTCAGGTGAGTAAGGGAGCCTTGGTTCGAGCTGTGAAGATTCCCTTTCTGCTTGTTATTTTTTATGCCAAGACCAGAGGGAGGTTGAAATACCCAAACCCGGCCCACGAGCTTTGACCAGATTTGGTATGTTCCTCAAATAAACCGGTTCAAATTCTTTTGTTACATTGTGAAAATCTTGTGCGGTTTAAAAAAAATTGTTTGGGTTGGGCTTGTGTTGAAAACCAATTCGATTTTCATATTAGAAAACCCTTTTTAATTCTATGTGATAAAACATATAGAGTATATTTTTAGAAAAAAAATAAATTACTTGGTCTTTAAACTTAATAAAAATTTGTAACATAATTAAACAATAAACAGAAATAAGATAGTACACTATGGCCTTAAGGCCTTATTACATCAAATAAATCCAAATAATTCAGAGTACTTAAAAAAAATTAATAGTCCATTAAAATAAGACTTCAAGTTGAGCATGGCCACCACAAGTCCTGCCGTCCCGGTCCATCACTATTCATCACCTGAAACATGGTCCCACAACGGGGTGAGTCAACAGACTCAATGTGTACACAACACTAAATCATAATCGAATCAGGCATAACAATTATTACATATTCATATCATAGCATACAAGTTATGATGCATTCCCAAAACCCAAACCTATTAGGCCATCCGCTACACTCCCCCGTACCAACCTGTACACCGTGGGGACTACTAAGTCGACCCTCCTTCCGCTACACTCCATATCGCGGTCTTAGGTCACCGCATTCGTGGTCTTAGGTCACCACGTTCAGATTACTGTGGTCTTAGGTCACCACATTCAGATTACTGTGGTCTTAGGTCACCACATTCAGATATCACGTTCTTAGGTCACCGTGTTCGTGGTCTTAGGTCACCACATTCACTTCCCCTTCAAAATAAAACCCATATGCCCCATATAATAGTAATATGCATAAATATGCCAGAGTTCACATTCTTATTCTTATTCTCATGTTACAATTAACATATTTCATAATCCTAGTAGGAGTAGGAAACGTACCTGAGTACTTTGTACCATAACATGGTACCTTAGCTACTTTCATATTCTTAATACCACATATATTAATTAAACTTAGCCATATAAGGTAGTATGAAATAGTGTGGGGTACACACCTGATTCGCTTAACAACTTCACTGAAATCCCGAAATCTGATCTACTGCCTTAAATCTCAAGTTCCTACATTTGATTAATCACTTACTATTTAGCATAAATCCTATTCGGCTATAATACCAAATCCTAGTAGGATTTGTATTCTTAAAACTTACCTTTGATGCCGATTTGATGATTATTCAATCCCGAAATTGCTGCTATGCTTCTTCTTGTATTCGGCCAAGCCCTAAATCTCATCAGGGGTTAGTTCCGGCTTTTTAAACAAATTAAAGAATAGATCTAAATACCAAATCAAGCCTTGGCCGAAAATACCTATATGCTTACCTTCCAAATCTTAAATCCCGAAATAGATCCTTGCTTTCTTAGTGCTGTCGAAAATCCTATAAGCACATGTTAGATTGATTTCTAACACTTAATCATCATTAAATGGCCTATGGCCGAATATCAGATGTCTTACCTTGAAGCTTTAAATCCCGAAAATACCTTCTCTTGAAGTCGATAACTATCAAAAATCTCGGAGTTCCTCCTTTAATATTCGGCCAAGAGACAATAAGGGGATCAGTTCCTAGATCTCGATAAAAAGAAACTGAACAACAAAATCCATTGTTCTTACCTTAATACCTCAGTCGACTGCACCCTTGCTTGGAGTCACAAAGATTCGGCTTTTGAGGCTTAAAAGAAATCGATTTCACTAGAGATTATTGGTATATTCGGTTGGACAAAATAAAAGAGAAGAGAGGATTTTGCTAGGGAAAAATTCGGCAGAGAGAAGAGGAGGAAGAAAATTTGATGAGTAGCCCTATTCTCTTCCTTTTATAGCCGAAATTACTACTCAGAATCCCTTACTTGGTCACCACTCTTCTATTTGATAGCTTTATCCTTTTAATTATCACAAAATAAAAGAATTAATCCAACAATTATCTCTTAGAAATAATCCAAACAAAATCCTTTATTTATCCCCTAATTAGCCGAATCTAAAAGAGAATGAAACTCCTCTTTGGCAAGCCTTGTGTCGTCCACCTCTGTGCTTCTAGAAGCAAAAATAAAACTTCTTTCATTTGCTTCCCATGTGACTCGGACTCAGGCCCAATACCCTTGCATGTGGCGCCATTTCCAGAGGCCCTAAGTGGCATCTTCAGGCCACTTTTCCAAGCCTGTTGTGTGTCAAATTTCACATACTTTTTCTCTTAAGGCCACCTTGCCTCAGTTTCCTCTTTTAAACTTTAAAACTCGATATTTCTAAGTCATTTCTAAGTTTCCAAAAATTTTCGTTTGGCTCTTTAAACTTGATATTTCCTTACATTTCCAAGTTTCCAGAAATGTTCACTTTCCTCTTTTGAATCATTTCCAAATCATTTCCTAGTTTCCAAAATGTTCACTTTCCATTTTTAAACTTAACATTCCCATACATTTTCAGGTTTCCAAAATGTTCAAAATTTATTCATAATACTTAAGACATGTCATTTCGTACAATTAAACCAAAAATGCATAGGCCCTTTTCAGGATGTTACAGTTCTACCCCCCTTACAAATAATTTCATCCTCGAAATTTCCTAGCTAAAATAATTGAGGGTATTGCTGTCGGATTGCCTCTTCTGGCTCCCACGAAGCTTCTTCCGATTCATGATTGCGCCATAACACTTCGACTAGAGGAACTGACTTCCTCCGTAGCACCTTCACATCACGTTCCAATATCTGAATCGGCTCTTCCTCGTACGATAAGTCTGGCCTTAGCTCCACTTCTTCAACTGGTACCACATGAGACGGATCCGATCGATAACGACGTAACATGGATACATGGAATACGTCGTGCATTTGCTGCAACTCTGGTGGCAACTCCAATTGGTATGCCACTGGCCAACTCGCTTCAGTACTCGATAGGGCCCTATAAACCTTGGGCTTAACTTCCATTTGTGACCAAACCTCATCACCTTCTTCCAAGGCGAAACCTTAAGGAACACTTGGTCTCCCACTTCAAACTCTATTTCCTTTCGCTTAAGGTCGGCGTACGACTTCTGCCTATCAGAGGCTTCCTTTAACCGTGCCCTAATTATTTCAACCTTTTCTTCAGTTTCTGCCACTAATTCTGGACCCAAAACTCGATGTTCTCCTAACTCAGTCCAACAAGTAGGAGTTCTACACTTCCGACCATACAACGCTTCATATGGTGCCATCCGAATGCTAGCCTGATAGCTGTTGTTGTAGGCGAACTCAGCTAAAGGCAAGTAATCTTCCCAACTTCCTCGGAAATCCATCACACAGCCTCTCAACATATCCTCCAACACTTGTATAACTCGTTCAGACTGCCCGTCTGATTGTGGATGAAAAGCCGTAGTGAAGTCCAACTTAGTGCCTAAAGCTTGATGAAGTGCCCTCCAAAACCGAGACGTGAACCTTGGGTCTCTATCCGAAATAATTGACACTGGCACTCCGTGTAACCTTACAATCTCCGCCACGTATAATTTGGCTAACTTCTGAAGAGAATAGTCAACGCTTACCGGGACGAAGTGCGCGGACTTGGTCAAACGGTCCACTATCACCCATACCGGGTCCTTCTTAGTAGGCGTAAGGGGAAGCCCACTAACGAAGTCCATGGTAATTCTCTCCCACTTCCATTGTGGAATCTCGATTGGTTGAAGCAATCCTGATGGAACTTGGTGTTCAGCCTTAACTTGCTGACACGTCAGACATTTTCCCATGAATTCAGTCACTTCCCGTTTAAGATCAGACCACCAAAATTGTTCCCTTAGATCTCTGTATAGCTTAATGCCTCCGGGATGCATAGCATAAGGGCTACTATGCGCCTCCCGAAGAATTCTTTGTCTTAACTCCTCGTCCCTCGGCATACAGACTTTTCCTTTGTAGCACAATACTCCTTCGTCATTAACGCCATAATCCTTTAATTCTCCATTCTGTACTTGCTGTATCTTAGCACTTAGGTCCTTATCAGCCAACTGTCCCTCTTTTACCTCATTGAGCCACGTGGGCTTGACTTGCAACTCTGCCAACAGGCTTCCATCATCACACAAACTTAAGTGAGTGAACATAGCTCTTAGATCCGATACAACCTTCTGACTTAGGGCATCAACTACCACATTTGCCTTGCCCGGGTGGTACTCTATCGAGCAATCATAATCCTTCAACAACTCCACCCACCTTTGCTGCCTCAAGTTCAACTCCTTCTGAGTCAACAAATACTTAAGGCTCTTGTGGTCTGTGTAGATTATTGACCTTTCTCCATAAAGATAGTGCCTCCACACCTTAAGAGAGAAAACCACTGCTGCCAATTCCAAGTCATGGGTTGGATAGTTAACCTCATGAGGCCTTAACTGCCGAGACGCATAAGACTCTACCTGTTGAGTCTACTGAGTTAGTAATTAGAGTATCGAACCCCTTAGGCAAGTGTGTTCTAGTTGATAAAGTGTACAAGAATTGTCTGTTGATGTTTCGGGATATTTGTTTTCTGGCTAATCTGATGCTGCTACCCTTTGATGAATTTGATATAATTCTATGTATGGATTGGCTAACTTTGAATAATGCTATTATGAATTGTAAACGGAAGAGCATTGGTTTAAAAAGTCAGAATGGTGAGATAGTTCGAATTGAATCCAGTGATTTAAATGGGATACCGGCTGTAATATCTTCAATGAAAGCTTTGAATTATGTGAATAATGGATGTGAAGCTTATCTTGCATATGTGATTGATACAAAAGTGACAGAGAAGAAATTTGAATCTGTGCTCGTGGTTTGTGAATTCCCAGATGTGTTTCCTGAAGAACTACCAGGATTACCTCCAATACGAGAAGTTAAGTTTGGTATTGGCTTAGTGCCGGGGACGACTCCTATCTCAATAGCTCCGTATAGAATGGCACCGAAAGAATTGAAAGAGTTGAAGTCTCAGTTGCAAGAGTTGACAGATAGAGGATTTGTTCGACCAAGTTTCTCACCCTGGGGTGCTCTTGTGTTGTTTGTGAAAAAGAAGGGCGGTACTATAAGGATGTGTATTGATTATCGACAGTTGAATAAAGTGACAATAAAGAATAAATATCCTCTACAGCGAATTGATGATTTGTTTGATTATTTAAAATGAGCTACAGTATTTTCGAAAATAGATCTGAGATTGGGATATTATTAGTTGAGAGCTAAAGAATCAGATGTGTCGAAAACTACTTTCAGAACAAGGTATGGACATTATGAATTTTTAGTTATGCCTTTTGGACTAACGACCCCAAACCCGGTCAATACACCACGACCGAATCTGGTATGTTACGGGGATAAATGTATTTGAGAGGTTTAGGTTTCCGGTTAAAAGTTTGATGAAAACTCTTTTTGTATATTTTGTTCTTGTAGAAATCTTGGGCATGATTGTTTAAAAAGCGATAGTGCATTTGAAAATCCGGAAATTTTGAAAGCTTAACTAAATATGTAAGTAAAACAAATTTATCACATTTGGAAATTCGAGTAATTCTTTTGTGTAGCTTAAAACATTTTGACTTAGTAAGAAAATATTCTCAAGTTTGAAAAACACATTTGAGTTTCATTCATTTTAAATTACAGTGTGATACCTGATGGTAAAGTTTAAAACATATCGCTTTGTAGGTTGAAAACTTTATCTTTCCAAGTTTTAGCAAATTTTAACCCAATAATTTGTTAAGGCATGTTTAAAATCAACTCTAAGCATAAACATAACAGAACATAGTTTAAAAGGCCTTTTACAATCTAAATAAAACCAAATGAAAATCAGCCAAATAAAGTACCAAGTTTTAATTCAGTGCAACTCCGAATTTATTCATGGCATGCTCACCTCGAGTCCATCCCGGCTCCATGTCCGCAAGCTAAACATCACCTGAAATGATAAGGGAGAAGGTGAGTCGCATGACTCAGTGCATAAATCCCCCTCCCGGTATATGCAACATACTAACACAAATCATAACAAAGCAATACAATTAATGCACCCGATCCTAACCATCCATACCACCTTTTCTACCCCGTGTGGTACCAAACCACTGGTGGTGCCAAACCACTGGTGACCCAAAGTCACGAATAATCCATCTGTGGGGCCAACCCACGTGTGATACCAAATCACTGGCGAGGATCCTGTATCTCAATAGTGGGGCCAACCCACGGTGGTGTTAACCACAGGGAAGAGTCGCAATGAGGTGCCAAACCTCTGGTGTCCCAAAGACACAAGTGTGATACCAAATCACTAGTGACCGCAGTCACGAATCAAATGATGGGGCCAACCCATCGTGTGATACCAAATCACTGACGTCAATCCCGTAATATCAACCGTGGGCCAACCCACTGTGGTGCTAAGCCACTGGGACAAGACGCTGAGGTGCCAAACCTCTAGTGACCCAAAGTCACAATAAATCAATCTGTGGTACCAAACCACTGGAGGTGCCAAACCTCTGGTGTCCCAAAGACACGGATATCATATTCCCCCTCCTCTCATATTACCCAATATCATACCAACTCATGAAAAGTATGCAAATCATGCAAATCATGCTAACATGCCCAATATTGCATCCCATAGTACATACATCATAAATCAATGACAGAGCTCGTAATGAAACGGACTTACCTGAATCCGTGTACATACCCCATAGGGTATCATATCAATCAATCCCACTGTTTAACAATCAGGTTTATTAAACATATTACTAAGCCAAAAAGTGTGTTAGCTTACACACCTGTTAACACGCAAGCTTAATCTCACAGAACCGGTCTAAATCCCTCGAATACTTTGCTCCTATAATCGACCAAACAAGAGATTAGCCACTTATACTATTCGGCCAAAACAGATAAACCAAAGGGTCAACATTAACCCTTACCTTGCAAATGGTTTGGTTTCCTACCAAAACCCGAACCAACCAATGGTTCCTTTAACAATCGGCCACACCCTAAAATGTAAACAGTTAGTCCTTTGAAGACTAGACTAAATGAACTAAACGAATAGACCATGCACCAAAATCTCACCATCACTTACCAATCAATCAACTCAAGATAAAGGCTTCATTTGACTGCTTCGAAATCCCGGATGCCCTATAACGCAATGAATAACAAAAGATTAACTCCTTTCAACCAAACACAAAATCGGCTCTTACCCAAACAAAAATCGACAACGAACAAGGGAGAAAAGAGATAGCCCTTCGGCTAAAAACTCACCTTCTTCAAACGATTGCAAAACACGAGATGAGCACCAACACCACACCAAAATTCGGCCACAAGAAAACCACTAGGAGAGAAGGGAGATTCAGCTAAGATGTAACCAAATAGTAAAGAGGATTCGGCCCTAGGTGTTTAACACTCCTATGTTCGGCTTTGAGTGGAAAGAAAAGGGAAAAATAGAAATGAGAAGAAGAAGAAATTGCGGCAATAGGGCTTGAGAAGAAGAGAGAAATCGACAGGAGAAAAGTACTTTTAGTTTTGACAAGAAAAAGAATTGGAGGAGGTATTTTGGAGAATGACTTTCGGCTATCAAGGTTCCAGGAGAAGAAAAGAAAGTATGAAAAGAAAAGGAGTACTGGTTTCGGCTCACACGAATGAAGATAGAAGAAGAAATGGGAAAGAACATTCGGCCACACACACCCAATCAAGAGAAGCAAGCAATTTTCGGGAAGAAGATGCTTGGACTTTCGGTTCTAAGAAGAAAATGAAGAAATACACTTGAAATTTCGGCTAGCTTTTTGACAAAAGGAGAATTTGGCTTACAAATTATTTTTGACCGAAAATGCACAAAATTGCCAAATGAAATTCGGCACTCCCAATCTCCCACATACCAAGCCGTCCACTCCCCCCAAAATCTCCCCAAGATTCGGCCACAACTCCCCCAAACACTCCAAGCCACAACTTCAAACTAGTTTGAACTAGTCCACCTCCACAAATCACTCTCCACCCACCATTCAAGTGGGTTGACTTGGTCCATGGCAGAGTTTGAACTGCCAACAACTTCTCCTCCTCCATGCCGTCAAAATGGAAGCAAAAAGTGGGCATTCTGCAGCTTGAACACAGGACCTCTCCCTCCTGCAAGTGACGCCAATCCAAGCTCTTAGTGGCGCCTAGCTTGCCACTCCACCAGCTCATTTCTTTTTGTGCTAAAATTTACCAAATAATACCTTTAAACCCCAGCTTCCTCAGCTCCTCTCACCTAAGCCTAAATACTAAAATTTTTCCTATCACTCAGGCAAACCTCAGGCTTACAACTAAGCCCCAAAACATCAAAAACAACGACATCGCAGACCAAACACATGCAACCAATGCAACAATAAAAATAGCCCCTAACCCGGGATATTACAGTTCTACCCCCTTAAAATAATTTCGACCCCGAAATTACCTGATCAGAAGAGTTGAGGGTATTGCTGCCTCATAATATCCTCGGGTTCCCACGTAGCTTCTTCCACGCCATGATTCCGCCATAGTACCTTAACCAAAGGCACAGACTTCCTACGCAGAACCTTTACATCCCGATCCAGAATCTGCACAGGTTCTTCCTCTATGGTCAAATCTGGATTTACCTCGATCTCTTCCACTGCTACCACGTGTGACGGATCTGAACGATAACGCCGAAGCACCGAAACGTGAAATACGTCGTGAATCTAACTTAGCTCTGCTGGCAACTCAAGCTGGTAAGCTACTGGTCCCACTCGTCTCAGTACCTTATACGGCCCAATAAATCTCGGACTTAGCTTGCCTTTCCTTCCGAACCTCAACACTTTCTTCCATGGCGAGACCTTCAGAAAAACTTGATCCCCTACAGCAAACTCTATGTCTCTCCGCTTAAGATCGGCATAAGACTTTTGCCGGTCCGAAGCTTCCTTCAATCGAGCCTGAATCAACTTAACCTTGTCTTCCGTCTCTGCAACCAACTCGGGTCCCAACAACTGACGTTCACCCAACTCCGTCCAACATGTAGGTGAGCGACACTTCCTACCGTACAACGCCTCGTATGGTGCCATCTTGATGCTTGCTTGGTAACTATTGTTGTAGGCGAACTCAGCTAATGGCAGAAACTCCTCCCAACTACCCCTGAAGTCCAAAACACAACCTCTCAGCATATCCTCTAAGATCTGTATAACCCTTTCCGACTGCTCGTCAGACTGCGAGTGAAAAGCCGTGCTGAAATCCAAACGCGTACCCAGAGCCTGATGCAACGCTTTCCAGAACCTTGACGTAAATCTGGGATCTCTATCCGAAATGATTGATACTGGCACACCGTGCAGCCTCACTATCTCTGACACATACAGCTTCGCTAACTTCTGAAGTGAGTAATCGACCCTCACCGGAATGAAATGAGCTGATTTAGTCAGTCGATCCACAATTACCCAAACTGAATCTTTCTTGCTTGGCGTAAGAGGTAATCCACTGACGAAATCCATGGTTATCCTTTCCCACTTCCACTGCGGAATCTTCACTGGCTGAAGCAACCCTGACGGCAACTGATGTTCAGCCTTGACCTGCTGACATGTTAGACACTTCCCTACAAACTCTGTCACTTCTCTCTTTAGACCCGGCCACCAAAACTGCTCTCTGAGATCCCTATACATCTTACTACCTCCAGGATGCATAGCATATGGGCTGCTATGTGAGTCCTGAAGAATCATCTGCCTCAGCTCAACGTCCTTTGGCATACAAGCTTTTCCTTGAAAACACAGCACCCCATCACTAGACAAACTGTAACCTTCCAGACCACTATCTTGCACCTGCAACCTCTGCACACTCAGAACTTCATCCTCTAACTGTTTCTCTCTGATCTGCTCAACCCAAGTAGGCTTAACCTGCAACTCTGCCAGAATACTTCCGTCGTCATACAACCTCAAATGGGCAAACATCGCTTTTAAGTCCGAAACAACCTTACGGCTCAACGTGTCTGCCACCACGTTAGCCTTGCCCGGATGATACTCAATCGAACAGTCGTAGTCCTTTAGCAACTCAATCCATCTACGCTGCCTCAAATTCAAATCCTTCTGAGTCAAAAGGTACTTCAGACTCTTGTGATCTGTGTAGACTATCGATCTCTCTCCGTACAAGTAGTGCCTCCAAATCTTCAAAGCGAAAACTACAGCCGCTAACTCCAAGTCGTGCGTCGGATAATTGACCTCATGTGGCCTCAGCTGCCAAGATGCATAAGCCACAACCTTACCTTCCTGCATCAGCACACAACCCAAGCCCGTATGTGATGCATCGTAATATACTGTGAATTCCTTCCCAGCCTCAGGTTGAATTAGAACCGGAGCCTCAGTCAAAATCTTCTTGAGCTTGTCGAAACTTTCCTGTTGTTTCACAGTCCAAACAAATGGAATCCCTTTTCTTAACAACTTGGTCATTGGCGCTGCGATCAACGAAAAACCCTCTACAAATCTTCGGTAGTATCCTGCCAAACCCAGAAAACTCCGAATCTCAGCCACTGACTTAGGCGGCTTCCAATCCAAAACTGCTTCAATCTTCCGAGGATCCACTCTAATCCCCTCAGCTGACACTACATGACCCAAGAAAGTCACTTCTCTAAGCCAGAACTCGCACTTACTAAACTTAGCATAAAGCTGCTTCTCTCTCAAAATTTGCAGCACCACTCGCAAATGCGCATCATGCTCATCTTCTGTCCTTGAGTATACCAGGATGTAGTCTATGAAAACCACAACGAACTGATCCAAAAACTGCTAAAATACCCTATTCATCATATCCATGAATGCTGCCGGCACGTTAGTCAACCCAAATGGCATTACCAGAAATTCGTAGTGCCCATACCGAGTCCGAAACGCCGTCTTGTGGATATCCTCCTCCTTCACCTTTAACTGGTGATACCCAGACCTCAAATCGATCTTCGAGAATACCGCTGCACCCTTCAGCTGATCAAACAAGTCATCTATCCGTGGCAACGGATACTTGTTTTTAATTGTCAGCTTATGCAACTGGCGGTAATCTATACACATCCGCATCGTACCATCTTTCTTCTTGACAAAGAGTACCGGCGCTCCCCAAGGTGAAACACTTGGCCTGATAAAACCTCGATCCAACAACTCCTGAATCTGAGCCTTAAGCTCCAATAACTCCTTTGGCGCCATCCTATACGGAGCAATAGACACTGGCGCAGTTCCGGGTAACAGATCTATCCCGAACTCCACCTCACGATCTGGCGGCAAACCTGGAAGCTCCTCTGGAAACACATCAGCAAATTCCCTAACTACCCGAACCTTCTTTACAGCAGACTTTTTAGCCTCCAAGGCATACACATGAACCACATACGCTTCACAGCCCTTTCTGACCATCTTCTCAGCCTTCAGAGCAGATACCACATTGGATAAGTAATTTCTCCTATTACCTATCATAACCACTTCATCACCCTCAGACGTCTTTAGAACTATGCGCTTAGCCGCGCAATCCAACCTCGCTTGGTACTTAACCAGCCAGTCCATCCCAAGAATCAAATCGAACTCCCCAAACGGCAGTTCCATCAGATCAGCCACAAACACTATCCCTTGGAGTTCTAGGGGTACATCTCTATACAGCTTATCTACAACTACAGAGTGACCTAGAGGGCTAATTACTGTCGTCTGCCTAGAAGTAGTTTTAGAGTCTAAGTCCATGGTCTCTACTATACTACTAGCCACGTAAGAATGAGTCGAACCCACATCAATCAAAGCAGTAAATGGAGAACCAAAGATCAAAAACGTGCCGGTTATGACGTCCGGTGCGTCGCCCTCCTCTCGGTGCCTCGCTGCATACACTAACCCAGGCTGTCTTGCCTTAGAACTACCCGCACCTCTGCCCGGTGCTCCACGGCCCCGACCAGAACCATTACCTCCTCTGCCATTTCCACGGCCCCTCTGCGGTGGTGGTCCATTACTCCTGAACTGAGTACGGCCCTGACCCTCAGACTGAATCCTAGCCAACTTACGCGGACAATCCCTCACACGGTGATCCAAAGAGCCACACTCGAAACACTCTTTTCCACCGGTCCAGCAACCTCCCCAATGAGATTTCCCATAATGATTACACCACGGCGGTCCCTGATTAGCAGCAACAAACCTACCAGACTGATTCGGTCCACTCTGCCTAGCCCGTTTCTGAGGATTACCTGACGACCCAGAAGATCCAAAACTCCTCTTATGCCTGTTCCGATCCATGCCTTACCTCACAGACTCTTTAACTCCCTCGGCTACCTTGGCCTTCTCCACCAGGACAGCAAACTCACGCTCCTGCTGCAGAGCAATCAGCAACCTTAACTCGTCTCTCAGACCATCCTCGAATCGAACACACCTCTCGTGTTCAATAGCCACAATGCCTCTAGCATACCGACTCAGCCTCGTACTCCAACACAGACTTACTCCCCTGAACTAACCTCAAAAATGCTTTCCGCTGCGCGTCGATGTAGCTGGCTCCAATGTACTTTTTCTGATAAGGAGCCTTGAAATAATCCCAAGTAAGGTCCTCTACTGCAGCACTGTCCCGAACCGTGAGCCACCACTGGTACGACTCATCCCGAAGAAGCGATACTATGCCCTTCAGCTTCTCCTCAGCAGTCAGGTCTAAATCATCCATAACCCGCTCTGTCGCCTCCAGATAATACTCAGCTGTGCTGGGAGCAACACCAGAAACACCTCGGAATACCTCAGCCCCGTTCGCCCGGAGTCGCTCAGGCACAGATTTCCTAGCTCCTGCGCCTCCACCTACTCCAGCTACCCTTTCCAAAACTCACAGCATCGCCTGCAACACTGCATCATCCCCAGTCTGATCTTGAAACTCACCACCTCCAGCTGGTGGCGGTACCGGTATCTCATTCTCTGACCCCTGACCTGATCCTACGGGTTCAGAAACTGTCATCCTACCACGACCACGTCCACGACCGCGTCCACCTCGAGCAGTCATGACTAAAATCTCTACGTATCTGATTTAGGAGTTTTATGCATCAGTAATTATTCCACTGTTTAAGAGCACAGTCTTATGAATATTAAAGAAGCTTTGTTTTCGCGAGTTCACAGAATCCTATCAATTTCAGTTTCTACAGTAATCCACTATTACTAATCATCCAATCACATCACATCCAAAAATCACAAGCAATAGTAAAGGGTACTTATCTGGGCGGATTGGTGCTAGAGACTCGGTGCCATGCCTTTCAAACCATGCTTTTTTAAATAAAACAGACTTTTTAAAACATTTTGGGCCTCAGGCCCACAGCCGAGCCTTTGAACTTAGCTCTGATACCACAATTGTAACACCCTAAACCCGGTCAATACACCACAACCGAATCTGGTATGTTACGGGGATAAATGTATTTGAGAGGTTTAGGTTTCCGGTTAAAAGTTTGATGAAAACTCTTTTTGTATATTTTGTTCTTGTAGAAATCTTGGGCATGATTGTTTAAAAAGCGATAGTGCATTTGAAAATCCGGAAATTTTGAAAGCTTAACTAAATATGTAAGTAAAACAAATTTATCACATTTGGAAATTCGAGTAATTCTTTTGTGTAGCTTAAAACATTTTGACTTAGTAAGAAAATATTCTCAAGTTTGAAAAACACATTTGAGTTTTATTCATTTTAAATTACAGTGTGATACCCGATGGTAAAGTTTAAAACATATCGCTTTGTAGGTTGAAAACTTTATCTTTCCAAGTTTTAGCAAATTTTAACCCAATAATTTGTTAAGGCATGTTTAAAATCAACTCTAAGCATAAACATAACAGAACATAGTTTAAAAGGCCTTTTACAATCCAAATAAAACCAAATGAAAATCAGCCAAATAAAGTACCAAGTTTTAATTCAATGCAACTCCGAATTTATTCATGGCATGCTCACCTCGAGTCCATCCCGGCTCCGTGTCTGCAAGCTAAACATCACCTGAAATGATAAGGGAGAAGGTGAGTCGCATGACTCAGTGCATAAATCCCCCTCCCGGTATATGCAACATACTAACACAAATCATAACAAAGCAATACAATTAATGCACCCGATCCTAACCATCCATACCACCTTTTCTACCCCGTGTGGTACCAAACTACTGGTGGTGCCAAATCACTGGTGACCCAAAGTCACGATATCCATCAATGTGGTGCCAAACCACTGGTGACCCAAAGTCACGAATAATCCATCTGTGGAGCCAACCCACGTGTGATACCAAATCACTGGCGACGATCCCGTATCTCAATAGTGGGGCCAACCCACGGTGGTGTTAACCACAGGGACGAGTCGCAATGAGGTGCCAAACCTCTGGTGTCCCAAAGACACTAGTGTGATACCAAATCACTGGTCACCGCAGTCACAAATCAAATGATGGGGCCAACCCATCGTGTGATACCAAATCACTGGCGTCAATCCCGTAATATCAACCGTGGGGCCAACCCACTGTGGTGCTAAGCCACTGGGACAAGACGCTGAGGTGCCAAACCTCTGGTGACCCAAAGTCACAATAAATCAATCTGTGGTACCAAACCACTGGAGGTGCCAAACCTCTGGTGTCCCAAAGACACGGATATCATATTCCCCCTCCTCTCATATTACCCAATATCATACCAACTCATGAAAAGTATGCAAATCATGCAAATCATGCTAACATGCCCAATATTGCATCCCATAGTACATACATCATAAATCAATGACAGAGCTCGTAATGAAACGGACTTACCCGAATCCGTGTACATACCCCATAGGGTATCATATCAATCAATCCCACTGTTTAACAATCAGGTTTATTAAACATATTACTAAGCCAAAAAGTGTGTTAGCTTACGCACCTATTAACACGCAAGCTTAATCCCACAGAACCGGTCTAAATCCCTCGAATACTTTGCTCCTATAATCGACCAAACGAGAGATTAGCCACTTATACTATTCGGCCAAAACAGATAAACCAAAGGGTCAACATTAACCCTTACCTTCCAAATGGTTTGGTTTCCTACCAAAACCCGAACCAACCAATGGTTCCTTTAACAATCGGCCACACCCTAAAATGTAAACAGTTAGTCCTTTGAAGACTAGACTAAATGAACTAAATGAATAGACCATGCACCAAAATCTCACCATCACTTACCAATCAATCAACTCAAGATAAAGGCTTCGTTTGACTGCTTCGAAATCCCGGATGCCCTATAACGCAATGAATAACAAAAGATTAACTCCTTTCAACCAAACCCAAAATCGGCTCTTACCCAAACAAAAATCGACAACGAACAAGGGAGAAAAGAGACAGCCCTTCGGCCAAAAACTCACCTTCTTCAAACGATTACAAAACACGAGATGAGCACCAACACCACACCAAAATTCGGCCACAAGAAAACCACTAGGAGAGAAGGGAGATTCGGCTAAGATGTAACCAAATAGAAAAGAGGATTCGGCCCTAGGTGTTTAACACTCCTATGTTCGGCTTTGAGTGGAAAGAAAAGGGAAAAATAGAAATGAGAAGAAGAAGAAATTACGGCAATAGGGCTTGAGAAGAAGAGAGAAATCGATAGAAGAAAAGTACTTTTAGTTTTGACAAGAAAAAGAATTGGAGGAGGTATTTTGGAGAATGACTTTCGGCTATCAAGGTTCCAAGAGAAGAAAAGAAAGTATGAAAAGAAAAGGGGTACTAGTTTCGGCTCACACGAATGAAGATAGAAGAAGAAATGGGAAAGAACATTTGGCCACACACACCCAATCAAGAGAAGCAAGCAATTTTCGGCAAGAAGATGCTTGGACTTTCGGTTCTAAGAAGAAAATGAAGAAATACACTTGAAATTTCGGCTAGCTTTTTGACAAAAGGAGAATTTGGCTTACAAATTATTTTTGACCGAAAATGCACAAAATTGCCAAATGAAATTCAGCACTCCCACTCTCCCACATACCAAGCCGTCCACTCCCCCCAAAATCTCCCCAAGATTCGGCCACAACTCCCCCAAACACTCCAAGCCACAACTTCAAACTAGTTTGAACTAGTCCACCTCCACAAATCACTCTCCACCCACCATTCAAGTGGGTTGACTTGGTCCATGGCAGAGTTTGAACTGCCAACAACTTCTCCTCCTCCATGCCGTCAAAATGGAAGCAAAAAGTGGGCATTCTGTAGCTTGAACACAGGACCTGTCCCTCCTACAAGTGACGCCAATCCAAGCTCTTAGTGGCACCTAGCTTGCCACTCCACCAGCTCATTTCTTTTTGTGCTAAAATTTACCAAATAATACCTTTAAACCCCAGCTTCCTCAGCTCCTCTCACCTAAGCCTAAATACTAAAATTTTTCCTATCATTCAGGCAAACCTCAGGCTTACAACTAAGCCCCAAAACATCAAAAACAACGACATCGCAGACCAAACACATGCAACCAATGCAACAATAAAAATAGCCCCTAACCCGGGATATTACAGAATCCTCCTGCAGTATTTATCGATTTGATGAACCGGATATTCAGACTGTATTTGGATCAATTTGTCGTTGTGTTTATTGACGATATTTTGATTTATTCTTGTGATGAGACGCAACATGCTGAGCATTTGAGAATCGTATTTCAGACTCTGTGTGAGAAGCAATTGTATGCAAAGTTTAGTAAATGTGAGTTCTGGTTGCGTGAGGTTGGTTTTCTGGGACATATAGTGTCAGCTGCAGTAATACGAGTTGAATTAATTGTGTTATATTATGAACTTACTAAGCTTTAAAGCTTACTGTGTGAAGTCTTTCTCTGTTTACACAAAATCTCGAATCAATGCCAACGTCCCAGACGTGGTCTTACATGATAAAACAGAACAGATACCTATGTCATGACATAGCTAATCCTATATATTCCTAGGTTCGTACGGGACTTCTCGGACATTGTCACTATATAGATCTTATCTCGGAATTCATATACATAGCATCTCATAAGCATTCACTGTTATCAATAGTCATATAAATATGTACAATTTAATACAAATACATTTATTTGCATAATGACTTACCTCGGATTCGATTTAACGAAAATGGAAACGGCTACTCGATTACTTTCGCTTTCCCACAATCTAAGTCTGTTTTCCTCCGTTCTTGATCTATGCATATTCAGAATTAACCCTTTTATTCACTAACTCATTCAATTAAATCCAAGGAAACACTTTTAGGGCTATTTGCAATTTAACCCTCACATTTGCACAATTTATCAATTTAGTCTATTTTTCTCAAAACATCAAATTCACAAAAATCATCACATACACATGCTCATCCAAATGCTTATGAACATCATACAAGCCCATATTTTCCATCAAATTTTCAATTTAGTCCTTCAAGTTACTATTTTCTTAATTTAGCCCTAATTAGCTAAATTCATAAAAAATTCAAGAACAAAGTATGTTCATTTAGCTCATATCTTTCATTTAACACCATAAATCATCACAAAGCTCAACATATCATCAATGACATATCACACAAACATCATCAGTTCACAAAATTGAGACATGGGCTTGATAGTAGGCTAAGCAACGATTACAGAAACCTAGAAATTATCGAAAATCGACTGAAAACATACCTTGAATTTGGCTTGTAAGTAACCGAATATACAAAACTTCCAAGCTTTCTTTTTCTTTTTGTTTTCAGTGGAGAATGCATGAATGACTTCTCATTTCATGCTAAATTTTATTAATTATCATTTTATTAATCTAATTACAAAATTATCCATCTAATAAAACATATATAACATATGAATTCAAGGCTATTTAGTCATTGTACCGTCCACTAACTTTATTATTTGGCCAACAATCAAATAAGTGACCACTTTTAAACTTTATGCAATTTAATCCTTTTGTCAAATTAAACACACAGACAGACAAATTAGCTCAAAGAAATTTACCACATACTAGTTACATATTAACGGCACAGAAAATAATATTAAAATATTATACAAACTTGGATTTGTGGTTTCGAAACCACTGTTTCGACTAGCGTATAAACTGGATTGTTACAATTCTCCCCCTTAGGGATTTTCATCCCCGAAAATCTTATCGTAAAATAGGTTTGGATATTGTTGTCTGATTGAATCTTTCGGCTCCCACGTTGCCTCTTCAATTCCGTGTCGATTCCACCATATTTTCACTAACGGTATTTTTTTATTTCTCAACTCTTTCACTTCACGAGCTAAAATACAGATCGGTTCCTCTTCGTATGTCATACCAGATCGGATTTCAATTTCAGATGGGGCAATCATATGCGACGGATCGGATCGATATTTATGGAGCATCGAAACATGGAACACATTGTCAATCTTTTCTAACTCAGAGGGCAACCTTAATCTATATGCAACAGGCCCAACACATTCAATAATTTCATACGGTCCGATGAACCTCGGACTTAGCTTGCCTTTACGTCTAAATTGGAGCACTTTCTTCCACGGAGACACTTTCAAAAATACTTTGTCACCAATCTCAAATTCTATATCTTTTCGTTTCAGGTCCGCATAAGACTTCTGACGATCAGATGCTGCTTTCAAACAATCTCGAATCTGTTTCACTTTCTGTTCTAAATCTTTTATCAAATCAACCCCATGTAGCTTATTTTCACTAAGTTCGGTCCAATACAGAGGTGTACAACATTTACGTCCGTACAAAGCTTCATAAGGTGCCATTTTGATGCTTGACTTAAAACTATTATTGTATGCAAATTCAATCAATGGCAGATACTGTTCCCACGTACTATTAAACTCAAGCATACAACATCTTAACATGTCTTCAAGAATCTGAACGATCCGCTTGGATTGACCATCTGTTTGATTGAAATGCAGTTTCGTGCCTAAAGCTTCTTGCAATTTCTTCCAGAACCTCGATGTAAACCTCAAACCCCTATCTGACACAATAGACAGTGGCACCCCGTGCAATCTAACAATCTCAGAAATATAAAGCTCGGCTAATCTATCAAGTGAATAGTCAGATCTTACCAGAATAAAATGTGCAGATTTCGTCAATCGGTCAACTACGACCCACATAGTATCTTCCTTTCTCAGAGTTAGGGGCAAACCAGAAACAAAGTTCGTTGTTACTTTATCCCATTTCCACTCAAGAATCAGAATTGGTTGTAGCAAACTAGATGGGACTTGATGTTCAGCTATCACTTGTTGGCAGATTAAACATTTTGCTACGAAATCAGAGATATCTTGCTTCATACCAGACCACCTGTTCGTTGTTTTATGCGATGTCAAAGTCTTAAAATTTATATAAAGAATGATCGAACCTGGAAACTAACTATGACAACGATTTGAGGCAAGCGCACCTATCGAACAATAGTATAGTTAAGGCAAGACCGGATTGTCGAACCCAAAGGAACCAAAAGTACTAATACTAACTTTCTTTTTATTATTTAGCCTAACGATTGAATGAATTGTTTATCTAATTTAAAATTAACTGACTACTAAACTAAAGACTCTAAGACAAAGAAGAATGAAATTGGGAAAATAACTTTGAGGAAAAACCAATTGATTAAAACAATACCCGAGGAAGAATCCATCTAGACTTCACTTGTTATCTAACTCTAAACCAGACGATTTATTCACTTGACTTGATCCGTAAGATTCCCTAATTTATATTAATCCCTCTCTCGAGGCGACTAACGTCTAACCCTAGGTTGATTAATTGAAATCTCTTTCTAATTAAAACCCCTAGAATTGCATTAACTTGATCTATGGACTCCCATATTAGGTTTCACCCTAATCCAGCAAAATCTCGTCACCCTATCTCTAGGCGTACGATCAACTCCACTTAATTATGCTAGATCTACTCTTAGGCAAGGACTTTTGCTCCACCTAAACACATCACACTTGAATTAATATCACAGAAATATCAACACAAGAATTAAGAACACATAATTAAGAAAAAGTCAAATATTTATCATATAGTTCAGCAAATGATAACAAGATCCATCTTAGGTTTCATCCCCCTCAGGTATCTGAGGGTTTAGTTCATAACAATAAAAGAAAACATCTCAGAAGAAAAGATAAAACAAAACAAAAGAAATTCCTAAAACCCCCTAAAGGAATTGAAGAAGAGATCCTCCGTCTTGAGTATAATTCTGGCTTCTTGAGATGAATCAACTGGCTATCTTCGAGTGAATCCCCACAAATCTGCCCTCTTTGGCCTAGCTAGATGCCCCCTGACTAAAGCCTTGGGTTCCCCCGACAAAAGCCCTGGCAGAAGGCTTCTGCCGAACTCCCCGCTTAAGTTGCCCCCTAAGGTATTTATATAAGCTTTGAGATGCCTTACTTGGCCCCTAAGTATCCTAAATCAAGTAGAATTCCTCCTATGGTGTTTAAATAGGCTTTGGAATGTGTTTCTTTGCCTCCAAGCATCTTATTCTGAGTAAAACTTCTCTTTGTCACGGTAGGGACACACCCATGGCACACGCCCGTGTGAATCGTGGCCAGGCCATGTTCGAGACTGTTGAATGAGGCAAGGCCGTGTGGATTTCGTGATATGCCCTATTTACTCCGTTTTAGGCCCATTTTTCGTTCTTTTCATCATCCGGTGCTCTCATGAGTGTAAAACGTGAAAACAAAGGTTAAGAGCACCAAATTACATAATTCAAGGCTTAAATCATCCAAAAGCATGCTAAATGTGGACTTAAAATATGTTACTATTACGGTTTATCAAATACCCCCACACTTAAGCTTTTTCTTGTCCTCAAGCAAAATTCTCAACTCACAATTAAAATGAACTTCCCTCAGTTCATAATACTCATCAATAGTATTTCATCATAATTCAAAGATAATACATACATGGATAATTTAACTCAAAGAATCATAAAGATTCAAACAATCTAAGTTGTACATTTGTAATACGAAAATATATGCGTATCCCTTCATCTAAATGATTACTTCTGATTCAAAATCGAAAAGAATTGACATCCTCACTAAAGATTCACTCAAATCACTCGAAGTGTTTAAGGTTCAGAATTAAGCACTCAAAAGTCAAACATGAAGAGTTAATCCCATAGGCTCGCATGAAAATCAAATCTCCACCACTATAATATGAGATGATACACAAATCAAAATGTCTTTTATAGGGTTGTAATGGGCTTGGGTTGAAGGTATGGATAAAGGCTGAA
The DNA here is from genome assembly GCA_005393395.2 of Gossypium australe. Classification (NCBI taxonomy): domain Eukaryota; kingdom Viridiplantae; phylum Streptophyta; class Magnoliopsida; order Malvales; family Malvaceae; genus Gossypium; species Gossypium australe. The sequence goes on along the minus strand of CM016614.1, from coordinate 87,396,919 downwards.
TTAGCGGGTTAGAATCAAGATTGACTTGACAAATCACCTAACTAGAGATATCGAACTGATAATAATTACATAAATAATATTCTGATATGAGCTTCTTCTTCAATAATTGGAATTTAATGTATAAGCTCGCCTAATCACAAAACTAATAGTGAATATTCTTCAATTTTTTTAAGAACAAGTCAAATACATAATAAAAGATAAATTCAACTACTGAAATAAAATAATTAGGCAACCGATCAAATCAAATCTCGACAGAAAGGGTAGTCAAGGAATGGTGAGAACAAATACAAAGGGTTTTGAGTTAATATTAGTAGGTGAGTCAATAAAAAGGGTAGTTAGGATTAAACGGGGTTCAGTAGGGGTTAATTGTGAAGGTAGGCTTTTAGTGAAGTGAGTGGGTTAAAACCTAGGTGCCTTTGTCATCTCTATATATCAAATCAAAGGTGTGGTCTCGACATGTATAATCGATACAATTTCTAGAATAACAAATCAGTGTTGACACACTCATAATCAATAAAGTGAGCAAGGAAAAGAATACATGATCTAAAAGGCTCAAAATCTCACAAAAATTATGGGTATTTGATATCAACCTCGTAAATTTCAAACTTCAAGGTAATATTCAAATTCAGGTAGAGAACCTAGAAAATTTTAAATTTCTGAAAAATAGACTTATCATCCTTGATTCTCTAGTATCCTTCAAATTTAATCATCAATGCACAATTATCAATGACTTAATCCAAAACATATCAATAAAAATCATAAATCAGGGAAATTTCATTCTAATCATAATATGAGAAACTTACTTTAGAACAAGGCATAATTTAGAGATTTTCAAATAATACTATAGTTAACCCCCTACACTTAAGATGTACATTGCCCTCAATGTAAAAAGATAGATAATATCAAAATAATCATAAAATCATAAGATGGGGGGAGAAGTGAAACTTCCTAAATATTGGATGAAGTCAATGAAAAGAAACCGGATAAAATTGGAGGTGAACATGGGGAAGCGCTTCGAACAGTTTGAATTTGAATCCTCGAAGCAGCCGACATGATTTTATTGTATCCTAAGCTAAATCTAAATGGTACGAAGAATAAGAAGAAAATAATAAAGAAAATAAAAATAAAAGTAAATAATGGAAAATAAAAGAAGAAAGACAACTGGAAAAGAGAAATTAAGAAGGGGGTTTAAATAGAGATGCAGCCCGTGTTTTGGGAAAACATTTTTCCTGTTGCCACACATCTATGGCCACGCCCTTTTACCTACTTGTGGTGCCCACATGGCCACGGCCACTGCCGTGTGCAAGGCCGTATGGGTATGGAAACCTACACCTAAATATGAAAAGAAATAAAACAAAACTAGTTAGTAGAGTTAGTGCTCGGGTTTCCTCCCGAGAAGCGCTCGTTTAAAGTCTTGAGCTAGACTTACCTCTCATTCACATAATCATGGTGGTTTGAGGAGGTGAAAATTCTTTCTCATGCGATCAATTCGATTATCGATATAAAGTTTAAGTCAAGTAGTGTTTACCTTAAAGGTGCTGATTTTAGGACTAGTTACCTCGACTGTTCCATCTGGGAGGATTTTCAATACCTGATCTCCTATCTTAAGCTGGGTTGTCCCATCATTAAGTTCGTCGTGGAGTTGCCTCATTTTTTCTTCGTGTGTTTTTAGTCTCTCCTTGAAGTGTGTCTTCCATTTGTCTTCCATTAAGTCTTCATTCCTCATGAATTTCTTCTTTATTGACACGAGGTCTAGGATCTGGCATCTGCGAAAGAGCTTCAAGAAACGACAAGTTAATATGAAATTTCTTTGGAAGTTTAAGAGACTTACCGACTTGTTCCTCTATGTGGTCTTTTTTTACCATATTGTGGCATGTCACACAGGGTTGGAATTCTGTAATTACCGGGTTTGGTAAATCCTGGCTTACCTCAACCTTACCTCCACTTACCACATGCTCTTACCTTAAATTGGGCACGTCTAACCCTTCAATATCATGAGCTATTAAGGCATGAATTGGGTTAGTCTCGGTGTTGCTTGGTAGGCTTCCTTGTGGTCTTTCAGAGATCTGCTTAGCAAGTTGCCCTATTTGATCCTTGAGCTCCTGTGTCGATGCCTCAAGTTTCATTTCTATATTTTGGAAACATGTTTCTGTGGTTGCTATGAATTTTTCAAGCATCTCTTCAAGGTTTGGCTTCTTTTTTTGTGGGTAGGGCTGTTGTTGAAAGTTTTGGGCTGGTTGTTGCCTTTGGTTTCCTTGACCACCCCATGAGAAATTGGGATGGTTCTTCCAACCTGGATTATAAGTATTACTATAAAGGTTATTGTTAGATCAGAAATTGTTACCCATATAGTTCATTTGTTCACTCTTCATGCTCTGTCCGTAGGGTGGGTACTCAGGATTTGCCACGCCTCCACTTGCGTCGCACTGCATAACTGGATGTGCCTGCGAAGAACTGTGCAAACCATCAAATTTTTTATGTAGCATCTCTACCTGATTTGATAGCACGGTTACTGCATCGAGGTTGAAAACTCCGACTGCTTTTGTTAGCCTTGTCCTTGTGACTTGCCACTCATAGTTATTCAATGACATTTCCTCTATAAACTCGTAGGCTGCTTCAGGAGTTTTGTTATTCAGAGTTTCGTCGGTGGCTAAATCGATTAATTGCCCTGTTGAAGGGTTCACACCATTGTAGAAAGTTTGGACCTGTAGCCACAAAGGTTATCCGTGGTGTGGGCACCTCCTCAACAAATCTTTGTATCTCTCCCATGCATCGTAAAGTGTCTCTAAATCCATCTGCACAAAAGAAGAGATATCATTCCTTAACTTGGCCGTTTTGGCCGGCAGAAAATATTTTAATAAAAATTTCTCGGTCATTTGATCCTATGTAGTGATTGACCCTCGTGGAAGGGAATGCAACCACTGTTTGGCTTTATTTCTCAAAGAAAAGGGAAATAACCGAAGGTGGATGGCATCATCAAAAACGCCATTTATCTTGAAGGTATCACAGAATTCTAGAAAATTCGCTAGGTGTGTGTTAGGATCCTCATCCTGCAAACCATCAAACTGAAGAAACTGTTGTATCATCTGTATGGTGTTAGGTTTCAGTTCAAAATTATTTACAGCAATAGTAGGCCTAACAATACTTGACTCAGTTCTTGTTAAACGAGGTTTATCATAATCATATATAGTTTGAGAAGCATGAATTTCGGCCATCTCTTCTGTAGTATTTATTTCAGCTTCTTGCTCTTCTTCTATGTACTTTAAGCTTCGCCTTATTTCTCTGTGATTTCTGCGAACGGTACCTTCAATATCACTGTCGTAAAGTAGGGGTCCTGTTGGGTTCCTTCTAGTCATAAACTAGAGGTGCCTGAAAGGAGCAAAAGAAAGAAAATTAGTGAAGTAAAAAAAAATAAATTGCAAAAAATAAAAATGGCTAAAGTAATAAAAATTAAGCTTTCTTAATATTTTAGTTCCCCGGAAACGGCGCCAAAAACTTGATCGTTGTTTTATGCGATGTCAAAGTCTTAAAATTTATACAAAGAATGATCAAACTTGGAAACTAACTATGAAAACAATTTGAGGCAAGCGCACCTATCGAATAAATAGTATAGTTAAGGCAAGACCAGATTGTCGAACCTAAAGGAACCAAAAGTACTAATATTAACTTTCTTTTTATTATTTAGCCTAAGGATTGAATGAATTGTTTATCTAATCTAAAATTAACTAACTACTAAACTAAAGACTCTAAGACAAAGAAGAATGATATTGGGAAAATAACTTTGAGGAAAAACCAATTGATTAAAACAATACCCGAGGAAGAATCCATCTAGACTTCACTTGTTATCTAACTCTGAACCAGACAATTTATTCACTTGACTTGATCCGTAAGATTCCCTAATTTATATTAATCCCTCTCTCAAGGAGACTACCATCTAACCCTAGGTTGATTAATTGAAATCTCTTTCTAATTAAAACCCCTAGAATTGCATTAACTTGATCTATGTACTCCCATATTAGGTTTCACCCTAATCTGGCAAAATCTCGTCACCCTATCTCTAGGCGTGCGATCAACTTCGCTTAATTATGCTAGATCTACTCTTAGGCAGGGAATTTTGCTCCTCCACCTAAGCACATCACACTTGAATTGATATCCCGAAAATATCAACACAAGAATTAAGAACACATAATTAAGAACAAGTCAAATATTTATCATATAGTTCAGCAAACGATAACAAGATTCCTCTTAGGTTTCATCCCCCTCAGGTATCTGAGGGTTTAGTTCATAACAATAAAAGAAAACATCTCGAAGAAAAGATAAAACAAAACATAAGAAAACCCTAAAACCCCCTGAAATAATTGAAGGAGAGATCCTTCGTCTTGAGTATAATTCCGGCTTCTTGAGATGAATCAACTGGCTATCTTCGAGTAAATCCCCACAAATCTGCCTTCTTTGGCCTAGCTGGATGCCCCCTAACTAAAGCCTTGGGTTCCCCCAATAAAAGCCTTGACAGAAGGCTTCTGCCGAACTCCCCGCTTAAGTTGACCCCTAAGGTGTTTATATAAGCTTTGAGATGCCTTACATGGCCCCTAAGTATTCTAATTCGAGTAGGATTCCTCCTAGGGTGTTTAAATAGGCTTTGGAATGTGTTTCTTTGCCTCCAAGTATCTTATTCCGAGTAAAACTTCTATTTGTCACGGCAGGGACACGCCCATGGCACACGCCCGTGTGAATCGTGGCCAGGCCGTGTTCGAGACTGTTGAATGAGGCACGGCCTTGTGGTCTTGGCCCCAGGCCGTGTGGATTTCGTGATATGGCCCATTTCCTCCGTTTTGGCCCGTTTTCTGTTCTTTTTATCATCCAATGCTCTCCTAAGTGTAACACATGAATACAAAGGATTAAGAGCACCAAATTACATAATTCAAGGCTTAAACCATCCAAAAGCATGCTAAATGTGGGCTTAAAATATGTCACTATTACGGTTTATGACACGAATCGTCTCGGGTTTGAAAATGAATCGTAAATGTTGTCCGATCTTAAATTAGGTAGTTTTTCGTTTAGATAACAAAAGGGGTAATTTACTGATAATGTCTTTGAAAAATAAAGATAGGTAAGTGGTTGCGGTGGATACGAATTCGAAACAAGAAAGAACCTTTAATAAAAATTAAAGACCCGAATCTTATAAGGTTCAAATTGATGAAAGGAGCTTTGAATAAAAACTGAGACCCACTATCTAGCAAGATAGGAACCAACGGTACAGATAAATGAACGCCACACCCGATAGGATGATAAGTTCGAAACAAGGATAGAATGACGCCACTAGAAACTATATAAGTCAATTCGAACCTTGAAGAATTAGGAGAGTGAATTAAACTCACCAAAAAGAAACATATTCATTCATCAAAATTATGTGCTCAAATGACAAAGGTCCAACCTATTTTTAGGACAAGTGGTCTTCAACAAATTTAAATTCATGAAAGTTAAATCTGGCATGTGTTGCACAATTGTAAAAACAAATCTAGCAATTAAAATTATTCCACATGCTCTTTCTTTGCCGTCCCATATTCTAAGTGCTAGGATTTTAAAATTCCTTCCCATTATGCTCATCCTTGCCGTCCAACAACCCACTAGCCACTCATGCTCCATTTTTTTAATGCTTCAAAAACACATGCCTTAATTGTTTATATCCACCATAGTTGTGCCGTCCATCTCCAATTCCCTTGCTCAAGCTTTTGTTTATTTTAATGCTCCACCACGCCATCCTTTTAAATGAATTTGAAATTTGTATTTGGATACATATTTCTTCTCATTGCCGTCCACTTACTCACAAGAAGACAAGGGAATATTTAATTCATGTTTTGTGATCATCTATCCTTCATTTAGCCTTGTTGCCGTCCATGCTTGAATAGAATAGCTCCCTTGTACCTTGTTGATTAAATTATTCCAAGCCACACCTTGTTGCCGTCCCATGCATTTCACACTTGCACATTCTTTCTTTTTTTTTTTTTTAATTTCATGCATCCACTCACCATTTCATGCTTCAATTTTATATTGCCCCAAATTATTTCCTCATGCCTTGCCCAGGTAATTCACGCATGCTACCCATAATATGGCCTTCATGCTTATTTGTTTATTCAATTCCCACTTGAATTTGTTTGTCTTTTAGCTACCATCTTTCATGACATCCACCATCCATTTGCATCAAAACGTGGAGCAACTACAAAAACATATAGACCAACATTATTAGTAAAATTTGGTTGAACATAATTAGCATAAATTTTAATCACTTTATTTAAACACTAGGTAAAACACACTAACATTCAACTTCGACAATGACATATTAAAAACTTGTACTATCTAGATAAATTAACATGAACTAAGAAAATGCAGAAAACTAATAAATGACTGAAAACACGCATAATAAAGTGTTAAATAAACTAGCAGTCGAACTAGCTAGTATGTTCAACTTCAAATAAATTGTAACAGTTCAGCATGTTCTTGGGCTCTTCTCGTTCGGTATTCCAAATTTGTGCCACCATAGCCGACGCGGCATCTTTGAATTGTTTAGCACGGGTGCACATAATTGGCCCGTTAGGTAGCTCGATTGGGTCTTGGTTGACTTCCGTCACAGGCTTCTTAGGTGAGTTCATATCAGTTTATTACCACCAATAGTGTTGCTTCAAATCATGGTACATTTTCGTATTTTCCGGATGAACGGATAGATGACTGTTATGTGCTTCACCCAAAATCAACTGAATCAACTCTGGATTTCTCGGAACACAGATACGATTTTGGAATCTCAAATAATCATAATAACTCGAAATTCAGATTCAGAATTTGAATCACACTGAGCTCGTTTTACTAATAACTCATTATTCGATTTCTTAGCATCACATATTTGTTGTATAAACAATGGTTTTGCTTTTAATTCAGCTATCACAGAACTGGCATCAGACAAATCTAACTGAGTATTCAAAGCACGTAGTGCAAACAATGATTTCCTACTCAGTGCATCAGCCACAGCATTTGATTTACCCGAATGATAATCAATCACAAGCTCAGAATCTTTTAACAGTTCTAACCATCTTCTTTGATGTAGGTTCAAATCTTTCTGAGTCATCAAATATTTCAGACTTTTATGATCTGAAAACATGTGACATTTCTCACCATACAATTAATGGCGCCAAATCTTTAGTGCAAACACAATCGCAGCTAGCTCAAGGTCGTGCGTCAGATAGTTCTTTTCATGAGGCTTCAATTGTCTCGAGGTAGAAGCTACAACTTTGCCTTCCTGCATCAAAAAACATCGCAGATTCTTTAACGAAGCATCACTGTATATAACAAATTCTTTACCCGATTCTGCCTGTACTAACACTGGAGCTTCTGTTAACAGAGTTTTCAACTAATCAAAACTTTTCTGACATTTATTAGACCATTCAAATCTAACATCTTTCTGAAGTAGTCTAGTCAACGGAGTAGCTATCACTGAAAATCCTTTTACAAATCGTCGATAATAACCAGCTAGCCCTAGAAAGCTACAGACTTCAGACACATTCTTCGGAGGTTTCCAATCTAGAATAGCAGAAATCTTGCTCTGATCAACACGAATTCAAGAAGCTGAAACAATATGTCTTATAAAACTAACCTCGTGCAACTGGAATTCACATTTGCTGAATTTTGCATACAAATATTTTTCTCTCAAAGTTTGCAACACGATTCTCAAATGTTTAGCATGCTCATCTTCATCATGTGAATAAATCAAGATGTCATCTATGAATACCACAACAAATCAATCTAGAAACAGTCGGAAAATTTTGTTCATCAGATCCATAAAAACAATAGGAGCATTTGTTAAACCAAATGGCATAACTAAAAACTCAAAATTCCCGTACCTCGTCCTGCAAGTAGTTTTCGGTATGTCTGAAACTTTTGCTCTCAACTGATAGTATCCCGAACTTAGATCAATCTTGGAAAATACTGTAACTCCTTTTAACTGATCAAATATGTCATGAATTCTGGGAAACGGATATTCATTCTTTATTGTCATCTTATTCAACTGACGATAATCGATGCACATTCTCATCGTGCCATCTTTCTTTCTCACAAACAGAAGAGGAGCACCCCAAGGCAAAAAACTCAGTCTAGCAAACACTCTATCTATCAATTCTTGCAGCTGTGACTTTAATTCTTTCAACTCTGTTGATGTCATTCTATATGGAGCTATCGAAATAGGTGTCGTACCAGGAAATAGATCAATACCAAACTCAACTTCACGTATCGGAGGCAAACCCGGTAACTCTTCAGGGAATACATCAGAAAATTCACAAACAATAGGCACTGATTCAATTTTCTTTTCAGTTACTTTCGAATCAACCACATAAGAAAAATATGTCTCATATACCTTTTTCACATATCTTTGAGCTTTCAATACAGATATAACAGCTGGCAATCCATTAAAATCATTAGACTCAACTCGTACAATCTCATCATTCAGACATCTCAAATCAATAGTCTTCCTTTTACAATTTACAACAGCATCATGCAAAGTCAACCAGTCCATACCCAGAATGATATCGAACTCATCAAATGGAAAAAGCATCAAATCCGCAGGGACACAGATATCCCGAAACATTAACGGACGGTTCTTGCATACTTTGTCAACAAGGATGCTTTTACCTAAGGGTTCGATACTTTTATAGCAAACTTAGTAGACTCTACAGGCAAAGTCTTACTGAATACTAAATTCATGCATATATACGAATGGTAGAACTAGGGTCTATCAATGCAATCACAGAAGTATCATAAAGTGTAAAAGTACCCGTTATAACATCTAGAGATGAAGCTTCCTCACGAGCTCGAATAGCATATGCTCTGGCAGGCGCTCTAGCTTCAGATCTTGCAATAGTGTCTTTCGTAGTTATCTAACTACCACTGACATTTCTTACATTCTTCGAAGCTCTACCTCTCACAGGTGCATTATCATATCTCTGATTTTGAATAGTCTTTAGCTCGAAAGAATCAGGGCAATCACGGATAAAATGATCATGTGATCCACATCTGAAGCAAGCTCTGTCATTTAATCTACAATTCCCCAGATGCCTTTTTCCACAATGCTTACATTCAAGTCTCTCGGTTCGAGCATTACCAACACTGGCCATTGAAGTTGCTGGAGTTTTGGAACTCATTTGTGATCTAGCTCGATTTTTATTCAAATGTCCCACATTACCTCTTGAATGACTTTGTAATATCCCGGGTTAGGGGCTGTTTTGTTGCTGCATGATATTGCATGTGTTTGGTGTGCTGTGTTGCTATTTTGGTGTTTTAGGGGCTTAATTGTAGGCTAGGAGTGTGCCTGGGTAAATAAGAAAATTTTGGTTTTTGGGTGTTGAGTCAGGGGAGCTGTTGGAGCTGGGGTTTAAGAATTTTATTCGTGGTTTTGTTGCACAAGTGGAGAGCTGGCAGAGTGGCAAGGGGGAGCTTGGTGTGGCGTCAACTTCAAGGAGCAAAGGTCTGGTGTTCGAGCTGCAGAGTTTCCTTTTTGTCACCTATTTTGGACGGCATGGGGGTAGAGGTAGAGAGCAACTAGAACACTACTTTGGACCAAGTCTTCACTTTCAAATGGAGGGAGGAGAGGAAGTTTAGGAGGAGGACTTGGTCATCACATTTGAAATGTGAGGAGGGGAGTGAATGGGGGGATTGTTGGCCGAATTTTTGGGGGAGTTGGAAGGGGGAAGTGACGGCATAGTGTGGGTGGGGGAAAGCCGAATGTACCTTGCACTTTGGTGCATTTTTCGGTCACATCTTGGTAAACAAAAGTCCTCTCACTTTCACTCTTTCTTTCATCTTTTGGAACCGAAATTAGCACCCATTCTTTTCATACTTTCTTCTTTTCTTCTCTTGGAACATTGGTAGCCGAAATTGCCTTACTCTCTTTTGATTTGTGTCAGTCGAATGCTCTCTCCTATACCATCTTCTTGTTCCCCATTTTGTTGAGCCGAAACTTGTCTTCCAAAGCATTTTTCTCCATTCCTTTTCTTGCTCAAAACCGACAGTCTAAGTAGCCTTGCCGAATGTGCTTTGTTCCTCTCCATATTCTTGGTAGCCGAATGTGCCTTGTGTCTTTCTTTTCTCTTCATTGTGTGTAAAGCCGAAACTTTAACCTCCAAGACATTCTCTCCAATTCTTTTACTTACAAACCGAATACACCTTCCTTTCTCCTTTTCCCATCCTTTTCTCTTGAAACCGAATTTGGGGTGTGTGTTAAAACACTGTGGCTGAATTCTTCTCCCTGTTAAAGGTGTTGGCCGAATCCATCCTTTCTTCTAGTGATTTACTTGGCCGAATATCAGTGGGTCTTGTTTCAATTGTTGGAATCTGGTAAGTCCATGGCCGAATGGTCATTTATTTTCTTTCTTTTCTCAATCGATTTTGATTAAAGTAAGGGCCGATTATGGTCATGTAGGAAGGATTCTAATCTCTTCACTATAGGACATCAAAGGTTTCAAGCAATCAAGAGGAGCCGTTTTCTCCTGTCAATTGATTGGTAGGCAGTGGTAAGTGGCTATGTTATTATTGGATTATTTATCTGTTTAGTGCGATTAAGTCAAGGATGGCAGTGGATTAACTGTTCTCTTTTAGGGGTTGGCCGATTGTTGGAAAGAGAACTGCTGTGGTTCGGGTTGATAAGGAATCAAACCAGTAGCAAGGTAAAGGATTGGAATTAATCCCTTTGAGTGTATATGTCGTTGGCCGAATGGTCTTAGTGCCTAACCCCTATGCTTGGCCGATTCTAGGAGCCAGTTAATCGAGGGACCTAGATCGTTTGTTGGGATTGTTAGACTCGTGTATACCAGGTGTGTAAACTAACACACTAATACTTAGTAATGTTGTTAATAAACCTGTTTGCTTGTTAAAAACCATAACAGTATGATGGATAGTTGGATACCCAAATGGGGTATGAGTACGGATTCGGGTAAGCCTACTGTATTATAAATCCTATTATGGATACTTTGGATATGATGATCTATACTATATATATATGCTATGAGATGCTATGTTGGACATGGTTGCATGAGTTACATGATTGCATATTGTTCATGAGCCAGTATGACATGTATGGGTAATATGAGAGGAGGGAGCAGTGATATTTTGTGCTGACGAGCACCAGTGCTTTGGTAGCACACTTTGTGACTTTGGGTCACCAGAGGTTTGGCACCTCCAGAGGTTTGGTACCTCAGCGTCTCGTCCCAGTGGCTCAGTACCACAGTGGGTTGGCCCCACGGATGAATATACGGGATTGACGCCAGTGATTTGGTATCACACGATGGGTTGGCCCCATCATCAGATTCGTGACTACGGTCACCAGTGCTTTGGTAGCACCTTGTGTCTTTGGGACACCAGAGGTTTGGCACCTCATTGCGACTTGTCCCTGTGGTTTGACCACCGTGGGTTGGCCCCACTTGAGATATGGGATCGTCTGCTAGTGATTTGGTATCACACGATGGGTTGGCCCCATCATCATTGGATTAGTGACTTCGGTCACCAGTGCTTTGGTAGCACAATTATGTCTTTGGGACACCAGTGGTTTGGTACCACAATGACGGATATTGTGTCTTTGGGACACCAGTGTTTTGGTAACACATTGTGACTATATGTCACCAGTGGTTTGGCACCACCAGTGGTTTGGTACCACACGGGGTAGAAAAGGCGATATGGATGGTTAGGATTGGGTTGCATTAATTATGTTGCTATGTATGATGTGTGTTAGCATGTTGTTTTCTTGGGAGCGGGATTTACACACTGAGTCACTCGACTCACCCTCTCCTTTGACATTTCAGGTGACTCGTAGACGCGGACATGGAGCCGGGATGGACTCGGGGTGCACCTGCCATGCTTAATAAAGTTTTACTCAGACTCTACTATTTGGGTACTTTAGTTTAGTTACTTCTAAATGGGTTTTATTTGGATTTGTAAAAGGCCTTTAAAGTTATGTTTTATGTTGTTTACGCTTTAAGTTGATTTTTGACATGCCATAACAAAGTAACTTGGAATAAATTTTACTAAAACTTGGAAAGATAATGATTTCAAAACTATAACGCACTGGGTTTTTAAACTATACCATCGGGTATCACACTAAGTCTTTTTGATAAACAAATACAACTGGTTTCCAATTCAAACTTGTAGTTCTTCTAAGTTTAAAGGTGTTTTATGTATCACTAAGAAACTAATGAGGTTTTAAATGGTATAAACTCGTTTTAACTACACATTCTGGCTAAGTTTTCAAGATCTCCGGGTTTCAAATACACCAACCGTTTTTCAAACAAGTCTACTCCAATTTGTTTCAAATACAATGTGTTTTCTCTCAACTTTTAAACGGAAAATCTAACTTTTCAAAAACGTTTTCCCCGTAGCATACCAGATTCGGACGTGGTGTCTTGTCCGGGTTTGGGGTGTTACAGACTTTGATCATCTCTGAATCTCTTCGGAGCAGACTGGAATGATTTGCTTGGAAATATCTTTCTCGTATCTCGGGCTTCAAACTCAGCTTTTCTTTTATCTTTCCCGAGTGCCTCAACTTTGCACGCTCGATCAACGAGTACAACGAACTCTTTTATTTCTAAGATCCCGACTAACAAACGAATGTCTTCATTAAGACCATCTTCGAACCTTTTGCACATTATCGCTTCAGATGATATACATTCTCGGGCATGCTGACTTAATCTCATGAACTCTCGTTCATACTCAGTAATAGTCATTCAGCCATGTTTTAGTTCCAGAAATTCTTTTCATTTCTGATCGATGAATCTCTCACTGATGTATTTCTTCCTGAACTCGATCTAAAGAAGTCCCATGTAACTCGCTCTTTCGGAACAACAAAAATCAGAGTTTTCCACCATTGATAAGATGCATCTCGGAGTAATGATACAATACACTTAATGCATTCTTCCGGAGTAAGAGACATTTCATCAAATACTCGAAGAGTATTTTCTAACTAGAACTCGGCCTTTTCAGCATCATCATCATTAGTAGCCCGAAACTCTTCAGCCCCATACTTACGGATCTTGTCAACCGGAGGCTTATTCCACAAATTCAAATTTGCTGTCGGAAGTATATCGAATGACTGAAGGGGATTAACCAGAGGCGGGGTTTGCGAAACAGTTGATTTATTCCTTAAAGATTGAGTGAACCATTTACTCATCATCTGGAAGAAAGCTTGTTTAGCTTCTCCCCCGTGACTGCTTGTAGCCAGTCTTGAATCAGAGGGCGCTGTCCCTTGCGCGGGAGCAGGTGCATTACTTTCTACATCGTCAGCTACGACTCTTTCGGGATCCATTGCTATAAAAAAAATCACATTTTATGCGTCAAGATTCATCACACTATCACGATTCGGATATATGGCATGTATAGCTAGACTCTGACACGCTACGTTAGTCTTAGAATCGACTAAACGTAGGTCTGATACAAACCAAATGTCACACCCCTATCCCGTATCCATCGCCGGATTAGGGTTAAGAGCGTTACTTGACAGATCGAAAACTTAATCAGACAATTCATCAAGTATCACATCAAATACAAAGATAATGTCCCTTATTATGGTCAACGAGACCTTAGACATGCTTAGAAATAGGGTCAGGACTCAATCGAAACACATACATAAATTCTCAAAAATTTAAAACTTTTCAAAGATTCAGGGGTTACACGCAAGTGTAGGCAAGCCGTGTGCCTCCCATGGCTACTAGACACCCCCGTGTGTCTACCCTGTGGTCGAAACTGACTTTACTCCACGGCCACCAAGTACGCCCATGTACTCCGGCCGTGGTCGATTCTAACTTGGCTCCACGGCCACCAAGCACGCCCGTGTACTCTGCCCGTGGTCGATCCTGCCAAAATCACATGGCTACCAGGCACGTCTGTGTGCAAAGACCGTGTACTCTTAGCTAGCTACTGATTTAGCCCCATGGTCACTAGGCACGTCCGTGTGCCAAAACCGTGTGACATTATAGGCCATTTGCAAGGACAAAATGCCACCCAACCAGGGTCAAACTTGCAACCAATTTACCAAGACATCTAATGCATATTTGGCAACTAAGAACATACCAAATTAACCATTCAATCAATACATTCAATTCCAATCCCATTCATAAAAAATCCACAAGATTGAGACTTATATAATCACAAACATTATTCATCCATACTTACCCAAAAACTTAACCATTTCATGTACTTCAACCATACCAAAGTATGCATCATATAGCACATTCATTTAAGGTATATCTTCAACTCATATCTAGCCAAATCACATGGCTAAGTTCATATAACAAACTTATACCAAATACTAGCCTATACATGCCATATATAGCTATATACATTTCCAAAATGCACCAAAACAAGTTGAGTAGTGTGATAATGATCCACGATGGTCCCCGAGCCTACAGTAGCTTTGACGACCTATAAAACGGAGAACACACACACAAAGTAAACTTTTCAAAAGCTTAGTAGGTCATATACAAATAAACTTAATATGTAAAGCATATAAGCATATAGAAACATTGGCACAATTCATATTCATAGCAAATTTCTCACAGATATGCTTTAGTCCATATTCTTGGCCATATTTGAGATAATCATCAATTCAAAAATCATATATTCATAACTCTTTCATAACCATTCTTGCATCTCAGTCACATTCTCATATTCTATCATACATTTCTTCAAATCAAAAATCACATAGGTACTTACCTTCTATACACATTTAATATCCATACCAAACGTACCTGAAACGAATATACATTCACGTAATTGATCATAGCTCGGATTTGCCCATTGAATCGATAGGAATCTAATAGGATACTCAGAAGGCTCGAAATAATCGTACAATGCCAACGTCCCAGACGAGGTCTTACGTGTACTCAGATAATGATGCCACTGTCCCAGACAGGGTCTTACACGAATCAATACGATGCCGATGTCCCAGACATAGTCTTACACGTAAAGCTCATATCGATGCCAATATCCCATACATGGTCTTACACGAAATCTCGAATCAACGCCAATGTCCTAGACGTGGTCTTACATGATAAAACAGAACAGATACCTATGTCATGACATTGCTAATCCTATATATTCCTAGGTTCGTACGGGACGTCTCGGACATTGTCACTATATAGATCTTACCTCGGAATTCATATATATAGCATCTCATAAGCATTCACTGTTATCAATAGTCATATAAATATGTATAATTTAATAAAAATACATTTATTTACATAATGACTTAACTCGGATTCGATTTAACGAAAATGGAAACGGCTACTCGGTTACTTTTGCTTTCCCGCAATCTAAGTCCGTTTTCCTCGGTTCTTGATCTATACATATTCAGAATTAACCCTTTTATTCACTAACTCATTCAATTCAATCCAAGGAAACACTTTTAGGGCTATTTGTAATTTAACCCTCACATTTGCACAACTTATCAATTTAGTCCATTTTTCTCAAAACATCAAATTCACAAAAATCATCACATACACATGCTTAGCCGAATGCTTATGAACATCATACAAGCCCATATTTTCCATCAAATTTTCAATTTAGTCCTTCAAGTTACTATTTTCTTAATTTAGCCCTAATTAGCTAAATTCATCAAAAATTCAATAACAAAGTATGTTCATCTAGCTATTATCTTTCATTTAACACCGTAAATCATCACAAAGCTCAACATATCATCAATGGCATATCACACAAACATCATCAATTCACAAAATTGAGACATGGGCTTGATAGTAAACTAAGCAACGATTACAGAAACGTAGAAATTATCGAAAACTGACCGAAAACATACCTTGAATTTGGCTTGTAAGTAACCGAATATACAAAACTTCCAAGCTTTCTTTTTCTTTGTGTTTTCGGTGGAGAATGCATGAATGAATTCTCATTTTCATGCTAAATTTTATTAATTATCATTTTATTAATCTAGTGACAAAATTATCCATATAATAAAACATATATAACATATGAATTCAAGGCTATTTAGTCTTTGTGTCGTCCACTAACTTTATTGTTGGCTAATTGCCTCATAAAGCCCTTACAATAAAAAACCACCTCAGTTTGGCCAACAATCAAATAAATGACCACTTTTAAACTTTATGCGATTTAATCCTTTTGTCAAATTAAACACACAGACAGACAAATTAGCTCACGGAAATTTACCACATACTTAGTCACATATCAACGGCATAGAAAATAATATTAAAATATTATACAGACGCAGATTTGTGGTTCCAAAACCACTATTTTGACTAGGGTATAAACCGGACTATTACACAAAGCTTCTTGCAATCTTTTCCAAAATCGCAACGTGAATCTCGGATCTCTATCCAAAATAATAGAAACTGGCACCCCGTGCAATCTGACAATCTCAGAGATGTACAATTCAACTAATCTATCGAGTGAAAAGTCTGTATGTACAGGAATGAAATGGGCAGATTTCGTCAATCGATCAAATACAACCCAAATAGCATCTTTCTTTTTTGAAGATAAGGGTAACCCCGATACAAAATCCATCGTAACTCTATCCCATTTCCACTCTGGTATCATCACTGGCTGAAGTAGTCCTGAAGGCACTTGATGTTCGGCTTTAACTTATTGACAAACCAACCATCTCGATATAAATTCAAAAATATCTCGTTTCATCCCTGACCACCAATACAACTGTTTCAAATCATTGTACATTTTAGTATTCCCCGGGTGAATAGATAAACAACCATTGTGTACTTCGTGTAGAATTTTTCGAATAAGCTCGAAATTCCTCGGTACACAAATTGTACCTCGGAACAGCAAACAATCATCAGATCCGATCTGATATTCTGAATCAATAGTCGACTCACATTGTACTTTTTTAGCTTGCAATTCATTATCACATTTCTAAGTCTCGCAAATTTGCTGAAGAAATACCAGTTTAGCTTGTAACTCAGCTAAAATTGAACCATCATCAGACAAGGATAACTGTGTGTTCATCGCTCGCAAAGCAAATAAAGATTTTCTACTCAAAGCATCCGCGACTACATTCGCTTTCCTCGAATGATAATCAACCACTAATTCGTAGTCTTTCAACAACTCGAGCCATCTACGTTGTCATAAATTCAAATCTTTCTGAGACATTAAATACTTCAAACTTTTTTGGTCGGTAAAAATATGACAATTTTCCACATACAAATTATGTCGCCAAATTTTCAATGCGAAAACAATAGCGCCCAACTTTAAGCCGTGCGTCGAATAATTCTTTTCATGCGGCTTCAACTGTTTGGAAGCATATGCTATCACTTTTCTTTCTTGCATCAAAACACATCCCAAACCGTTCAATGACGCATCACTGAAAATCACAAACTCTTTACCCAACTCAGGCTGAACTAAAATTGGTGCTTTAGTTAACAATACTTTCAACTATTCAAAACTCTATTATCATTTCTCAGACCACTCAAACTTCAGATCTTTCTGCAATAATCAAGTCATCGGTGTAGCAACCATTGAAAACCCTTTAACAAAAAGCCAATAGTAGCCAGCTAATCCCAAAAAACTTCTGACTTTAGATACGTTTCTTGGTGGTTTCTAATCAACAACTGCTGAGATCTTATTCGGATCAACTCGGATGCCTTCCGCTAAAATAATATGTCCCAAAAATCCAACCTCTCGGAGCCAAAACTCGCATTTGCTGAACTTAGCAAATTGTTGCTTATCTCTCAATGTTTGTAGTACAATCCTCAAATGTTCGGTATGCTCAGATTCATCTCGAGAATAAATCAGAATGTCATCAGTAAAAACAATAAAAAATCTGTCTAAATATGGTCTGAAAATTCTATTCATCAAATCAATAAAAATTACAAGACCGTTAGTTAATCGGACTGGCATAACAAGAAATTCATAATGCCCGTACCTTGTTCTAAATGCAATTTTTCGCACATCTGAATCTTTAACTCTCAACTGATAATAACCAGATCGCAGACCAATCTTTGAAAATAATGTTGCTCCTTTCAACTGATCGAACAAATCATCAATTCTCGGAAAAGGATACTTATTCTTAATTGTAACCTTGTTAACCTAATGATAATCGATACACAATCTCATCGACCCATCTTTCTTTTTTATGAACAAAACTGGTGCACCCTAGGGTGAAAAACTAGGTCGTGCAACACCTCTATCTGTTAATTCTTGCAACTAAGCTTTCAACTCTTTTAAATCTGTAGGATCCATTCTATATAGAGCTATCGATATCAATGATGTTCCCAATACTAATTCAATAGCAAATTCAACCACTCTGATCAGTGGCAACCCAGGTAACTCTTCTGGAAATACATCTGAATACTCACAAACCACTAGCACTGATTTAATCTTTGATTTAGACACTTTTGTATCTAGTACATACGCAAGATAAGCATCGTAACCTTTCCTCACATATTTCTGAGCTAGCATCGTCGTTAGACACTATAGGCAACCCACTCGAGCCATCGGATTCAATACGAAGAATTTCACTATTCTAACATTTCAATTCAATGGTCTTTCGTCTACAATTCACAACAGCATCATGCAGAGTAAACCAATCCATACCCAAGATCACATCAAATTCATCAAACGATAAAAGCATCAAATTAGCCGGAAAATAATAACCCCGAGTTATCAAAGGACAATTCTTGCAAACTTCATCAACTAGGACGTACTGGCCTAAGGAGTTTGATACTTTAATCACAATTTCAGTAGACTCAATAGGTAAACTCTTACTAGACACTACATTCTTACAAGCATACGGATGAGTCAATCCAGGATCAATCAAAGCAATTACATTAGTGTCATTGAGAGAAAATGTACTGATGATAACATCTGGTGATGATGCATCTTCGCGAGCGCGAATAGCGTAAGCTCTGGCTGGTGCTTGAGCCTCGGATCTCATAGTAGAATCCTTTGTCGCACCTTTACTATTAGTCACATTTCTCGTATTTCTACGTGGTCTCCCTCTAGTAGCTGTATTACTTGGCCTAGTATTCAGAAATTTGTGTTTTTCGGGTAACTCAAGACAATCCCAAATGAAATGATCTTGGCAGCCACATCTAAAACAAGTTTTATTATTAATCCAGCAATCTCCAAAATGTTATCTTCCACACTGTTGACACTCAGGTTTATTGGTTCAAACACTACCAATGCTCGATATTGAAGTAGTTTGAATTTTTGGACCTGTGTGTTGTTTCCCACGATCTCTATTAGAATGCCTCACTGAAGCATTCGAACGATTATACGAATCCCGTGATTTCTTTGAAGAGGAATGATAAGGTTTACTCATTATTCTCTTTCTCAAATCTCTAGCCTCAGAATCGGCTTTTCTATTTTCTTTTCTAAGTTCCTTAACTTTGCAAGCTCTGTCGACCAAAACAACAAATTCTTTCAATTCTAGAATCCCGACTAGAAGCTTAATGTCTTCATCCAATTCATCTTCAAATCGCTTATACATAATTTCTTTAGTTGAAACACATTCTCTAGCATATTTACTTAGTCTCACAAATTCTCTTTCATACTCGGTCATAGTCATACGACCCTGTTTTAGTACCAAAAATTCTTTGCACTTTTGATCAATAAACTAGGGACTTATGTATTTCTTTTTGAACTTGGTCTAAAAGAACTCCCACATGACTCTTTCTCTCAGAAAGAGTGTTCCACCACTGATCTGTAGTATCTCTTAGAAGCGATACAGTGCATTTGACACATTCTACTAGCATACAAGACAGTTCATCAAATACCCGAATCGTATTCTCAAGCCAAAATTTGACTCTTTCAGGCTATGTCGATTTCGTACTTTGGAGCATTTTCTCTATTTTTGGCCCGTTTCTCGTTCTTTTCATCCTCCAAGGCTCTCTTAAGTATAAAACTTGAAATTAAAGGATTAGGAGCACCAAATTCCACAATTTAAGGAATAAATCATCCAAAAGTATGCTAAATGTGGGATTAAAATATGGACATATTACGGTTTCTCAAATACCCCCACACTTAAGCATTTGCTTGTCCTCAAGCAAAGTTCTCAACTCACAATTAAAATGAATTTCCTCAATTCATAATATTCATCAATAGCATTTTACCATAATTTATAGATAATTTATACATTGATAATTTAACCAAAAGGGTTCTAAAGATTCAAACAATCAAAGTCATATATTTATACCCCAAAAACTTTTGGTGTTTCCCCTTATCTAAATGATTACCTTTAATAGAAGATCGACAAGAGTTGACATCCTCACTAAAGATTCACTCAAATCACTCAAAGTGTTTAAGGTTCAAAATTAAGCACTCAAAAGTCGAACATGAATAGTTAATCCCATAGGCTTGCATGAAAATCAAATCTCCACCGCTGTAACATGAAATGATACACAAATCAAAAGGTCTGTAAAAAAGGTTGTAATGGGGCTCGGGTTAAAGGTGTAGATAAAGGTTGAACTAAAGGGTTAGAATCAAGATTGAATTGACAAATTACCTAACTAGGAAAATGAACTAATCCTGAACAATTACATTAATTGACAACTTGAAAAACTAATAACACGGGCTTCTTCTCAATATTTGGAATATAGACGTATAAGTTCAATAATCATAGAACTAGTAATGAATATACTTTATTTTTTTAAGAACAATATTTACAATTAAGAAGAAAGAACTTTAACAATTGAACTATAGAACATAGTTAGGCAATTGCTCAAAATCAAATCTCAACAAAAAGAGAGTCAAGAAATAGTGATAACAAATACAATATGGGTTTTGGGTTAATATTAGTGGGAGAGTCAATAAAAAGGGTTGTTAAGATCAAAGGGGATCACTAGGGGTTAATTGTGAGGGTAGGCTTTTTAGTAGAGTAAGTGGGTTAAATCCTAAGTGCCTTTATCATCTTTGTATATCAAATCAATAATGTGGTCTTGACATGTATAATCGAAGCAAGTTCTAGAACAACAAATCAATGTTGACAAACTCATAATCAAAAAGTGAGCACGAAAGAATGTATGCTCTAAAAGGTTCAAGATCTTACAAAAATTATGGGTTTTTAATATCAACTTTGTAAATTTCAAAATTAAAGGTAATAATTAGATTCAGGTAGACAACCTAACAAAATTTTAATTTTTGAAAATAGACTCATCATGCTTGATTCTATAGTCCCCTAAAGTTTAAATCATCATTGTCAAAACATATCAATCAAAATCATGAATCAAATGAAATTTCGTTCTAATAGTAATATGAGAAAATTACTTAAAAACAAGACATAAATCAGGAATTTGAGAATAATGCAAAAAGTTAGGAACTTTTCGAAATAAATTCACCCCCCACACTTAAGATGTACATTGCCCTCAATGTACAAAGATATATATGAAATTATAAGAGAAAGGGAGAGGTGAAACTTCCTGAATTTTGGATGGCTTCCTTGAGTTGGGAGTGGTCGTGGTGTGGTGGCCGCCGACAATCTCTATGCTAAATGAAGAAATTGGGAAACTCGTGAAGAATTAGCCAGGAAATAATAAGAATAATTCAAAATATACCAATTATATATTTAAAGACAAGAAAGATAAAGAGAACGAAAATAAAAAAGTGAAACAAGACTAAAAGAAAAGATTAATTGACTGAAAAGTCCTTATTATTAGATGGTTCGCGAGGTGGGTGTCATTTCTAAGGCATGGTGTGGTGATTCCCTAACAGCCTTTAGAACCTAAATCAAAGAAAACAAAACAAAATAGATTAAATTAAGTAAAAGAGAAATAAAGAAAAGGAAAATAAAGGAGAAGATAAAAGAAAAAGAAGAATGAAATGGACTCAAAGGTCATTATCCTGTCGAGTGGATGAAGCGGACAGCATGAACATATGTAGATCGGTCTCGCAGAGGGAGACTGTGCTAGGATCCCTTTGTTTCTTCGGCATGGATATGGTGTAGATCAAGAGTTAGAAGGATGAAAATGAAAAGGGAGGGGGTGTGAAGGATATGGAAGAAGGGGAATGGGGAGTGAGTAAGAAGGGGAGAGGGGTGTTTTAAATAGAATTTTTAGATCTGGTACATCCCCGGGCCCGTGCACCATGGGTGTGTTGTGCCACATAGCCATATTGTAATATCCTAGATTTAGGGGTTATGCGTTTATGCATAATTCAAGTGATAGTGGGCTTAGTGTGTGTTTGGATATGTTTTAAGGGTTTTTAGAATTTTAGAATGTAAGGGAATGCCTTAGAAGAATATTAGATTTTTAGTCTTAGAAGGGGAGCTAAGAAAAATTGGCCTTAAGAAAATTAGTTTGAGGTTTTAATCACAAGGAGTTAATTGTTAAAGTGGCAAGTGGAGTGTAGAGTGTACTAATGGTCTTAGGTTCGAATCCCATGGATGGCAATAGGTGACTTTTATTTTTGCATGTGTATGGCATGTGTTGGTCAAACTCTAATTAAGATAAGGTTGGACTTTATCATTTATGGATAGTAGACTAAGGGAATAAGGCAAGTTATTAGTTAAGGTATGGAATCAAGGAATTTTAGTAGGATAAGGGGACATAAGGCTTGAAGTATGGAGTGTTGTTTTGGAAACTTTTTAATGGCCAACTTGTCCATGTATGGGGGTTGGCTTAATTTTGAAAGTGATTAGGAGGAATTAAAGAGGAAAATAGGGGATTTGTGATGAGTATGTGAGTTGGCCGGCCAAGAAAATATCTTTGTAGATCATTTCGGTTTTTGTGGGTATAGGGGAGTAGCCGAATTTCTCTTAAGGAGTTTAGGTGTTTATTTTCGGGTTTTCTTTTCCTTCTCTAGTGTGGTGCCGAAATCCTAATGCCATCAAAGTGCCATTTTGGCCATTTTCTTTTGACAAAATTTGTTCCATTCTCTCTTAAACCTCACCCTTTTCTTTCATAAGTTAGAACCATTTGTGCATGTATTTTCTTCCTTCTTTCACATCTCTTTCTTTTCTTTTATTTTGCTTAAACCGAAATCTCCCTTAAGGTTGCCATTTTCGAATATTACATCTTCATTTGGAAACACCATAGCCGAATTCTCTAAGCATTAAACCCTCTCCATTGTTACGTTTTCTCTCTTCACCATTAAGTGCCGAAACTCTTTCTCTTTGGGACCTAGAAGCCGTTTCTCTGAGGGTGCTTGAGTAGTGGTAAGTATTTTCTATCCTAGTAATCGGTTTGGGTTCTATTTCTGTTGGTGTGCCGAATCAAGTGTTAAGGCCTTGGTTTTGGGTTAGCCGAATATTCGTAAGCCATGTTATGTGTGCCTTTTGTTTGTAGCTGACATTAAGGAGCTTTAAAGGAGATCTCTCGGGTTTTGATCATCAAGAATTTCGACAGTCTCAAGGAGCAAGCAAGTATTTCGGGATTTGGTAGGAGACCAAATCGGCATTAAGGGAGGAGGAAAAACCACGTTCCGGGATCGTGTTAAATTCAAGTAGCTAGGGATTTCACTAATAGTAAGGTGTGTGATTAACCCACTGTTTTCCGGGTTTATGTTATGTTGTATGTATTGTGTAAATGCTAATATGTGTAGTGGCGATTATGAACGGATACCCTTAAGGGGTATATCGGAAAGCAGGTCAGTGTTAATTATTAAGAATGTGAATATGCCAATGAGAATATGATTATGTGCCGAATAGCATGTGCATGCATTATTTTATTATGTTATGACATTATCATATGTTGGATGTGCATGGGATGGGATGTGAATGTAACTATCGAAGGACAGGGTGTACATTTATGTACGTGGTCTGATGTTAGCCTTGTGCTACATTGGCGCTTGATGTTAGCTATGTGCTTCATCAAGGGAGCTGTTGGCTAGGTGCCACATCTCGGCAGATGATAGCTGTGTGCATCACCGTGGATTGAGGATGACCTCGAGTCACCTCGTGGATATGGACATGTGGGGTCACTTAGGTGATCGGTGCCTTAGCCACGGCCTTGGGCAGCAGGTCTGCCAAGGTAAGATATGTGGGATCACTTAGTTGATCGGTGGATTAGCCACTGCCTTGGGCAGCAGGTCTGCCAAGGTAGGTGTAACGGATGGACTCTAGGCTGGGTTGGGTGCATTTACTTTGCATAATCATGTGTGAAATGTGGATCGATGTGGAAATGGGCCAAGCCCAATATGTGAAATTAAGTGATTATATGGGCCAAGGCCCAATTGTGGAAATGATGTGAATAAGTTGCCTTACTATCTGAATTGTGACATGATATGTGGTTGTGGGCTAAGCCCACATGTGGGTGGGATTCAGTGGACTAATTACACACTGAGTCTATATGACTCACCCAAATTTTTACCAACATCGCAGGTGATGCATAAAGCTTGGACCGGGTTGGAGTGGATACGAGGCGGCCCATGCATAAGATATTTTATTTGTTTTACACATTTTATTTATGAAAGGTTATTTATTGTAATAAGGGCCACTTTAAGTATTTAAGGATTTTTACTATGTTTTAAGTTGGATTGTCGATTATATTATTATTTGAAAATGTTTTATTTTTAGCAACTTATATTTTAAAATATATGATAAAGTTTTTAACCGAAGAATTTGTAACATCAAAGTTTTACTTAAAGTTTTAAATACGAAATGATTTATCAACAACAACAAACTTTCATAATTTAGTTTATGAGTCAAAATATTTTTCAAACGTTTTCCGCAGTGGCATTCTGAATTCGGCCGTGGCTCGTGGGCCGGGTTTGGGATGTTACAAATTTAGTATCAGAGCCCGGTTCAAAACTCGGCTTTGAGGGTTTTGGGCCCAAAAACATTTTTTTGTAGATGGGCTTTTCAAAGATTTGGGCTTTCATAAATTTTTCAGGTTTATTCTGGCATGGCACCTGTATCTCCGACCCGAAGTCCACCAGGTAAGTACCTTTAATTGTTGTGTGAATTATTATATGATTGGTATGTGGGTATGATGGGAACGTAGATTAGTATATTAAGTTATTGAACTTTAGGATTAGCTTACTCCAACACAGAATTGCATAAAATTTTAAAGCCTAATTAAACAAACCTATGAGTAAGTCGCCGAGTTAGGGTGTGGCAACCATTGTGCGCATGTCTAGGATTGGTTTCGGTGGGAGCTTGGTATTTAAGCAGTCCTAGTGACTCACCTCCTCTCCACTCGAATCCTACCTGGTGCGTAGTGACGGTTCACCCTAACTAAGAGGACTTATTCACGGGCTAAACCCAATAACTAAAACTCGAAAGGGACTAGCCATAACTGTTTTATAAAACCTTTAGTTTTTTTTCACCAAAATCACCCCTCTGATTTGTACAAACTATTATTGGAAAAAAAATTTTCGAAAAATTCCTGGTTTACAAAATTACCTAAATACCCCTGGGTGTAAAATTTCTAAAATGCCACTGGTTTGGAAAATTTTTATTACCATACCACCCACGACTTTTGTAAAAACATTCTTACTTTACAAAAATACCAAAAACTCCTATTTTACAAAATAGTAAGATACCCTGATTTGGGAAAATTTACTAAAATGCCCCTGACTTCCAAAATTACCAAAATAACCCCGATTTCTGAAATTTCTGTAATACCATTGATTTGGTAGAATTTTCAAAATAACCTCGAGATTTGTATATTTTGGAATGCCTTTGATTTGTAAAGATTTTCAAATTGACCCTGATTTATTACTAAAATACCCTTATAGGAAAAATGACGGAAATACCCCTGGGTTGGGAATGGACAAAGATGCCCATAATAGTGTGTTGAACGTTGTGAATGGATGTGATTCTCTGAATTAGAATAGTGAACTTGAGATGAAAACTTTGATTGATCGAAAGAACCACTATTAAACTTCTTTTCATAAAATTGTTCGCGGATAAACAGTGGAACCAAAAGTACTAATGCATAAAACTTTCTAATCAGATTAAAGCGCAATCGTAGACATGAGTTCTAGGGGACGTAGTCGTAATGTGCGAGGACGTGGTAGAGGCAGAATGGCTGTGACAGAACCAGTTGGGTCTGGTCAGGGATTCCAAGATTTAGTAGAAAGTATGTTAGTTTTATTAAGATCAGAGTGTGCAGCAGTAGCGTAGTGTGGTGAGTTAGGATGTACGATTGTTCATTAGTAAGTAATTTCGAGGACGAAATTATTTTTAAGGAGGGTAGAACTGTAATATCCTAGATTTAGGGGTTATGCGTTTATGCATAATTCAAGTGATAGTGGGCTTAGTGTGTGTTTGGATATGTTTTAAGGGTTTTTAGAATTTTAGAATGTAAGGGAATGCCTTAGAAAAATATTAGATTTTTAGTCTTAGAAGGGGAGCTAAGAAAAATTGGCCTTAAGAAAATTAGTTTGAGGCTTTAATCACAAGGAGTCAATTGGTAAAGTGGCAAGTGGAGTGTGGAGTGTACTAATGGTCTTAGGTTCGGATCCCATGGATGGCAATAGGTGACTTTTATTTTTGCATGTGTATGGCATGTGTTGGTCAAACTCTAATTAAGATAAGGTTGGACTTTATCATTTATGGATAGTAGACTAAGGGAATAAGGCAAGTTATTAGTTAAGGTATGGAATCAAGGAATTTTAGTAGGATAAGGGGACATAAGGCTTGAAGTATGGAGTGTTGTTTTGGAAACTTTTTAATAGCCAACTTGTCCATGTATGCGGACGGTTTCATGGACTAGGTGAGGTTGGCTTAATTTTGAAAGTGATTAGGAGGAATTAAAGAGGAAAATAGGGGATTTGTGATGAGTATGTGAGTTGGCCGGCCAAGGAAATATCTTTGTACATCATTTCGGTTTTTGTGGGTAGAGGGGAGTAGCCGAATTTCTCTTAAGTAGGTGTTTATTTTCAGGTTTTCTTTTCCTTCTCTAGTGTGGTGCCGAAATCCTAATGCCATCAAAGTGCCATTTTGGCCATTTTCTTTTGACAAAATTTGTTCCATTCTCTCTTAAACCTCACCCTTTTCTTTCATAAGTTAGAACCATTTGTGCATGTATTTTCTTCCTTCTTTCACATCTCTTTCTTTTCTTTTATTTTGCTTAAACCGAAATCTCCCTTAAGGTTGCCATTGTCGAATATTACATCTTCATTTGGAAACACCATAGCCGAATTCTCTAAGCATTAAACCCTCTCCATTGTTACGTTTTCTCTCTTCACCATTAAGTGCCGAAACTCTTTCTCTTTGGGACCTAAAAGTCGTTTCTCTGAGGGTGCTTGAGTAGTGGTAAGTATTTTCTATCCTAGTAATCGGTTTGGGTTCTATTTCTGTTGGTGTGCCGAATGAAGTGTTAAGGCCTTGGTTTTGGGTTAGCCGAATATTCGTAAGCCATGTTATGTGTGCCTTTTGTTTGTAGCCGACATTAAGGAGCTTTAAAGGAGATCTCTCGGGTTTTGATCATCAAGAATTTCGACAGTCTCAATGATAACGGTCCGTCCCGGGTTAGGAGGTGAATCGTAAATGTTTCCCGATCGTAAATTAGATAGTTTCTCGTTCAACTAACAAAAGGGATAATTTTATTGGAAATGATATCTTTGAAATGTAAAGATAGGTGATAGGTTGAAATGGGTACGTATTTGAAACAAGAAAGAACCTTTAATAAAGATTAAAGACCCGAATCTTATAAGTTTCAAATTGATGGAATGAGTTTCGAAACAAAACCGAGACCCACTATCTAGCGAGATAGGAACCAACGGTATGGTATTTCGAAACCGAGACCCACTATCTAGCGAGATAGGAACCAACGGTATAGGTAGATGAACACCACACCCGAAAGGATGATAAGTTCAAATAAGGAAAGAACGACGCCACTAGAAAACTAGATAAGTCAATTCAAACCTCGAGAATTTAGGAGAGTGAATACTCACCAAAAGAAAATTTTCTTTCATTCAAATTCAAAGTTCTTCTTTTACAAATGAAAATAAATGTGTAATATTTATAGGCCTTATTAATGATGGCTACTTGCAATTAAAAATAAACACTTAAATTATCCTAATTTTAAAATGATGCTTGTGCCGTCCCATTATGCATGCTCTTTTGTGTGTGCCGTCCACTTTCTTAATTACATGGCTTCAATTCCTTGAATGCCTTCCAACAAACTCCAATTGCAAAAAAATGTTCCATTTGGCTTTATTAAAATAATATGGCCAATATTTTTTTTTTATCTTCCAATGCTCCAATTGCCGTCCCATTAATTTCTAATTGCTCAGGCTTGAATTTCCATTCAATTGTTTAATGCTTTCCTCAAATTAGTGCCGCATTCATCAATTCAATGTTCCATGTGCTTAATAACTTGCTCCAATTTGCCGTGCAAATGCTTTCACACACTTTCACCTTTTATTTGTTTAATCAACAATTTTCTTATGCTTCATTCAAATGAATTGCCGTCCACCTAAGTAATCCATGCATTTGTCTTTGCCGCCCACTTAGCATCAATTGTTTATTCATGATGGTTTTTGCACTCCCAAATTTTATTTATTCATTCCATTCTAAGCCGTCCACCTACACAATTAAACACATATTAAAATAATGACTTTAAAACTCAATTAAACACATGCAACAATTAACACACATTAATAGATACATAAATTAAACTAAACAATTTAATAAAGTCAAGACATATTAAATTCGACTATGATTAACGCAAACACATTAAAATTTTAAAATTAGATAACTTAAAATGTTATTAAAAACATGGAAATAAATTAATTAAAGCTTGGACAAATTAATTTAGACACCAATTTAAATTATTAGGCCGCATTAATTTGTGGTAAGAAATAATTAATTTGAGGATGCAATTTATTTAAAAACATTTACTTTAAAAATCAAACATCTTTAAAACATGTAATAAAATGTGAAAAAATTAATTTAGACTAAGAAAAAGTATTTTAGACACTAAATAAAATATTTAGACAAATTAATTTGCTGTAGAAAATTAATTAAATAAATGAAATTGTTCAATTTATTTAATTAAATTCAGCAATTTAATTTCCCTGCAAGTTAAGACTCGATTTTATTTAAAGCATAAAAATTAAAAATTTGGAGTCGAGCTTCGTCGACTTGAAAATTCGGTGGGTGCCCGGGCGTGCCCGTAGCACTCAAGGAGCAAGCAAGTATTTCGGGATTCGGTAGGAGACCAAATCGGCAATAAGGAAGGAGGAAAAACCACGTTCCGGGATCGTGTTAAATTCAAGTAGCTAGGGATTTCACTAATAGTAAGGTGTGTGATTAACCCACTGTTTTCCGGGTTTATGTTATGTTGTATGTATTGTGTAAATGCTAATATGTGTAGTGGCGATTATGAACGGATACCCTTAAGGGGTATATCGGAAAGTAGGTCAGTGTTAATTATTAAGAATGTGAATATGCCAATGAGAATATGATTGTGTGCCGAATAGCATGTGCATGCATTATTTTATTATGTTATGACATTATCATATGTTGCATGTGCATGGGATGGGATGTGAATGTGACTATCGAAGGACAGGGTGTACATTTATGTACGTGGTCTGATGTTAGCCTTGTGCTACATTGGCACTTGATGTTAGCTATGTGCTTCATCAAGGGAGCTGTTGGCTAGGTGCCACATCTCGGCGGATGATAGCTGTGTGCATCACCGTGGATTGAGGATGACCTCGAGTCACCTCGTGGATATGGACATGTGGGGTCACTTAGGTGATCGGTGCCTTAGCCACGGCCTTGTGCAGCAGGTTTGCCAAGGTAAGATATGTGGGATCACTTAGTTGATCGGTGGATTAGCCACGGCCTTGGGCAGCAGGTCTGCCAAGGTAGGTGTAACGGATGGACTCTAGGCTGGGTTGGGTGCATTTACTTTGCATAATCATGTGTGAAATGTGGATCGATGTGGAAATGGGCCAAGCCCAATATGTGAAATTAAGTGATTATATGGGCCAAGGCCCAATTGTGGAAATGATGTGAATAAGATGCCTTACTATCTGAATTGTGACATGATATGTGGTTGTGGGCTAAGCCCACATGTGGGTGGGATTCAGTGGACTAATCACACACTGAGTCTGTATGACTCACCCAAATTTTTACCAACATCGCAGGTGATGCATAAAGCTTGGACCGGGTTGGAGTGGATACGAGGCGGCCCATGCATAAGATATTTTATTTGTTTTACACATTTTATTTATGAAAGGTTATTTATTGTAATAAGGGCCACTTTAAGTATTTAAGGATTTTTATTATGTTTTAAGTTGGATTGTCGATTATATTATTATTTGAAAATGTTTTATTTTTAGCAACTTATATTTTAAAAAATATGATAAAGTTTTTAACCGAAGAATTTGTAACATCAAAGTTTTACTTAAAGTTTTAAATACGAAATGATTTATCAACAACAACAAACTTTCATGATTTAGTTTATGAGTCAAAATATTTTTCAAACGTTTTCCGCAGTGGCATTCTGAATTCGGCCGTGGCTCGTGGGCCGGGTTTGGGATGTTACAAATTTGGTATCAGAGCCCAGTTCAAAACTCGGCTTTGAGGGTTTTGGGCCCAAAAACATTTTTTTTAGATGGGCTTTTCAAAGATTTGGGCTTTCATAAATTTTTCAGGTTTATTCTGGCATGGCACCTGTATCTCCGACCTGAAGTCCACCAGGTAAGTACCTTTAATTGTTGTGTGAATTATTATATAATTGGTATGTGGGTATGGCGGGAGCGTAGATTAGTATATTAAGTTATTGAACTTTAGGATTAGCTTACTCCAACACAGAATTGCATAAAATTTTGAAGCCTAATTAAACAAACCTATGAGTAAGTCGCCGAGTTAGGGTGTGGCAACCATTGTACGCATGTCTAGGATTGGTTTCGGTGGGAGCTTGGTATTTAAGCAGTCCTAGTGACTCACCTCCTCTCCACTCGAATCCTACCTGGTGCGTAGTGACGGTTCACCCTAACCAAGAGGACTTATTCACGGGCTAAACCCAATAACTAAAACCCGAAAGGGACTAGCCATAACTGTTTTATAAAACCTTTAGTTTTTTTTTTCACCAAAATCACCCCTCTGATTTGTATAAACTATTATTGGAAAAAAAAAATTCGAAAAATTCCTGGTTTACAAAATTACCTAAATACCCCTGGGTGTAAAATTTCTAAAATGCCCCTGGTT
Source organism: Gossypium australe (assembly GCA_005393395.2). Taxonomy (NCBI): domain Eukaryota; kingdom Viridiplantae; phylum Streptophyta; class Magnoliopsida; order Malvales; family Malvaceae; genus Gossypium; species Gossypium australe. The sequence goes on along the minus strand of CM016614.1, from coordinate 87,365,811 downwards.
TGGAAAATTTTTATTACCATACTACCCACAACTTTTGTAAAAACATTCTTACTTTACAAAAATACCAAAAACTGCTATTTTACAAAATAGTAAGATACCCTGATTTGGGAAAATTTACTAAAATGCCCCTGACTTCCAAAATTACCAAAATAACCCCGATTTTTGAAATTTCAGCAATACCATTGATTTGGTAGAATTTTCAAAATAACCTCGAGATTTGTATATTTTGGAATGCCTTTGATTTGTAAAGATTTTCAAATTGACCCCGATTTATTACTAAAATACCCCTATAGGAAAAATGACGGAAATACCCCTGGGTTGGGAATGGACAAAGATGCCCATAATAGTGTGTTGAACGTTGTGAATGAATGTGATTCTCTGAATTAGAATAGTGAACTTGAGATGAAAACTTTGATTGATCGAAAGAACCACTATTAAACTTCTTTTCATAAAATTGTTCGCGGATAAACAGTGGAACCAAAAGTACTAATGCATAAAACTTTCTAATCAGATTAAAGCGCAATCGTAGACATGAGTTCTAGGGGACGTAGTCGTAATGTGTGAGGACGTGGTAGAGGCAGAATGGCTGTGACGGAACCAATTGGGTCTGGTCAGGGATTCCAAGATTTAGTAGAAAGTATGTTAGTTTTATTAAGATCAGAGTGCGCAGCGGTAGCGTAGTGTGGTGAGTTAGGATGTACGATTGTTCGTTAGTAAGTAATTTCGAGGACGAAATTATTTTTAAGGATGGTAGAACTGTAATATCCTAGATTTAGGGGTTATGCGTTTATGCATAATTCAAGTGATAGTGGGCTTAGTGTGTGTTTGGATATGTTTTAAGGGTTTTTAGAATTTTAGAATGTAAGGGAATGCCTTAGAAAAATATTAGATTTTTAGTCTTAGAAGGGGAGCAAAGCAAAATTGGCCTTAAGAAAATTAGTTTGAGGTTTTAATCACAAGGAGTCAATTTGTAAAGTGGCAAGTGGAGTGTGGAGTGTACTAATGGTCTTAGGTTCAAATCCCGTGGATGGCAATAGGTGACTTTTATTTTTGCATGTGTATGGCATGTGTTGGTCAAACTCTAATTAAGATAAGATTGGACTTTATCATTTATGGATAGTAGACTAAGGGAATAAGGCAAGCTATGAGTTAAGGTATGGAATCAAGGAATTTTAGTAGGATAAGGGGACATAAGGCTTGAAGTATGGAGTGTTGTTTTGGAAACTTTTTAATGGCCAACTTGTCCATGTATGTGGACGGTTTCATGGACTAGGTGGGGTTGGCTTAATTTTGAAAGTGATTAGGAGGAATTAAAGAGGAAAATAGGGGATTTGTGATGAGTATGTGAGTTGGCCGGCCAAGGAAATATCTTTGTAGATCATTTCGGTTTTTGTGGGTAGAGGGGAGTAGCTGAATTTCTCTTAAGGAGTTTAGGTGTTTATTTTCGGGTTTTCTTTTCCTTCTCTAGTGTGGTGCCGAAATCCTAATGCCATCAAAGTGCCATTTTGGCCATTTTCTTTTGACAAAATTTGTTCCATTCTCTCTTAAACCTCACCCTTTTCTTTCATAAGTTAGAACCATTTGTGCATGTATTTTCTTCCTTCTTTCACATCTCTTTCTTTTCTTTTATTTTGCTTAAACCGAAATCTCCCTTAAGGTTGCCATTGTCGAATATTACATCTTCATTTGGAAACACCATAGCCGAATTCTCTAAGCATTAAACCCTCTCCATTGTTACGTTTTCTCTCTTCACCATTAAGTGCCGAAACTCTTTCTCTTTGGGACCTAGAAGCCGTTTCTCGGAGGGTGCTTGAGTAGTGGTAAGTATTTTCTATCCTAGTAATCGGTTTGGGTTCTATTTCTGTTGGTGTGCCGAATCAAGTGTTAAGGCCTTGGATTTGGGTTAGCCGAATATTCGTAAGCCATGTTATGTGTGCCTTTTGTTTGTAGCTGACATTAAGGAGCTTTAAAGGAGATCTCTCGGGTTTTGATCATCAAGAATTTCGACAGTCTCAAGGAGCAAGCAAGTATTTCAGGATTTGGTAGGAACCAAATCGGCATTAAGGGAGGAGGAAAAACCACGTTCTGGGATCGTGTTAAATTCAAGTAGCTAAGGATTTCGCTAATAGTAAGGTGTGTGATTAACCCACTGTTTTCCGGGTTTATGTTATGTTGTATGTATTGTGTAAATGCTAATATGTGTAGTGGAAATTATGAATGGATACCCTTTTGGGGTATATCGGAAAGCAGGTCAGTGTTAATTATTAAGAATGTGAATATGCCAATGAGAATATGATTGTGTGCCGAATAGCATGTGCATGCATTATTTTATTATGTTATGACATTACCATATGTTGCATGTGCATGTGATGGGATGTGAATGTGACTATCGAAGGACAGGGTGTACATTTATGTACATGGTCTGATGTTAGCCTTGTGCTACATTGGCGCTTGATGTTAGCTATGTGCTTCATCAAGGGAGCTGTTGGCTAGGTGCCACATCTCGGCGGATGATAGCTGTGTGCATCACCGTGGATTGAGGATGACCTCGAGTCACCTCGTGGATATGGACATGTGGGGTCACTTAGGTGATCAGTGGCTTAGCCACGGCCTTGTGCAGTAGGTCTGCCAAGGTAAGATATGTGGGATCACTTAGTTGATCGGTGGATTAGCCACGGCCTTGGGCAGCAGGTCTGCCAAGGTAGGTGTAACGGATGGACTCTAGGCTGAGTTGGGTGCATTTACTTTGCATAATCATGTGTGAAATGTGGATCAATGTGGAAATGGGCCAAGCCCAATATGTGAAATTAAGTGATTATATGGGCCAAGGCCCAATTATGGAAATGATGTGAATAAGTTGCCTTACTATCTGAATTGTGACATGATATGTGGTTGTGGGCTAAGCCCACATGTGGGTGGGACTCAGTGGACTAATTACACACTGAGTCTATATGACTCACCCAAATTTTTACCAACATCACAGGTGATGCATAAAGCTTGGACCGGGTTGGAGTGGATACGAGGCGGCCCATGCATAACATATTTTATTTGTTTTACACATTTTATTTATGAAAGGTTATTTATTGTAATAAGGGCCACTTTAAGTATTTAAGGATTTTTATTATGTTTTAAGTTGGATTGTCGATTATATTATTATTTGAAAATGTTTTATTTTTAGCAACTTATATTTTAAAATATATGATAAAGTTTTTAACCGAAGAATTTGTAACATCAAAGTTTTACTTAAAGTTTTAAATACGAAATGATTTATCAACAACAACAAACTTTCATGATTTAGTTTATGAGTCAAAATATTTTTCAAACGTTTTCCGCAGTGGCATTCTAAATTCGGCCGTTGCTCGTGGGCCGGGTTTGGGATGTTACACATATCGCACGGCCGTGTTGTGCTTCGTTCGTTTCTCCCACGCCTGTGTGCAGGCCACCACGCCCGTGTTGCTAAAACAGTGTCGACCATGGTTGTATCGCACGTCCATGGTGTTTAGTTGGAGCCCGTGGCTTAAAGATATTTTTTGCCCTGTTTCGTACTATCTCTGCCACATTGGTACGGAAATTTCTAGTGTCCACACGGCCACGGCCACGGCTGTGTGTAAGGCTGTGTGGTATGGAAATCTACACTTTGGGTAGTTGGTAGTTATGTGCTCAAAAGGAAAAGTAAAAGTAAAAATAAAAATGTAAAAATTAATGGGGTTAGTGCTCGGGTTGCCTTTCGAGAAGTGCTCGTTTATAGTCTTAAGCTAGACTTACCTCTCATTCGCATAATCATGGTGGTTTGAGGAGTTGAAAGTCCTTTCTCATGCTATCAGTTCTATTATCAATATATAGGTCAAGACGAGTAGCATTTACTTTAAAAGTGCCGAATATAAGATTACTTACCTCGACTGTTCCGTAATGGAAGACACTGAGTACCTTAAAAGGGATTTTTTTGTTTGTATCAAGGTCTGGAGGAGATATTCGAGGGTCTGTCTTATGTAACAATACCTGATCTTCGATTTTAAAATTGTTTGTCCCATGGACTAGCGTTGGTTTTTCTTTATGTATTTCTAATTTATATTTGAAATGTGTCTTTCACTCGTCTAGTTCATCTGAATCCTTCGTTCCTCGTGAGTTATTTCTTTGTTTTCATGAGGTATAGGATTTGGCTCAGTTGTGTAGTTCCGTGGTGCTTCCTGAAAAGAAGGTTTAACCGAATGGTCATTAATAGAATTTATGTTCTCACCTTGATTACTCGATGTCCTAGCTGAATCAAGTGCTTGAAGAGTGATTGTTTCGTCACCTACACAGAGTATGAGTTCACCTGCACCGACATCAATTTTAGTCCTGGCAGTTGCTAAAAAGGGTCTTCCTAAAATTAATGGAATATGATTGTCGTCATGCATGTCTAAAACAACAAAGTCTACTGGGAATACGAATTTATCAATTTTCACGAGAACATCTTCGATTATACCCATAAGAATTCTAATAGTTTTATCAGCTAATTGAATGCTCATCCTAGTTTGTTTGGGTTTCCCTAGACCTAGTTGTTTAAACATTTTATAAGGCATAACATTTATGCTTGCCCCTAATCAGCTAAAACATTATCAACAGATAAACTACCATTTAAGCATGGAATTGTAAAACTCCCTGGATCTTTTAATTTTCGTGGTAGTTTATTTTGCAACATTGCTGAGCACACTGCGTTTAGTTCTACATGCGATTCCTCGACTAATTTCCGCTTGTTTGTTAAAAGCTCTTTTAAAAATTTCCTTAAATCTGGCATCTACGAAAGAGCTTCAAGAAATGGTAAGTTATTATGTAATTTCTTTAAAAGTTTAAGAAATTTACCGAATTGTTCATCTGTGTTGTCTTTCTTCATCGCATTGGGGTATGGTATACGAGGTTGGTACTCTTTAATTACTGGTTTTGGCTTGTCATGGTTTACCTCAACTTTACCTTCCTCTACCCCTTTCTCTTGCCTTAATTTGGACTTACCTAACCGTTCACTGTCATTTGCTGTTATGGCTTGAAGTTGCTCCTTTGGGTTAGTTTCAGTGTTGCTTGGCAAGCTACCTTGTGGTCGCTCGGATATGATCTTAGCAAGTTGACCTAACTGGTTCTCGATCCCTTGAATTTATGCTTGTTGATTTTTAAGTGTAGTTTTACTGTTTTGAAAACGAGATTCTGACACCGCTATGAATTTTGTCAGCATCTCCTCAAGGTTCGACTTCTTTTCCTGTGGGTAGGGCTGTTGTTGGAAGTTTGGAGGGGGCTGTTTTCTCTGATTTTCTTGACCACCCCATGAAAAATTGGGGTGGTTCCTCCAACCTGGATTGTAAGTATTATTATAAGGGTTATTTTGAGGTTTAAAATTGTTACCCATATAGTGAACTTGCTAGTTTTCAGTGCTCGAGTTGTAAGGTGGATTTTATGTATTGCCCATCCCTCCTCCATTCATATCGCACTACATAGCTGGATGTACCTGCGAAGAACCACATAAACCATCAATTTTCTTAGTCAAAAGTTCTACCTGGTTTGATAGCATGGTTACTGCGTCGAGGTTGGAAACATTGGCGGATTTTGTTGGCTTGTCCTCGTGACTTGCCACTAATATTATTCAGAGACATCTCTTCAATGAATTCATAGGCAGCCTCAGGTGTTTTGTTATTCAGGGTTCCGCCGGCGGCTGAATCAATCAACTGCCTGGTTGAGGGGTTCACACCGTTGTAAAAAGTTTGGACTTATAGCCACAAAGGTAATTCATGGTGTGGGCATCTTCTCAATAGATCTTTGGATCTCGCTCATGCATCATAAAGTGTCTGTAAATCCGTCTGCACAAAAGAAGAGGTATCATTCCTCAACTTAGCCATTTTAGCCGGCCAAAAATATTTCAACAAAAAATTTTCAGTCATTTGTTCCCATGTAGTGATTGATCCTCGTGGAAGAGAATTCAACCACTATTTAGCTTTATTCCTCAAAGAAAAGGGAAACAACAGAATACGAATGGCATCATCAGAAACGCCATTTATTTTGAAAGTGTCACAAAATTCTATGAAATTCGCCAAGTGATGGTTTGGATCTTCATCCTGCAAACCATGAAACTGAACAAACTGCTGTATCATCTAAAATGTATTAGATTTCAGTTCAAAATTATTTGCAGCAATAGCAGGTCTAACAACACTTGACTCAGTTCCTGTTAAATTAGGTTTAGCATAATCATACATAGCTCAAGGAGCATGATTTTCGACCACCTCTGGTGGTAGTGGATTATTCTCAGCCATTTTTTCGGTGTATTAATTTCGTTTTCTTGCTCTTCTTGTATGTACTGTAGGCTTCTCCTTATTTATCTTCGGTTTCTGTGAACTGTGCTTTTAATTTCACTATCGTAAAGTAGAGGTCCTGACGGGTTTCTTCTAGTCATAAACTAGAATACCTGCCAGAAGCAAAGAAGAAAATTTAGAAAAGTAAAAATAAAATTTAGTTGCAGAAAAATAAAATATGGCTAAAGTAATAAAAATTGAGTGTTCTTAATATTTCAGTTCCCTGGCAACGGTGCCAAAAACTTGATCGTGTGTCAGAGTCTTAAAAATTTATATAATGAATGATCGAGCCTAGAAACTAACTATGACAACGATTGAGGCAAGCGCACCTATCGAACAGTAGTATAGTTCAATAGCAAGACCGGATTGTAGAACCCAAGGGAACCAAAAGTACTAATACTAACTTTCTTTTTATTATTTAGGCGAAGAATTAAGGGAATTGATGTTTAATCTAAAATTAACTACCCACCAAGCTAAGGATGCTAAGACACGGAGAATGAATTGGGGAAATACTTGTGGGAAAAACCAATTGATTAGGACAATACCCGAGGAAGAATCCACCTAGACTTCACTTGTTATTTAACTCTGAACCAGACGATTTATTCACTTGACTTGATTCATAGGATTCCCTAATTTATATTAATACCTCTTTCGAGGCTACTAACGTCTAACCCTAGGTTGATTAATTGAAATTTCTTTCTAATTAAAACCTCTAGAATTGCATTAACTCGTCTATGGACTCCCATATTAGGTTTGACCCTAATTTTGCAGATTTTCGTCATTCTATTTCTAGGGTTGCGATCAACTCCGCTTAACTATGCTAGATATACTCTTAAACAGGGACTTTTGCTCCACTGCCTAAGCACATCAATACTTGAATCAATATCCTGAAATATCAAAGCAAGAATTAAGAACACATAATTAAGAACAAATCAAGTATTTATCATATAGTTCAGAAAACAATAACAAGATTTGTCTTAGGTTTCATCCCCCTTAGGTATTTGAGGGGTTTAGTTCATAATCATAAAAGAATACATCTCAGAAGAAAATATAAAACAAAACATAAGAAAAACCATAAAACCCCCTGAAGGAACTTGAAGGGAAGATCCTCCGTCTTGAGTATAATTTCGGCTTCTTGAGATGAATCAACTGGCTTTCTTCGAGTAAATTCCACAATTCTGGCCTCTCTGGCTTGGCTCCGAAGCCTACCTAGACCCCCTTTTAGGTCACACTTAGGGTGTTTATATAGGCTTTCGAAATGTCTTTCTTCGCCCCTAAGTATCCTAATCCGAGTGGAATTAAAACAGTTCACGGCAGGGACACGCCCTTGGTACACGCCCGTATAAATCGAGGCCAGGTCGTGTTCGGGTCTGCTAAGGAGGCACGACCATGTGGCTTGGGTCCAGGCCGTGTCGATTTCGTACTTTGGCCCATTTTCTCTATTTTTGGCCCGTTTCTTGTTCTTTTCGTCCTCGAGGCTCTCCTAAGTATAAAACATGAAATTAGAGGATTATGAGCACCAAATTCCACAATTCAAGGAATAAATCATCCAAAAGTATGCTAAATGTGGGATTAAAATATGAACATATTACGGATTCTCAGTTAGTGACAGCATGGATGATGAACCTCAAAGAACTTTTGGAATCGTTATGTACAATTTAAACATATGTATCTATACCAAGTTTAAAAACATGAGTCGATCTTACCTTTTCGGGATGAAATATGAATTTCATGTACAACCACATAAAGTGATCAAGGAACGATTTTAAATTGCAATCAAAATTGTCAAATATCGTTCCCTTAGTCAAAGACCAAGCATCAAGCAAATCTAAATTATTATCACAAAATTTAGGATGCTTGATTTCCCCACATATCGAATCAAGACAAATTCTAGGTTTGAAAATATGAGTTTGATGACTTGTACCAAAGTGTAGCAAAGGTTTTGTTTTTAAATCAAACATGTCAAACCAAAAGGATTTGTGCCTACATAGAAGCAAACAATCAAACCTCTTTACTTCCATCAAAACAGATTTGAAAAAACTCAAAGATTTTACATATGGAAATAAATGATTCACATAATCACCACAATCAAACAAATTTGGGATGTTTATATGAAAATTCATTGTCACACATAATCGAGTTCCGTAGCTGCCAATCGAATGCTACTTCACCAACATGGCCGTCAACACCACATGGTCGTCAACACTTACTTTCTTTACCTTGTGGCACAGGTGGACTAAGATTACCTTTGCCAATCAACGTGAACCGTCTCTCCTTTGGAAGGTAATGAAGATAGAACTTATTAACTGATTCCTTAGAAACCTGAAAAGAAACAACACGAGGAAAGCTCAAATGATGGTTAGTGGAAATATTCCTCACTTGTTCTTGCTCGTCTTTTTCTTTTGTTTCTTTATCTAACCCATTTTCTTTTTCAATTTCTTTTTCAACTCAATTTCTTTTTCAATTTTCTTTTCTTTCTCACTTTCTTCTTCATTCTCAATTTCTTTTTCCTCTCTTTCGTGTTCTTTTTCTTTTATTTCTTTTTCTCTTCTCTCAAGTTCGTTGAGGATCCGCTCATTTTATTTCATGATCATCTCTTGTCTCTCTTTTTTTTTTATTTCCTTTTCTCTCATTTTTCCTGTACAATATGAAGATGATACAAATGAGTCAAAATGATAAGTTTTCCGACAGAAAGAAGGGGAAGATTCTACATATGTATCACGTTCAATTCTTCGTGAATGATCCTCCGTGAGTGATCGCCTTGACGCATACAAAGAATAACTTGTACTTTCTCGTTCATCATCTTGAAAGATCTCAGACTCGAAGTTTGCTTCTCTTTGTCTCAAATAGTCATTGGATATGTGTCTTTGTGATGGTCGAGACTCCGTTTTTCGACTTGATGGGGTTTGCTTCCGTCGAGCTCTTTCCTCCACTCGGTCCAAGCATTTTTGTAATGGACCTAGTTTTCTTTCAAACAACCAGCCCATCTCTTTCACCAAGTATTGAAATTCATCGGCTAAAAATTCTTCTCGAGACATGATTAAATAATAACATGAAAAGTGTTAAACAAAAATAGAAAGTAAATACCTCACTACATACCTCACTAAAGCCACTTGAAAATAAAAATAAAAAATTTTGCACTCACGCTCGTGTTTACGCTTGTTTTAAGGCTTTTTCTTAACACTCTTTCGTGCTTACACACTCTTCCCTTTTTCCACTCACCCCTCCTCTCTAAGTTCTTAAGGAGCTATTTAAACTTAAAAAGCAGTTGTTGTGAATCATCTTGCAAGTTTGATGTTCGAGTTTGGTAGGGAATATTGTAGGACAAGGGTAGGCTTGAAACAAGAAATGAAGAAGATTCAGTGTGGCCGAATGGTAGGATGTTGATTGGGTGTTTCCGGACAGCAAGCAGAATTTTCAGAAAACTCAACAATGAAAAAGAAACTTGAACAATTTTCTCTTCTTTTATTTCACTATTTTGTTTCTACTTTTAAAACTTGATATTCTATCCTTGAATTTGAATGGAAGGTGATTCTTTTTTTTTTTGAAATTTTTTTCGATTTTTTTTCAAATGAAATACAATACCATAATGCCGAGAACGTCGATTCTTACTCCAAATTTGCTAGCTCTGATACCAAATGATCCAAACTCATTTCGATGATGATTCGAGTCATTTAGATTGCCCAATCGTGAATTTGAGTAAGGATAAGTTCATTTCGGGTTAAATGAAACAAAATAGAATAAATGGCTTCAAACAATGGTAGTAGTTAAAAGGGTTAAGTAAATAATGGATAGTTTGCTAAGACCGAGAATGAACCAACAATATTGGATTGTTGACCCTAGTCTTAAAATGGTTCTTAGATGATTTACGGTTTAAAAAAATAGTAAGGATAAACCTTGACCCACTATCAATTAGTGATAGGAACCAAAGGTATACGAACGCCACACTCTAAAGTGATAAGTTCGACAAACAATGAAAGGATACACGCCACAAGGTATGCTTGAAAAGTCAGATCAGTTCCAAAAGAACAAAGAGAATTGGATAACTCATAAAACTCAAATTTAGCATAAATTCAGCAAAAGTCATCTACAATAGGTTGAATATAATTATTTATAGTGCTAAGGAAGGCCTAACCGAAAGGTCACTTTTGTTCTGCTTAATAAGCTAATAATGAGCTGAAATAAAGTTTACAAACTTTTGAAATTCTAGGCCTAAGTAACTCATTCCTTCAATATGATTTAATTCTTTAATTCATCTGATTCAATTCACTTGAATGCTTAGGTTTCATACTTGAGCATCCAAAGGTGTTTAAGAAAACTTTTGAAGTCTCCCTTGGCCAGCCAAATGGACACCAGCAACTTTTAATAGAATTTAAGCTCATGGAGTGACCATTTAAGAAACAATCGGTTATGGAACAAGAATGGCTGCTGCCAATTTAAGGAAGTGTAATGCTTTCCTTTTAATTGATATAACATCTCCTTTTAATGATATTTAATGCCCCCTTTGTATGTAACTGATTTCTACTTGAAAAGTCACTTTAATCAATTTGTAACAGCCCTTGAATGTAACAGTTTCCAGCTGAAACGTCACCTGCAATCAAACACATTAAAAAAACATATTAATCACATTTAAACTCATATTAAACACAAAACACATTAAACACTTAACTTAAATAAATAAACTTAAAACTTATACATCAATAAATCATTCTATCAACTAGATTAATTAAGAGAAACATATATCAAATAAAGTTCAATAATAACTCAATTATTTAAACAAAGATGAGTTGAATAAAGTCTAGCAACTCATTTATTAATCTAAGATGCGTTTAATTAAAAAACAAATTCAACTTGCAATAAATTGCAAGAAACACCTATGGAGCTAAATGAGCTTGTAATGAAGCTTCATTTTGCACTTAGGCCCCTCGAGCTTAGCCCAATCTCGATGGCGTCGAGTTGCGTCGTAACATGATACAACCAAGTTCGCATCAGTAAGGTTGCACGGGTCACCCAAGTCGACTGTGGACCTACTGAAGGGTCGGTAAGCAGTACTTAGACACGTAGTTATGTGATTTGATTATGTGAAATTTATACTAAGCATGTTACACTTAGCATATATACTGATTTGAATGTATGAACGGTTATCTGCATAACAGAATGACATCCTTTGTATCTAGCATAGCATTTGGGTGGGTTGATGATATTTGGAGGAAGTATGTGAAAGGCTCTTAAGCCTGTTATCTGGCAGCTCAGCTGCAATCATCTCATTATCTGTCGCATTCTGTATAGCATGGTGTGTAGGGATGGGTGGGTTGATTTTATCCTCACATGGTGTGTAGGGTTGGACGGAGTTAGTGTGTAGAGGCTAGTGGGTGAGACTCAACTATTCTGTTCTGATTTGTATATTATGTTTGAAATGGGCTAAGGCCCTAGAATATATCTAATTCTATATCTGAGTGTGCTAAGGTCCACACCGTTTCTATAGTGGGCTTAGACCTAAACTATAAATGCATGACTATTTTTTGATATTATGTTGTGTGCGTGTTTTCTGTGGGGATTACACACTTAGTTTGCAAAAACTCACCCTTTTCTATTTAATCTGTTCAGGTAATCCCCAACATTAGACGGATCGATGCGGCGGAGGACTCTGCAGTGACCACGGTTCTAAACTCTTATGGTTTTTGGTTATATCCGGGAAAAGTTTTACTGTAAATGGCCTTTATGGGTTTTTACTTTAATTTCGGACTTTTATTTTGATTTATAACTGCTAGCAGTAGGATAGGATGCGAGGTTTCAAAAAGACAAACGTTTCACCAAATTACACACGAATTCATGCAATATTTTAAAAAGCTTCCGCTATATATAATGTTTTGGAACTGGATAATGATTGAAACAAACAACACGTTCTTGAAGGTAGCATAAGATATCGAAAAATGGTTTTGTCGTAACTATTTTTTTTAAAGCACTATTATGTGACACCACCAGATTCGGCCATTACGTCTAGGCCAGGTTTGGAGTGTTGCATTTGTGATATTAGTACAGGATTGCAAAACTCGGCTCTGGATTCGGGTTTTAATAATTGGGTTTTAAGAAATGATTTTTAAGTGATTTAAAATACTTTGGGACTGAGTATGCGATACACTGAGTCTCCGGCGCCGACCCTGTAAGTGTTCTGAAATTCTGTTTAAATTTATCTGAAAATACTACTAGCATGCTTTAAACAGCCATAGGTAGTATACTGTACTGAAAACACTCTAGGTAGTGTAAACCGAAAACCGTAGTGAGACTGTGATTCGGGATAACAAATTCTGAACTCTTGATACTGTCTGTATAAAATATCTGTTAATGAATATTGGAACTGTAACTAAAGCATAAAACTGTTAATACAGGTAAACTCTGAATTTACGATGAGTGCACAAGGTATCCGCGGACGGGGTACTAGAGGCCGTAAAGGGGCTCGAGCTGGGTCCTTATCATCTTGAAATATACCTAATCTAGATACGAGCAAAACACCAATGTCACCTGCTACAAAGACTGGGTCTCATGATCGTGCGGCTGGGGACGACGCACTATCCCAAGGCATGTTACAGATTCTGGAGAGGGTCGCTGGGCCTAACACCGGATTTGGGGTCTAAGGGTCGATTATGGAACGACTCTGGACCAATGGGGCTGAATTATTCAGGGGTGTCACTAGAGCCGCCCCTAATGTGGCCGAATATTGGATGGAGGCCACGGAAAGGATTATGGACGACTTAGACTTCACCGCCAAGCAGAAGCTTGAGGGGGTTGTCTCTCTGCTTTGCAATAAAGGTTAGCAATGGTGGTTGACGGTTAAGGAGGGCACTCAGCCTGACCGATTGACTTGGGACTACTTTAAGACGGCTTTCCAAAGCAAGTATGTGGGAGCCAGTTACATTGACGCTAAGAGGCATGAGTTCCTTAATATCACACAGGGAGCTCGTTCAGTGACCGAGTATGAGGCCGAGTTCCTAAGACTGAGCCGTTATGCCCGGGGCATGGTCGCCACCGAGTATGAGCGATGCATTCGTTCTGATGATGGACTCTGGGATAGTTTGCGAGTTCTGATAGCTTTATAGAGGGAGAGTGACTTTTCTGCTTTGGTCGAGAAGGTGAAGATCGCTGAAGAGGTTAAGCGCGCTGAATGCTAAAACTGTGAGAAAGGAAAGAATAAGAGGGAATTAGAGCCCTTGAATTCTGCGATGAGGCCTATGAAAAAGGCCAGATCTAATGGGCGAGTGATAGTTGGGCCTCATGTTGCACCTACTGGGGTTGGGCTTTGTGGGCACTGTGGTAGACGCCATCCGGGCGAGTGTTGGAGGACGATTGGGGCATGTTTGAGATGTGGGTTGACTGAGCATCGTGTTCGGGATTGTCCGTTGAGAACCGATCAGATGTAAGTTGCGAGTACTAGTAATGTGCAGCCACCGAGAGTAGTTCAGCAGCCACCTAGGGGCCGAGGTCAGGCCAGAGGTGGAAACGGCATGGGCCGAGGGCAGAGAGCACTGGGCAGAGGTGCTGAACCGACTAAGGCAAGGCAGCCTGCACTGGTTTATGCTGCTCATCGCCGTGAGGACCGAGACACTCCAGGCGCCATCACAGGTATGTTTCTAAGTTATAATGACCTTATTTGGCACTGACAGACATAGGCTCTACACAATCTTACGTAGCTAGTTCTGTGTCTGAAACTTTGGGGATTCCAGTTGAGAATACTTCAAGTGAGGTAACTGTTGTGATTTCGTTGGGGTAGTCTATTCGAGTGGGTAAACGATATAGAGACGTCCCATTAGAGGTTCAATGGATAATATTTCTGGCGAATCTGATAGAGCTTCCATTCGGGGAGTTTGATTTGATACTGGGAATGGATTGGCTGGTCAAGCACCGGGTAATTCTGGACTGTGCGAACCGAGCAGGACAATGAGGTAGTGGTGATTGGGAAACATCAAGAATTCTTTACTAATGTTATTTCAGCGCTGGTGGTTGAGAAATTGGTACTGAAAGGATGTGAGGCATTCTTGGTACATTAGTGTTTCTAATTCTGGGGACTCTTGGGTTAAGGACATCAGAACCGTAAGGGATTTTCTGGATGTTTTTCCTGAGGAACTACAGGGTCTACCTCAGAGTCAAGAAGTGGAATTTGGGATTGAGCTCATTTCGGGTACAACTCTATTGTCTATTGTGCCATACTGAATGGCACCGAAGGAGCTCACAGAGCTTAAGGCTCAAATTTAAGAACTGTTAGATCGTGGATTAATTCGTCCCAATGTGTCTTCATGGGGAGCACCGATGTTGTTTGTGAAGAAGAAAGATGAGACAATGATAATGTGTATTGACTACCGGCAGCTGAACAAGCTAACAATCAACAACAAGTACCCACTTCCGAGGGTAGATGATCTATTCGACCAGTTTAGAGGGGCTTCTGTGTTCTCCAAAATTGATGTAACAATCCGATTTAGACTGTAGTCGGAATAGTGGTTTCGAGACCACAAATTCGAGTCAGAAAATAGTTTAATATTATTTTTGGTGTTTACAATATGTGACTAAGCATGTGTGAAATTTCTACGTGAAAACCTTATCAATTGTGTGCTTAATTTTACAAAAAACTTAATCGCATAAAATGTAAAAGTTGTGTGATGTTTGTTAAAGTGCTTGTTTGGCATGGCTTTTTAAATGAGAGGTCCTTATGTTGTAAATGGATCATTAATAGTTTGGATAGACATAAATAGGCTTATAATTGATGATTAAAATGGTTTATTGATCAAGGGCAAAATAGTAAAATAAGAATTAATGTTATTATAATAAAAACAATGTTAAAATGGTGGCCATTTTTAGTGTTCATCCACCAAAAATACAAAGAAAATAAAAAGAAAAGTTAGGTTTCGTCCCTTGTTCATCTTGATTGAGGTATGTTTTTTACTCGATTTTTGATAATTTCTACGTTTTTGTAATCGTTGCTTAGTGTTATAGCTAGCCCATGCTTTAATTTTAGAATTTGATGGTGATTTTGAGATAAGACATTGATGAATGTTTGATCTTTGTGATGTTGATGATGAAATATGAAAGATATGTGAAAGATTAACATATTTTGTCTTTGAATTTTTGGTGAAATTGAGTAATTTGGGCTAAATTGTAAAATTAAGAAATTAGAGGACTAAAATGTGAAATAAATGAAATGTGTGGGTTTGTATGGACATAGGGAGAATTTGGCTAGGCATGGGTGGAATGAAATTTTATGTATTTTGTGATTTTGTGAAATAGGGACTAAAGTGTCGAAATGTGAAAATGTGAAGGCTATTTTGTAAAATGCCCTAAATATATATGTTTGGACTAAATTGAATGAATTGGTAATTGAATAAGTTAAATTTGAATATGTATAGACCAAGAAAGGAGAGATTCGGATCGAGATTGGGGCACAGACAAAGTGCTCGATTAATATACTGTTTTGTTATTTCGACATCCGAGGTAAGTTCGAATATAATACATGTTCTTAAATTATGTTTAAATGCTATGAAATGAATAGTTATGTGATTATTGGATTAGTAATGCTATGTGTGGAATCGAGTTAGGTGACACTAAGTGTGCGTATTTGGAAATGAGATCGAGATATTAGCACTGTGTGTGCGAAATAATAGAAGCTTCGACTTTTTGATTTGGCCCTGTGTGTGCGATACCGAATTAAATTCGGTTTTACATTATGGCACTAAGTGTGTAATGTTATTTAAGCTTCGGCTATGAAATGGGCACTAAATGTGCGATTGAATTGAAGAGATAGTGAACAATGAATAAATTATGGTATCGAGCATTGAATAGAAAGAACGTTTGTTAACTAAGTGTTGGCAAAGGTATGTTTCGAACCTAAGTGGTTGATGATAATGTTTAAGGTTGAATAGATGGATGTATAAGTATATGGTGGGGGATGATATTATGTTTAGTTGTGAATCTATCTAAGTGATGGTATATTTATGTATTGATATTGTATTTTTGTGTAATATGTGTTATATTACGAACTTAGTAAGCTTTAAAGCTTACTGTGTGAAGTGTTTTTCTTTGTTTTATAGTGTCTTTAAAGCTAGCTCGGATCCGGAGATCGTCAATGACCTAATCACACTATCGGCTATCTATTCTGGTACTTTTGAAAAGATTTGTATATATATGTGGTATATGGCATGTATAGGCTGTTGAATGTGGCATGTTTTGAGCTGTATAAATCTTGCCATGAGATATGGCTTAAAAGTTGAATGATGTTAGTATATATATATATATGATTGGGTTATGTGAATGATGAATATGGTATGTTTCATGCTTAAATGGTTGATGAAAATTGAGGTTTAAATGTGAATTATGGTAAGGTATATATGATGCATGACCTACATGTTTTAGGATGTGAAATTGGGTATTTTGGATGAACCTATTGGTGATGAAATTGAGTATGGTCATAGATGATATAGTTAATGATGAATTGGTGCTTGTATTGGTATGTTTTGGTTGCATCTGAGGCATGAATTGGTATTGATTTGATGCTTATAGGTGATCCCAAAGTGTGGATGGTAATTCAGCCTTCAAAATGGCCTATAATTGCCCACATGGTTGAGCACACGAGTGTGTGGCTCAACCGTGTCATTTAGGTTGGTGAATTGATGCAAGTCAGACTCGACCACGGGTTGGACACATGGGCGTGTGATTGGCCTTGTGGTGCAAGTCGGTGTCGACCACGGGTGAGGCACACAAGCGTGTCTCAAGCCGTGTGGACAAGTCAATATGTATGCCCTATTTTGCCACGGCTTGGACACACGGGTGTGTTCGAGGCCGTGTGAGGCACATGGCCTATCCACACGGGCGTGTGTTCTCTGGAGTTTTGAAAAAAAAAATCTTTAAAATTTCTAAATATTTTCGTATGTGTTCGGACTATATGTTTATATTTATGATATGTTTGAATATGATTGACTTTGTGTTGTAAAATGATATGAACTGTTTCGAAATTATCAATAATGCCTCTTAACCCTATTTCGGCGACAGTTACGGGTTAGGGGTGTTACAATTGATCTACATTAAGGATATCATCAATTGAGGGTTAAGGAGGCCGGTGTGTATAAAACGGCATTTAGGACTCGTTATGGACATTACGAGTTCCTGGTTATGCCTTTTGGGTTAACCAATGCATCAGTGGCATTCATGGATTTGATGAACCGTGTGTTCCAGCCTTATCTGGACCAGTTTATGGTTGTGTTCATCGAAGATATCTTAGTGTACTCCGAGACAGAGGACGAGCATGATGAGCATCTCCGAGTGGTATTGTAGACGCTTCGCGAGAAGCAGTTGTATGTGAAGTTCAGTAAGTGTGAATTCTGGCTCTGAGAAGTAACCTTTATGGGGAATGTGGTTTCTACGGAGGGGATCCGTGTTGATCCTCGTAAGATTGAAGCTATGTTGGATTGGAAACAACCTAAGAATGTGTCCGAAATCCACAGCTTTCTAGGGCTAGCGGGTTATTATCGACACTTTGTAGAAGGGTTCTCCTTGATTGCAGCACAGTTGACTAAGCTTCTACGCAAGGGAGTTCCCTTTGTCTGGACTGATAAGCCACAAGAGAGCTTCGAGAAGCTCAAATCTGTTCTGACTCAGGCTCCTGTTATGATACAACCTGAGCCTGGTAGAGACTTCGTGGTTTACAGTAATGCGTCGTTCGTGAGTCTAGGTTGCATTCTGAAGCAGGATGGTAAAGTGGTAGCTTATGCGTCTCGTCAACTCAAGACGCATGAGGCAAACTATCCGACACATGGGGTCACCTCTGAGTGCCGATGCCATATCCCAGATATGGTCTTATACGGGATCTCACATCAATTATCGAAGCCATATCTCGGATATGGTCTTATACGATTTCCATATTTAATGTCGATGCCATATCCCAGATATGGTCTTATAGGGGATCGTAATTCGGTGCCGAGGCCATGTCCCAGACATGGTCTTACACAGGACCTTAGCCATCTCATGTCTTAATAATAGTATTCTCACATTTATTATAGTCCAGTCGGGACTTCAACATTGCAAATTTCATCATTTTTCTCATTCAACATCATTACTCAATTTCATAGAAATATATGGATCGTTATAATATCAAACATTCTCAAATATACTAGCATGATGTTGAATTTATCACATACAAACTTACCTCAGTTTCAAAATAGGCCACTTTCCAATTTAATCTGATGCATTGCCTTTTCCTCGTTCATGGTTTGTAACACCCCAAACCCGGCCTAAAAGTTAGGCCCGAATCCGGCATGTCACATTGAAGTGTTTTTGCGAAAACCTTGTTTTCATTGAAAACCTTTCTAAAGAAAAGTTAAGTAAAATCCAGTTTACTTTCAAAACGAGGTGTATCCAAAAAAACCATTTCCTTGTAAAAAAAGTATTTCCTTTGACAGCAAAAGCTCGTTCTTAAAACACAATTATTGTCAAAAACTTGAAATATGCTTAAAGGAAATAAATCCAGATTCCGTTTCAAAATTTCAATGCATAGCGGAAGTAATGGAATAATAACTAGAGGGAAAACCTTATTACAATCCGAAATAAAATAACTTAAAATAAATAACTTAAAATCTAGAATTTAGATATTAAGAATAACAGGTCTAATCATCTTGCTAGTTGGCCACCTCTGAGTCCTTCCATCCGTCGAACCGCCTACTGAGGATCACCTGAGAAAAATAAAAGAGGGAGTGAGTTTTTGAAAACTCAGTGTGTACGACCCTCGTCAAAACAAATAGCATGCATATCATATTATTAACATAATAATTTCATACATGTAATGTAGTGCGAACCCTCCCCAAATAATCCATCCGGTACACATCGTCTCCGTCAAACTGAAACACTTCTGTGGGGACTTCTAAATTGACCCACCCATCCGATACACTTCAAGGGTAGCCCGGTTGCGGTACTACCTAACGTTGCAGCAAAGCTGCTAATAATATAATAGGCTTAAAAAGCCATAGTTGGATCCACAGTTGTCAAGCAACCATGCGATCCTCATATACTTCCTTCGCTCTATAATTCCCAACCCATATGCAACCTAAACAGCATATTATATGAATGCAACAAATGTACATGTAACATCCATAAATCTTACATTGAACACATAGGGGCATTTTAGTCATTTTTGCCCTTAGGGGCATTTCGGTCATTTCTCATTGTTTTGGGTCTATTACATACCTTGGCCCGTTATCCAGTCCCTGTTGGCTAAAGTGAACAGATACTATGCACCAAGTAGGATTCCAGCGAAGAGGAGGTGAGTCATTAAGACCGCATAAGTACCAAGCTCTCCCTAGATCCAATCTTAGACATGCATATACCCATTGCCACACCTTAACCTTATGACTTATCCACGGTCACAATTAGTTAATAAATTATTAAAGTTTTATGTAGGTTAAGCAATTTACCAAATACTAAGCCCAAGACCCATCACAAAGCCCAAACAAATTCACATACGTTCATATGGCCCACCAAGCCCAATCTCATTCGTATGGCCCATTAGGCCCAAATTACATTCATATGGCCCATCTGGCCCAATCACATTCGTATGGCCCATCTAGCCCAATCACATTCGTATGGCCCATTAGCCCCAAATCACATTTATATGGCCCATCTGGCCCAAACACATTCGTATGGCCCATTAGGCCCAAATCACATTCATATGGCCCATCTGGCCCAATCACATTCGTATGGCCCATCTGGCCCAAATCAATTTCAAGCCATTTAACTAGCATGACTAGTTCATCACTTATTACCAAATCATCAAATTCGCCTTTTTTGAGGCTACGGCCCATCGGGCCCATTTTGCCCATTTTGCCCATTCTGGCCCAGTCGGCCAGAACACGACCCAAGCCCATGATATCGCTCATGGGGTCTCTGTTCTCGATTCGCATACTCGCAAGACTACCGAAGCCAAACTTTCGGGATTTCCCAATCCATTCTGTGTGTATAGTGTATGTACAGACCTGATAACCAAAACGCGTTGCGGTCTCTTTAGCCACGATCCTACAAACAAAGTCACTCAATTAATCGCTTATACTTATCGAATACCTTATCAAAAGCCGAAGTCTCACCTTAACCTTACATGAAACAGTGAGCCTTAATAGCTTTTCCTCGATCACGAATCACGAGTACTTCCTAAATCTTCATCAATCTTAATTATTAAAAACTAAACCATAAGTGACTTATATCCATCTTAAGTCACCCTTACATTACATATGACCATTCGGCCAACCTTCAGAACCAAAAGTGAAGAATACTTACCCAAATCCCGAAACACATAAAGAGTAACTCGGAAGAGATTTGAAGAACAGAGATTCGATATCAATCCCCTACCAAAATCGATTTAGAAACAGTGAGGGAGAGGAGAAGTCGGTTCTAGCAAGATCAATTGAAAGAGTAAAGTACTTCCACAAGAATCGGCTAGGTTGAAGAAATAGTGACAGCACAAAAAGAATTTCGGCAAAGGGAGGGTGGAATTATTCGGCTTTAGAGGGTTTGGAAAGGTAATAAGAAGAAAAGAAAAAGATCAAATGTGCTTGTGTGAGGGTAACTACAGGATATTCGGTAGAGAAAAGAAAGACTGACCTATTTGTAAAACTCTCCAAATGTCGAAAGCCACAATGAAAATTCGTAATACCCCCTAAAAGACCCAAAAACGGCACTCATCTACCCTCCTAAGCCTAATTTATACACTTCTTACTTCCCAAAACGGCACCAACTCTGCACACTTCTCAGCTCCTAACTTTTCTCCCTGATAACTCCTCAATCTCACTCTAAATTTTCTCCAAGATAAGCTCCTACAATCTCTCCATGACCATTTCAAACCTCTTATCCATCAGACTTTCACTGCAACACAAACTCTCGCCGTCCTGACAGTAAAATAAATACCCCAATAAAATACCATGCCACTACTCGAACCTTGGACTACCTTAAATGGTAATGATGCCACCTCCCTACTCCCTAAGTAGCGCCACTTTGCCACTACACCACAAGCTCTTTTGTGTCATTTTTCTTCTTCATTTATTTAATAGGCCTACTAACTGAAGTCACAGTTCCCTTGGGCTAAAACCAAAATTTTTCCTATACCCTTACTTGATCCCAGGACATCTCCAAGACCCCTAGACACTCCAAATTCATTAACCTTCAAAGCCCACATGCCAATTGTCATTTTCTCGCTCACTTAAAAATTTTTTGAGGCCCAAAGCCCAATTCATCTAGGCCCAAAAATTCAGGGTGTTACAACTCTACCCCCTTAAAGAAATTCTGTCCTCGAAATTTTCAACTAACTATTAATCGCACGGCTCAAGTCACACCACTATGCTTTCGCTACGCACTCTGATTTTAATAACACTAACACACTTTAACTCTAATTGAACCATCTTACACTTACCCAAAAAATACCTACCCACTGGAGCAGATAAACATTGCACACATACAATTTCTATACCCAAAATATCGCATCCACACAAAACATACCCGACTTAATGGTGATTGAATAATCTTGAGCCTGATGCTCCTCAAACCCGCATCTGAAACACGCTCCTGACTTCCTCCAGCATTCACTCGGATGACACCTTCTGCAATATTCGCAAGCCGGAAAGTTTGGACGTACCTTAACATGCTTCACAGAACGAGACTGCAGCCCTAGAAACTGCGATCTCTTTTTTTCTTACAGTCCACGCACCTAACCCGAAGTGTTTCACCAATTTTTTTAACCTCCTCCAGTACCTCCCTTACTAGCTGAGTCAGCACATCAGTAACGAGTTTTGGGTTATCGCTACTCAAGGCTGGTGGGCTCACTTTGACCTCTGTCTCCTGGACCATCTCATGCTCTGGTGAAGCCGGTGCCTCCCTAGCAGATGTGTGGCCTGATGCTGATGACCCAACCCTAACACTTCCACGGCCTCTGTCGCGGCCTCTTACACCTCTTCTAGCATTCATCTTTGATTCTTGTATTATCCGAATTAGGAATTTTATGAAATTTTAGTTAGTTTCAGTAATTAAGCCAATGTTTTATGATAGTCTTAAGTAAAGAGATTGTTTTTGTAAATCCTCTACAGTTTCAAGTTCCTATGGGCTTTAGTTTCACTCTAACTAAAAAGCTTTAGTATAATCATCTAAAGTAGCCCACTGACTATCTACAGTATATCAAGTTAAACAAGCTTAATAATAAGAGAACTTACTTGGTTCGACGTCAAAGACTCGGTGAGCCACATCACAAGAATTTCCTAAACATTTTGATCCAGTCCAAAAATAGTTTTTTTTCTTTTTTTTAAAACCCAAGTAATAAGGCCCATTTCATAGCCCGAGCTTTGCAATTGTAACACCCCAGACCCAGCCCAGACGTTATGGCCAAATCTGGTGAAGTCACATCAAAGGAATAATTCAAAACTGCTTTGCCAAGTTAGAACTTAAGTTTAAGATTTGAAAACCCAAAATCCATGCAACTTGTTAAGTAATGATAAAAGCCCATGTTTTAAGTATTTCGAAAACCATGTTTAAACATTAGAAATTTATTCAAGTTGAACAATTAAGCAGTTGAAAACATAGGGAAACCTAAATGTAAAGTCAAATTGGAGATACAAGGCCTTATTACATCAAATGAAAATAAAGTAATTAAAACAAAGTCTTTTGAAAATAATTAAAAACTTCTAAATAGCTTGTAGTGTGGCCATCTTCAAGTCCTCCTTCCACTTCGAGCCGTCTACTGAGGGTCACCTAAAACATTTAATAAAAAGGGTGTGAATTTTGAAACTCAGTGTGTACGACCCTTGGTAACCCAATCAACATGCAATTATCACATTGGGCCTAAGCCTTATCAAAACGGTGGTCTTGGGCCTTAGCCCACAATGACCTCATATCACATCAGTATCACATGAATGCAATGCTCCCATCCCAAATCCAACCCTGCACTCCATTTCCCTTCCAACCCAACACTCCTGTGGGGACATAAATATCAACCCACCCATCCCAACACTCCAAAGATAGCACCAATAGCAGCACTACTCAAACATTGCAGCAAGGCTGCTAAGCATATAATGGGCTTAAAGCCACAGGTGGATCCACGATCGTCAAGCGACTATGCGATCCTCACATATCTTCCTCCGTATCATCAAACCCATCCAAGTGAAACATATATTTCATGAATGCAACACACATTAAGCACTTAGGGGTATTTTAGTCATTTCACTACCCATATTAAATTTCCAAATCGAGGGTATTTTGGTAATATTACAAATAAGGGGTATTTTGGTAATTTTTCAAATCAAGGGTATTTTAATAATTTTACAAATCAAGGATATTTTAGTAATTTTGCAAACCTCGGGTTTTAGTTATGAAATTTGGCCCATTAACAAGTCCTTGCGGCTAAAGTGAACAGACATTATGCACCAGGTAGGATGCCGGAGAAGAGGAGGTGGGTCACTAGGACCGCTTAAGTACCAAGCTCTCCCTAGATCCAATCCTAGACATGCATATGTCCATTGCCACATTCTAACCTAACGACTTGACCACATACATGTTTTATTATTAGGTTAAGTTTTATGCGATTTAAGAGTTTATCAGAACTAGGCCAAGAGTCCATTAAAACCCTAGCATACTTTTCTTAGACCCCATAAGGCCCATTAAGCCCATTTCACGTTCATATAGCCTATTAAGCCATTTCATGTTCTTGTAGCCCACTGAGCCCATCTCATGTCCAAATCATACAACATCCGTATCAATCCATCATTCACATATCAACTATAGTTGCCTTGGGCCCACGAATTTGGCAGACCCATTTAGTGTCGACTTATTGTGTGTGTGTAGTGTATGTACACACCTTTAATTGCGAAGCACGCTACGATTCCTTAGCCACGAACCTATGATCAATTAAAACTAAGAGTGAATCATACGCTTAGTATCGTTTCTCTCTTTTTTATCAAAAGCCGAAAACATACCAATCCCTTACCTTGAACGATTAAGCCTATCAACCCTTCACTTATTCGCTAATCGCAATTGACTCCGAGATCTATGTTAAAGAGCCTTGACTATCAAAGGCTGCACAACCATGTGATTTACATCCATCAGAAGTCACTCTTAACCAATCCTAACCATATTCGGCCAACCATTAATCCAAGAATTATAGATGAGTACACTTACCGATTGACTAGGGACATTACCACACCAAAACCCAAAGCGCGAGGATAGTACCTCATCAAAGAAACAACAATGATTTGGTAGAGAAACACAAGGGTTCGGCCTAGTCAAGAGAATGAGTGAAAGACACAATGAGGGGTTTCGGCTTAGAATAAGATAATAAAGCGATTAAAACTTACCCCTTTTCTTGAATAAAGAAAGATTTGCTCTCTTACCGCCACAAGATTACTTGCCCACAAGATTTTAGATTATAGAGTGTGATTTTTAGAAGTGGGATTCGGTTTTACAAATGGAGAAGAATAACTTGGTTTGACAAAGAATGAAACCCCAATGAGAGAATTTCTCTTCTAATTCGGCAATAGAAGAAATATTGTGGGAGGGAAGGAGAATTCGGTCTAGGCGCTTTTGTTTGGAAAAAGAAAGAAATTGTGATTACTCGGGTATTTGCCAAAGGGAAAGAAACTAAAAAGAATTGGGAGATTGGAAGGAATTTTCCCCTAATTAATCAACTAAAGCACACAAAAGCAACAAATGCCCTACTTACCCATACGACACACATATATATACTAAATAAATAAATAAATAAATAAAACAAACCTACACTCCCTAGTCGACTCAAACTTATCACCAATTAAATTCCTTTATTTCTCCAAATTTTATCTTCATCGCCATCCAAAAATTCCTTTATTTAGCCAAAAATCCAATTTTAATTACATTCAAATTGCTTTCCCCGAATAGTAGCCATCCTTTGGTGTTTCGATCCACTTCAAACACCTTCCCCACGCCAGCAGCAAAATAGCAGGTTATTACACACAAGGCAACTCGAAACCAAGACCTCCCTAATTAATTATAAACCTTTCTGCCACGCTCCAGGTTTACTTAAAAAAAAAAAAACCAACATTTAGCGTACGCCGTGACTAGAACCCTGCTACCGCTGTGCACTCTGACCCTAATAATTTTAATACATACCCAAAACATCCACCTATCACAGACATACTCAAACATACGCAGAATAAGTACCAAATTCTGATTCAAATGTTTACAAAGCCGTAACACTTTCGCGGCCTCAGTCGCGGCCTCTTCCTCCTCCTCTAGCGCTCATCGTTGCATGCGTATTTCTGGATTAGAATATTTATGAAATTAGTTCATAGTTTCACTGTTTAAAGCACATGTCTTATGCAAGTAACAATTTAAAAGTTGTTTCCCCTTCGTAGATCCACTACAGGCTTAAGTTTCCTACGGGCTTTAGTCTCTAAGAACCTATTGTTTAAAGTAATCCAATATCTTAATACAGTTCAGTAATTTAAACAAGTGTAAAAATAGAAAAACTTACTTGGCTCGACGTCGAGGGCTCGGTGAACCACACTTCAAGAATCCTGTAAAAAACTTACTTCAGACCTCTCAGTTACCCAACACGCCACCTTGCCACTAGACCACAAGCTCTTCTTGTGTCATAGAACATGCATTAATTTTTATAAGGCCTATATGCCAGTGTCCAGATTCATTTACTAGGAAAACTAAAAATTTTGCAAAAGCCAAGACTTGAACCCAGGCTTCTCACACACTCCCATACATACCCAAATCACTTAGCCAAAACACGCAAAATTAAAGACCCTGTATTTTTGGGGTGTTACAGTTTTAAAAAGTCATTATTTGTGAGTTTTTAAATTTTGAATTTTGGTTTATTTTCTATTAAATTCTAACTTAATTAATTTTTTTATGTTTTTGTTTTAGGTGTTTATGAGTATTGATAAAATTATTGATTTACTCCATGTAGATCCTGAGATTGAAATAACTTTTTGACAGCGAAGAAGACAAGTAAGTCGGATAAGGACCAAAGAGATGAACTTCGAAACTCTGAATCAAGGAAACGGAGCAAACCCTGCTCAAAATCCTATCCTTATTGCTGATGATAGGGATAGAGCTTTAAGACAATATGTCGTGCCAGTGTTTCATGATCTTAATTCGGGTATTAGGAGACCCAAAATCGACGTATAATAGTTCAAACTAAAGCCAGTCATGTTCCAGATGTTTCAAAGAGTGGGACAATTTAGCAGAATGCCTACCGAAGATCATCATTTTCACTTAAGACTGTTTATGGAGGTGAATGATTCATTCAAGTTAGCTGGAGTACCCGAAGATGCACTACGATTGAAGCTGTTCCCATATTTGCTAAGGGACAGAGCTCAAGCCTGGTTGAACTCGTTGCTATCAAGTTCAATTTCCAGATGGCAAGAGTTAGCAGAAGGATTCCTCATGATCTATTTTCCACCTAGCTAGAATGTTAATTTGAGGAATGAGATCACTGCTTTCCAACAAATGGATGATGAGTCCTTGTATGAGGCATGGGAAAGGTACAAAGATTTATGAAGGAAGTGCCCTCATCATAGAATCCCTCATTGCATCCAACTTGATACGTGTTATAACGGTCCCAATGCTCACACGAGGATGGTAGTGGACGCTTCTGCTAATGGTGCTCTCCTTTCTAAGTCTTATAATGAGGCTTACAAAATCATCGAGAGGATTGCCAGCAACAATTATCAATGGCCAACCAATCGAGCAGCGTTAGGAATGTAACAGCCTAATTTTGGGTCTAGTCAGAATAGTGGTTTCGGGACCACACACCCGATGTAGTGAAATTTGTTCTTATTATATTTTTATGGTCTACAATTTTATGGAATTTTTATGTGAAAATTTTGTTCAAAATTTTTGATGATTGGGCACTCAATTTAGTCAAAAAGACTACATTATAGAAAGTGCAAAAGTTAAATTCTACAGGCTAAAGGTGTCTAATTGCTATGAAATTTAAAATTGAAGGTCCTTAGATGGTAATTAGACCATTGGTTAAGTTAGTGGACAAAAATAGACATGAAGTAAGAGAATTGTTATGTATTAAGTTAGGGGAATTTTGGTCATTTGGTTAATAAATGAATTACAAAGCCAAATTAAAAGCCAATTTTTGTACATCTTCTACCTCATGGCTATAACTTGCATGGAGAAGACATAGCTAGGGTTTTCCAAGCTTCCAAGCTCGATTTTAAGTCTGTTCTAGCCCCGTTTTTAATGATTTTTACGTTTTTGAAATCCTCGTAACAAGATCTACCTATTTCTACCACTAATTTGAGAAAAGATCAAGCTCTAGGGTTTGATCCATGTTGGACTTTTTCTAAGTCCAAAATGTTTTATTGCTAATTATACTCTATCATGTTTTCTTTGTATTAATTCTCATTTACACACATATAACACTAAAGTATATCCATAGTTAGCCATGCCAATAGCTAGTCATCATCAAATATTTACAAGCCATTCATTGGCCAATTTAACCTATACATCAACAACAAAAACTTGAACATTTCATTGCTCAAGTTAATTTGGCTTAAAAGCCTCACACATGATCATCAATCACATTTCCCACTTATTCATACATCATAAGAAGAGACTTATAATCACAAGGTTATTCTCATAGGTATAACTTACTCGTTTACCTTCTTACCAAAATTTGATCACATCCTGAGCACATTGCTCATGAGTGTATACATACATATACTTGCACTTAATCGTCAAATATTCACATTCATTTACACTTTAGTCATTTTCCCGTCTTTAACATAAACGTTAAATCTTTATCCCATTGAACCACTTGGAATATTGAATGATACTCGGAAGTTGTCATACGCGTAGTAAGATGCCAATGCCATATCTCGGATATGGTCTCACATGGGATCACATGTCGATGCCGATGCCATATCCCTGATATGGTATTATACGGGATCTCAAATCGATGTCAACGCCATATCCCAAATATGGTCTTACACGAGATCGTATGTCGATGCCATGTTCCAGACATGGTCTTACACGATTTCATACCGAAGCCAGGTCCCAGACGTGATCTTACACGAGATCACTATTCGATGTCGATGCCATATCCCAGGTGGTCTTATACGAGACCTTATTAATCTAATGTCGTGACAAGGTATCCTTTCTATTCCTAAGGTTCAACCGGGATTCTCATTCTTTGATTCTTCGCCAAATCATCATCAATCCAATCCGTAGAAACATATATATACAATTCATGTAATATCAAAATATTAAATACATAATATAATGTTGTATTATTTACACACGAACTTACCTCGACTTAAAATGGCGAAAGGGACCGAGTCGTCCCATATTCGTCTTTCCCCCATTCTAAGTCTGAAACTCATTTTCTTTATCTAAAATATCACATTTGAGTTATTAAGTTATTATACTATTCAATTCAGTCCAAAAAAAAATATTATGGAAAAATTACATTTTTTCCCCTAAACTTTATCATATTTACACTTTCGCCCCTAGGCTCGTAAAATGGTTTTTATTTATTTTCCTTGTATTTTAGGCCTAGCCGAACCATTTTCATAACTATAGCAGTCCAAAATTTGCATTCATTCACACATTTTCATACATTTTCAACTTTTTACAAACTAGTCTTTTTTTGCGATTTCATCGAAAATCACTTAGTAAAAGTTGTTTACTAAACACTGAGCATTCATATTCTACCTTTAGACATGAAAGCACATGCATGACATCCATGTGTAAATTTTTAAACACAAAACCTAGCTCAAAATAATGGTAGAAATAGCTAAACCGAGTTACGGGATCTCAAAAATGTAAAGAACATTAAAAACAGGGCTTGGATGCACTTACTATTGAGCTTGAAAGCTTGAAAACCCTAGCCATGGCTTCCCCCATGCTAAATTCAGCCAAGAAAGAAGATGGACAAGGGTTTTTGGCTTTTATTGTCTTTTAGTCCATTTATGTAACACCCTTATCCCGAGTCCGTAGCCGGATTACCATTAGGAACGTTACCAGACAGATCGGAAACATTCAAATCATTTCATACATTTCATTCATCAATCATACACACAATGTCCCCTAAATAAGTCAACAAGACCTTAAGCATGCTTATAAACTAAGTCGGAACTAAAGTGAAACACATACAAAATTTCATGGAAAATTAAAATTTTTCTAAGTTACAGGGCTTACACGCCCGTGTGGGCTGGCCGTGTGCCTTCCATGGCTAATAGACACACCCCTGTGTCCTTCCCATGGTCTATCCTGACTACACTCCCACGGCCACCAAGCAAGCCCGT
The DNA here is from genome assembly GCA_005393395.2 of Gossypium australe. Lineage (NCBI taxonomy): Eukaryota > Viridiplantae > Streptophyta > Magnoliopsida > Malvales > Malvaceae > Gossypium > Gossypium australe. Next base: position 87,336,188 of record CM016614.1, on the reverse strand, counting down.
GTGCCTTAGCCGTGGACTATCCTGACTTGGCCCCCATGGTCACAAAGCACGCCTGTGTACCCTAACTGTGGTCAATCCTGCCAAAACCAACACGGTTATCCAGCACCCCCGTGCTAAGGCCGTGTACTACTAGGCCATCTACTGACTTGCTCACACGGTCACTAGGCACTCCCGTGTGCCATAGCCGTGTGACATTATGGGCCATTTACAAAGCCAAAATACTATCCATTTGAGTCTCACCTACAAGCAACATATGCCAAAACTTCTCATACACATATGACCACCAGAAACAATCAGAAATAATCATTCAAACCATGCATTCAATACCAATTCAAAACATGCCAAATTTCAGGATTTAAACTTATTTAATCACAAACATAATCCATTCATTTGCTTACTCAAAACTTGACTATTTCATGAGCATCAAACCATACCAAAACAACTACACATACCACATTCATCAAGGAAAAACATAAACCAACAAATAGCCACATCTCATGACCAAGTCGATACATCAACTTATACCAAAAACTAGCCTATACATTCCATATCTAGTTATATACATTTCCAAAGTATACCAAAATGAGTTTAGTAGTGTGATGATGATCCTTGACGGTCCCGAGCCTTCAGTAACTTTAACGACCTATAAAACAGAGAATTCACACACAGAGAGTAAGCTTTCCAAAGCTTAGTAAGTCAATATACAAACAAACTTGGCATGAATTGCACATAACTAAATCAATAAAATGACCAATATGGTTCTCATGATACAAATCATCTCATTCTTACTTAAGCTCATTTGCTTAACCATAACTTACCATATATGCACATAGTTCATCTAGTCAAACTTTACATATTGTATTATCAATTCCATATACATAACATCATAGTAAGATCACATGGATACTTACCTTGTATACACAATTAGTGTATAATCATTATACCTGAATCGGACATTCATTTACTTATTTTATCAAAGTTCGGATTTGTCATTCGTATCTCAGACTTGCCCGTTGAACCGTAAGGAATTTAGTAGGATTTTCAAAAAGTTCAGAATAGTCGTACAACGCCAACGTCCCAGATGAGGTCTTACATGCACTCAAATATTGATGCCACTGTCGAAGACAGGGTCTTACACGAATCAATACAATGCCGATGTCCCAGACATGGTCTTACACGCAAGGATCATAACGATGCCAACATCCCAGACGTGGTCTTACACGTAAAGCTCATGTCGATGCCAACGTCCCAGACGTGGTCTTACACGAGTCTCAAATCAACGCCAACGTCCCAGACATTGTCTTACATGACAAAACAGAACAGATATTTATGTCATAACATAGCTAATCCTATCTATTCTTAGTTTCTTTCGGGACTTCTCAAACTTTGTCACTAAGAAATCCTTATCTCGGAATTCATGAACAAATCATATCATAAGTATTCATCAATAACAATAGTCATAAGAACACACATAATTCAATATGAATACGTTTATTTACATAATGACTTACCTCGGATTCGGTTTATCAGAATGAAAACGGCTACTCGTTTACTTTCGCTTTCCCCTGATCCAAGTCCGTTTTCCTCGGTTCTTGATCTAAACATATTCAGAATTAACCCTTTTATTCACTAATTCATTCAATTCAATCTAAGGACAAATTTTAGGGCTATTTGCAAATTAACCCTCATATTTGCACAATTTATCAATTTAATCCATTTTTTTCTCAAAACATCAAACTCATAAAATCAACCTATACTCATGCTTAGCCGAATATACATATATATCATATAAGTCCACACTTTCCATCAAATTAGCAATTTAGTCCCTCAATTTGCTATTTTCACAATTTAGCCCTATTTAGCTAAATTCATCAAAAGTTCAAGAACAAAGTATGTTCGTCTAGCTCAAATCTTTCATTTAACACCATAAATGATCACAAAGCTCAACATATCATCAATGGCACATTTCATGAACAACATCAATTCATCAAATTAATACATGGGTTTTGTAGCTCTCAAAGCAACGATTACTAAAACATGGAAATTATCAAAAAATAGATCAAAAACTAACCTTGAATTCAAAGTTGTATGTGCCAAAAATTTGAAAGCTTTTGTTCTTTCTTTTCTTTGAAATTTTCGGTGATAGATGGATGAATAAAATCCACTGTCATACTTATTTGTTTTATTTACTAATAACATAATTATTTAATTACCCATTTACCCATTTAATAATCATATAAGACAAACATATTTAATGGTTATCATGACATTCCACCATCCACTAACTCAATGATGGCTTATTTTCCATATAAGGCCTCCCCCTTTACAAAGCCACAACACTTAAGTACTTTAACAAATAGCAAGAAACTTTTACATTCGATGCAATTTCATCATTTTGTCAAATTTAAACATACCGATGGACAAATTAACTTACGGAAATTTAGCACATGCTTAGTCACATATCAACGGTATAGAAAATAATATTAAAAATATTATACGGACTCGAATTTGTGGTCCCGTACCCACTGTTCCGTCTAGGGTATAAACCGGACTGTTACAATTCTCCCCCTTAGAGATTTTCGTCCCCGAAAATCTTACCGTTAAACAGAGGCGTATATTGTTGTCTCATTGAATTTTTAGGCTCCCACGTAGCTTCTTCTACTCCGTGTCGATTCCACAGTACTTTTATTAATGGAATTTTCTTGTTTATCAATTCTCTCACTTCACGAGTTAAGATACGGATGGGCTCATCTTCATATGTCATATCAGATCGGAATTCAATTTCAGATGGGGCAATCACATGTGATGGATCAGATCGATATCTACGGAGCATTGAAACATGAAATACATTGTGAATCTTTTCTAACTCAGATGGCAACTTTAATCTATATGCAACAGGCCCGACACGTTCAATGATCTCATACGATCCGATGAATCTCGGACTCAATTTGCCTTTACGTTCGAATCGAAGCACTTTCTTCCACGGAGACACTTTCAGAAATACTTTGTCGCCGATTCCAAATTCTATATCTTTTCGTTTCAAGTCTGCATAAGACTTCTGACGATCAAATGCTGCTTTCAAACAATCTCAGATCAATTTCACTTTCTATTCTGAATCTTTTATCAAATCATCCCCATGTAGCTTATTTTCACTAAGCTCGGTCCAATACAGAGGTGTACGACATTTTTGTCCATACAAAGCTTCATATGGTGCCATTTTGATGCTTGTCGGAAAACTTTTATTATACGCAAATTCTACTAATTGCAGGTATTGTTCCTACGAACCATTGAACTCAAGTATACAACACCTTAACATGTCTTCAAGAATCTGAATAATTCGTTCTGACTGACCATCTGTCTGCGGATGAAAAGCTGTGCTGAAGTGTAATTTCGTTCCCAAAGCTTCTTTCAATTTCTTCCAGAATCTCAATGTAAACCTCGGATCTCTATCTGACACAATAGATAGTGGCACCCCGTGCAATCTCACAATCTTAGAAATATAAAGCTCGGCTAATCTGTCAAGTGAATAATCGGATCTTACCGGAATAAAATAGGCAGTTTTCATTAATCTATCAACTACGACCCAAGTCATATCTTTCTTTCTCGGAGTCAGAGGCAATCTAGAAACTAAATCTATTGTCACTATATCCCATTTCCATTCAGGAATCAGAATCGGTTGTAGCAACCCAGACGGAACATGATGTTCAACTTTCACTTGTTGACAAACTAAACATTTTGAAACAAATTCAGAAATGTCTCGCTTCATACCAGACCACCAGTAATGTCGTTTCAAATCATGATACATTTTAGTACTTCCCGGATGAACAGATAGACTACTATTATGAGCTTCACTCAAAATCAACTGAATCAACTCTGGACTTTTCAAAACACAGATACAATTCTGGAATCTCAAACAATCATCAACATTTTGAAACAATTCTGAAATTCAGATTCAGAATTCACTTCACACTTAGCTTGTTTCGCTAGCAGTTCATTATTAGATTTCTGAACTTCACATATATATTGTAAGAACAACGATTTCGCTTTTAATTCAGCTATCACAGAACTATCATCAGTCAAATCTAACTGGGCATTCAGAGCATGTAGTGCAAATAATGATTTCCGGCTCAGTGCATCTGCAACAACATTTGGTTTACCCGGGTGATAATCTATCACAAGCTCATAAGCTTTCAACAACTCAAGCCATCTTCTTTGACGCAGGTTCAAATCTTTCTGGTTCATCAGATATTTCAAACTTTTATGATCTGAGAACACATGACATTTCTCACCGTACAGATAATGGCGCCAAATCTTAAGTGCAAACACAATCGCGGCAAGCTCAAGATCGTGTGTCGGATAATTCTTCTTATGAGGCTTCAATTGCCTCGAGGCATTAGCTACAACTTTGCCTTCTTGCATCAAAACACATCCCAGACCATTTAACGAAGCATCACTGTATATAACAAATTCTTTACCCGATTCTGGCTGTACTAACACTGGAGCTTCTGTTAACAGAGTTTTCAACTGATCAAAACTTCTCTGACATTTATCAGACCATTCAAATCTAACATCTTTTTGAAGTAATCTAGACAACGGAGTAGCTATCCCTGAAAACCCTTTTACAAATTTACGGTAATAACCAGCTAATCCCAAAAAATTAAGGACTTCAGACACGTTCTTCGGAGGTTTCCAATCCAAAATAGCAGAAATCTTGCTTGGATCTACTCGGATTCCAGAAGCCGACACAATATGTCCCAGAAAACTAACCTCGTGCAGACAAAATTCACATTTGCTAAATTTCGCATACAATTGCTTTTCTCTCAAAGTTTGCAACACAATTCTCAGGTGTTCTGCATGCTCATTTTCATCACGTGAATAAATCAAGATGTCATCTATGAATACCACAACAAATCGATCTAGGTACAGACTGAAAATTCTATTCATCAGATCCATAAAAACAGCAGGAGCATTGGTTAGTCCAAATGGCATAACTAAAAACTCATAATGCCCATACCTCGTTCTGAAAGTAGTTTTCGAAATGTCTGCATCTTTAACTCTCAACGGGTAGTATCTCGATCTCAGATCAATCTAGAGAATACAGTAGCTCCTTTTAACTGATCAAATAAATCGTCTATTCGAGGCAACTGATATTTATTCTTTATTGTCACCTTATTCAACTGACAATAATCGATACATATCCTCATCGTGCCATCTTTCTTTTTCACAAACAGAACAGGAGCACCCCAAGGCGAAAAACTCGATCTAGCAAACCCTCTCTCAGTCAGTTCTTGCAACTATGACTTTAACTCTTTCAACTCTGTTGGTGCCATTCTATATGAGCTATCGAAATAGGTGTAGTACTAGGCATCAATTCAATACCAAACTCAACTTCACGAATCGGAGGTAAACCCGATTACTCTTCAGGAAACATATCAGGATACTCACATACAATAGGCACTAATTCATTTTTCTTTTCAGAGGCTTTCGAATCAATCACATAAGCGAAATATGCCTCATATCCCTTTTTCAAATAATCCTGAGCTTTTAATACAGATATAACATCAGGCAATCCATTCAAATCATCAAACTCAATCCGTACAATTTCATTATTCAGACATCTCAAATCTATAGTCTTTCTTTTGCAGTTCACAACAGCATCATGCATAAACAACCAATCCATACCCAGAATAATATCGAATTCATCAAATGGAAAAAGCATCAGATCAGCAGGGAAATAGATATCTCGAAACATTAACGGACAGTTCTTGCATACTTTATCAACCAAAACACTTTTACCTAAGGGGTTCGATACTTTTATAGCAAACTCAGTAGACTCTACAGGCAAAGTCTTGATGAATACTAAATTCATGCATATATATGAATGTGTAGAACTAGGGTCTATCAATGCAATCACAGAAGTATCATAAAGTGTAAAAGTACCAGTTATAACATCAGGTGATGAAACTTCCTCGCGAGCTCGAATAGCATATGCTCTGGCAGGCGCTCTAGCTTCAGATCTTACAACAGTGTCCCTCATAGTCCTCTGACTACCACCGATGTTACTTACATTCTTTGCAGGTCTACCTCTCATAGATACATTAGCATATCTCGGATTCTGAGTAATGTCCTGCTCGACAGACTCAGGATAATCACGGATAAAATGATCAAGTGATCCACATCTGAAGCAAGCTCTGTCGTTTAATCTACAGCTTCCTGGATGCCTTTTTTCGCAATGTTTACATTTAGGTCTATCAGATCGAACATTTCCAACACTAGCCACTGAAGTTGCTGGAGTTTTAGAACTCATTTGCGGTCTAGATTGATTTCTATTCGAATGTCCCACATTATCTCTGGAACAACTTTGATTATCTCTGAGTCTTTTCGGAGTAGACTGAAATGATTTACTCTGAAATCTCTTACTCATATCTCAAGCTTTCGACTCAGCTTTTCTTTTATCCTTCCTAAGTGCCTCAGCTTTGTGAGCTCGGTCAACGAGTACAACAAACTCTTTTATTTCTAAAATTCTGACTAACAAATGAATGTCTTCATTAAGGCCATCTTCAAATCTTTTGCACATTATAGCTTCAGATGATACACATTGTAACACCCCAAACCCGGTCAAAATGCTACGACTGAATCTGGTATGCCACTGGAAAGAAGGTTTGGAAACTAATTAAAATCACGAGTTGAAAATAAACTTTACATATTATTAATGAACTTTTAGGGAAAATCCAAAGTATTTGTTTAGCTTAGACCACTTTGCAAAGTCGAGTTCATTTGTTGAAAATTGAATTTAAGAAAATTCTGTTTAAGCTGTCAGTTGAAGATGAAGTTGCAGTTTTTAAGTGAAAACTTTAATCAATTTGATATTTGATACCCATCTTTCATTAGCCATTTTAAAATTGTTTATTCAAAGTTATAATTTTAGAAAAACTCCCAATTTGATTGTTTATTAGACATGCTATAACAATTTCATAATGAAACCCAAATTAACGTTAAAGTGGCCTTATTACAACACCAAAATCCAAACTTAATACTGAAATTTAAAATATTGAAAACGAAATTAATAAGGGCATTATGCATGGCTACCTCGAGTCTGCCTCGGCTCCGAATCCGCAATCTAATGATTACCTACAAAATTTAACAGAGGGGTGAGTCACCGAGACCCAGTGTGTAAATCCCCATATAATGCAAACTAGGCCTTAAGCCCACATTGTACAACAAGATAATCATGTATGCATTGCAGCCCAAACAATCTATTTTTTTCCCATTCTTTACGCCTCCTGAATATACCCAACATCTGTGGCACTCAGCCACTGTGGTACCAAACCACTGGTGGTTCCAAACCACTGGTGACAAAGTCACAAATAATAATATGTGGGGCCAACCCACTTGTGGTACCAAACCACTGGTGACAATCCCTGATGAAAATATGTGGGGCCAACCCACTGTGGTACCGAACCACTGGGACGAGTCACTGAAATAATATACGTGGTGCCAAACCACTGTGGTACCAAACCACAGTGACAGTCTTAGAATCATGCTTCTTCTCTTAACACCATACCCCCAAGTCCATGCACATGTTAACATACTAATGTGACTATGAACATGCTTCCAATGCATAACACCCAACCATTTCACACATTCATACATTTGTTAATGACAGAACATAGCGGAACTTACCTGGTGTCATCAATCTTACCCACGAGGGTATTAACACCGTCATTTCGACTTATACATAAGGCATGTAGTTAACACAAATTAACAGGAAAGGGTGTGAGAAATTACACACCTGCAAACACGGAGAACTAAACTCTCAATTCTGTCGACACTCTCAGAAGAGGGAACAACCGCAATCTACCTATTCAAATTCGAATCTAGTCCACAACCCGGTGGAAAATCTCGAACGGCTGACATTGCGCGCTGCTTGAACTTAGGGGCAGGGACTACGAGTCCAACCCCCTCCCTTACTTGACTGGCATTCGTATCCATGAAAAGATCTTGATCAGGAAACAGGGTTAAGGCATTGAAAGAAACAATGAGAATAGGTACTCAAATCGATGAAGTCCCCTACCTTGATCAACAGAAGCCGAATTCTAGCAGACTTGGCTTAAGAAACCGATTGAGTCCCTAAATAAACACCATGTTAAAACCAATTCTCAGAAACAAAATAAAAGAAGTGGCCTTTCGGCTAACCGAATCAATAAAGACCCCTTTCAAAACATTCGGCCACTATCTAACTTACCAAGATCCTCTCGAAAGCAGGCCACACGAAGAAGAAATGATGGTGCTGCACCCTTCTACAATTGGTCAGTGCCCAAAAAAGTGAGTCAAGATTTCGGTTTCACCAAACCAAGAGAAAAAGAAAGAAAACGAGAAGATAATGAGAATAAGGCTCCTTACCGAACCAAGATATTGACGAGTGGAGGGTCTATAATCGGCTACAACCAAAATCGATAGAATGGGTGCCTACACTTGATGCAAAAAGGGGCTTCGGCTTCCACAGAAATATGAAATAAAGATGATCAGAAAGAAGATAAAAGAAAGGATATAAGTTTCGGCTAAGACACTTACAAATTCGGCTATCAAGAAATAAGAAGAAACTGGCTAGGAAGATTCTGTTATGAAGAAACAAGAAGCAGATGGAGTAAGGGGTTGCAGTTTTGGTAGGAGAAAGATGAATCAAACTTGAAAGAAAAGTGCAAAAGAAATGAAAGAAAAAGATATTGAAAGGAATGAAAATGAACCAACTCGAGCACCTATTTGGAAACCATTCCGGCACTACTCTCAAAATGACCGAATATGCACAAGAGAGAAAGAAAAAAAAGCAAAAGCAACCAAAAGAGATTCGGCCCCCTACCAAGCTAAACCGTGCACACCCACACACACCTTCCCAAATTCGGCCAACCTCTCCCCCTCTCTCCAAATCCCACAACTTCCTCCACCTTTCACTCTCCACTCCCCATTCAAAATTGTTGACCGATTCTTTCTCCTCCCTTCATTTCAAATGTGTTGACTCATTCAACTCCCACACACCAAAGTCCTAGCCGAATCATCCTCTCCTCCATGCTAGCGCCAAAAATAAATTCCCAAAATGCAAGCTGCGCGACTCGAACCTCCATCCTCACTGCTCTCCTGTGGCGTCTTCCCCCCTTGCCTCCTATGTGTCACTTGCCACTCTTCGACACTCTTTCTTGTCTCAAGAAACACACACAAATACATATAAGACCTACCCCCACAAGCTTCCCCCCTAAAGCGCCTTAAAACTAAAATTTAACCAAGACTCTAACTCGAACTCGGGCCTTCCTAAGACCCCCAAACACACCAAAATAACAAACAAATCATGCCAACATACCCACAGAGACATAAAGTGCAAAGCCCCTAATACTAGGATGCTACAATTCTACCCCCTTAAAGAAATTAAAACCTCGGAATTTACCTGGTCAAAAGAGATAAGGGTACTGCTGTCGCATCGCCTCCTCTGGCTCCCACGTAGCTTCCTCTGCGCCATGATTCTGCCACAACACTTTAACCAACGGATCTGACTTCCTCCGTAGCACCTTAACACCTCGGTCTAGGATTTGAATTGGTTCCTCCTCAAAAGATAAATCAGGCCTTACTTCTATTTCCTCCACCGGCACTATGTGAGATGGATCCAAACTGTAGCGCCTTAACATTGAGACATGAAATACATCATGTATCTGTCCCAACTCAAGAGGTAACTCGAGCTGATAAGCTACTGGTCCCACTCGTTTCAACACTCGATAAGGCCCATGAATCTAGGGTTCAGCTTGCCCTTCCATCCAAACCTTAAGACTTTCTTCCACGGTGAAACCTTTAGGAAAACTTGATCACCTACAGAGAACTCTATATCCCTATGCTTCAGATCTGCAAGATTTCTGCCTATCAGAAGCTTCTTTCAACCGAGTTCGAATCAACATAACGTTTTCCTCAGTCTTGGAAACCAATTCTAGACCCAACATATAACGCTCACCCAACTCTGTCCAACAAGTAGGAGTACAACATTTTCGACCATACAATGCTTCGTAGGGCGCCATCTGAATACTAGATTGGTAGCTGTTGTTGTATGCGAATTCTGCCAATGGTAGAAACTCCTCCCAACTACCCTTGAAGTCAATGACACAACCTCTCAACTATCTTCCAAGATCTGAATTACCCTCTCAGACTGGCCATTAGTCTGTGGATGAAATGCTGTGTTGAAATCCAGTCTTGCACCCAGCGCCTGATGCAACGCCTTCCAGAACCTCGACGTAAACCCAGGGTCTCTGTCTGATATGATAGACACAGGTACCATGTAACCTCACAATCTCCACAACATACAGCTTGGCTAACTTCTGTAAAGAATAATCAACCCGAACCAGTATGAAATGGGCGGATTTCGTCAACCAATCCACAATTACCCACACTGAATCTTTCTTCGTAGGCGTAAGGGGCAGCCCACTCATAAAGTCCATCGTTATTCTATCCCGGATGACAAATCATTATCTCGGAATTCATAAACAAATCATATCATAAGTATTCATCGAAAACAATAGTCATAAGAACACACATAATTCAATATGAATACGTTTATTTACATAATGACTTACCTCAGATTTGGTTTATCGGATGAAAATGGCTACTCGTTTACTTTCGCTTTCCCGTGATCTAAGTCTGTTTCCTCTGTTCTTGATCTGAACATATTCAGAATTAACCCTTTTATTCCTAAGTCGTTCAATTCAATCCAAGGACACATTTTTAGGGCTATTTGCAAATTAACCCTCATATTTGCACAATTTATCAATTTAATCCATTTTTTCTCAAATCATCAAATTCACAAAATCAACCTATACTCATGCTTAGCCGGATATACATATATATCATATAAGTCCACTCTTTCCATCCAATTAGCAATTTAGTCCCTCAATTTGCTATTTTCACAATTTAGCCCTATCTAGCTAAATTCATCAAAAGTTCAAGAATAAAGTATGTTCATCTAGCTCAAATCTTTCATTTAACACCATAAATTATCACAAAGCTCAACATATCATCAATGACACATTTCATGAACAACATCAATTCATCAAATTAATACACGGGTTTTGTAGCTCTCAAAGCAACGATTACAAAAACGTAGAAATTATAAAAAAATAGATCAAAAACTAACCTTGAATTCAAGCTTGTATGTGCCAAAAATTTGAAAGCTTTTGTTCTTTCTTTTCTTTGAAATTTTCGGTGATAGATGGATGAATAAAATCCACTATCATACTTATTTGTTTTATTTACTAATAACATAATTATTTAACCACCTATTTACCCATTTAATAATCATATAAGACAAACATATTTAATGGTTATCATTACATTCCACCATCCACTAACTCAATGATGGCTTATTTGCCATATAAGGCCTCCCTCTTTACAAAGCCACAACACTTACGTACTTTAACAAATAGCAAGAAACTTTTACATTCGATGCAATTTCATCCTTTTGTCAAATTTAAACATACAGATGGACAAATTAACTTACGGAAATTTAGCACATGCTTAGGCACATATCAACGGCACAGAAAATAATATTAAAAATATTATACAGACTCGAATTTGTGGTCCCGAAACCACTATTCTGACTAGGGTATAAACCAGACTATTACAATTTAATTACCAAATTACCAAAATGCCCATAAATTAAAAATATCCTAATTCACTTATCTCATGTCCATTTTTGTCCAACAATTTAACCAATGGTCAAATGACCATTTAAGGACCTCCAATTTAAAATTTCATAGAAATTGGACACTTCTAACATGTGGAACTCAACTTTTCCACTATTTACAATTTAGTCTTTTTGACTAAATTGAGTGCCCAAACGTCGAATTTTTCGAACAAAATTTTCATGAAATCTTTCCATGAAATCATAGACCATAAAAATATAATAAAAATAAGATTTTCCTCATCGAATTTGTGGCCCCAAAACCACTGTTCCGACTAGGCCCAAAATCAGGCTGCTACGGCTTATGAAGCTTAAATGACAATTATGTTGATATGTGTGATGTTATTCATACGATGAGCTATTGGTATATGACAATTATGTTGACATGTGTTATGAGATTCATGTGATGAGCCATTAGTATATGACAATTATGTTGACATGTGTTATGTTGATACTAAATGAAATTTATGTTCATATGACATTTATGAAATTTAATGACATTTATATTGATGTATGTTATGTTATTCATATGATGAGCTATAGGCACAAATATGATTGAGTAAATTATACTCATGAAGTTTAATGATATTCATGTGGAAATATGTTATGTTACTTATATGATGAATTATTGGTAAGAGTGAGATTGAGTAAGTGGTGTTTATGAAGTTTTAATGACATTTATGTTAATATTTGTTAAGTTATTTGTATGTCAAGTGTATGAATAATGTTTTGTATTATTTGCATATGAACTTACTAATCTATATAGCTTACCCCTTTCCTTTCCCATGTATTTTAGGTTTATTAAGCTAGTTCGGGTTGGAGTTCGCCGGAGATCTTATCACACTATCAAGCTGTCATTTTTGGTATAAATGAATTCAAGTATTTTAAGTTTATGGCATGTATAGGGACTTAGTAATTTTGTTAAATGTGTCATTGTGGTTGTAGCCAATGTGTTGGCTTGTGATTGTCAAAGGCTTGTTTGATATTTGGCCATGTAGATTGGCTTATTTGGGCTATCATGGTTGTAAGCCTAAGTATGGATATATATGTGCTAATGTTTTTGGTGATATGGTCATGATATGCTTGGTGAATGATAGAAATTTTAATTATCACATGAATGTGAGATGTTTGGAAATATGGTCAATTGATGAAATGATAAAGTGTTGTACAATTAGGTATCTTGAAAGTAGTCAATTGTGACTTAGTAAATGTTGTGAGTATGATGGATGTTGATATTGTATTGGCATGTGTGGTTGCCTAAGTATGATATGTTTACTTGTGTTTACATCCGGTAATGCCTCGTACCCTACTCTGGCGTCGAATACGGGTAAGGGATGTTACAAGGAAGACGAGTTGCTGGAGTACATGAAGTGGAATCTCACTTCACTTGCATCTCAGGTATCTTCAATTTCCTCAATGATTAAAAATTTTACCACTAATGGGTTTAATAGTCTTGCAGCTCAGCCACTGAACCAATTTAAGAATATAGAATGTGCCAATTGTGGGGAAGTACATCTGTTCGAAGAACGTCCATCGAACCCAGAATCCATGTATTACATGGGTAACTAGAACCAAAATTGAGGAAGGCAAGGACTGCGACCCAATTTCTATAACTCATCGTGGTAAAACCACACGAAGTTTTCTTGGAGTAACCAAGGAGCTGGAACCAGTAACACTTATGCACAACCCAGATCGACCTAGCCACCTGTTTCCCCCGACAAGTTTAGAAACCAACTCAAGTTGAACATTTCAATAGCCTAGAGAACCTGTTGAAGGCATATATGGCAAAAAAAGATGCCACTCTAAGGAATTTGGAGAATCAAGTGGGTCAACTTGCTACTGACCTTAGGAACCGACCACAAGGTGTTTTAGCTAGTGATACGGAGAATTTGAGGAATCCAGGGAAGTAGCATTGTAAAGCATTGACATTGAGGAGCGAAAGTGTAACACCCTTAACCCGTAATCACCGTCGGTCTAGGGTTAAAAGCATTACCAGAAAAATTGGATCTTTTACGAATATTCACATCATAATTTAAGAATTCTTATCAAATAGTCCCTCAAAGAGGTCTACGAGACCTTAAACATGCATTAGAAAGGGATCGGGACTAAACCGAACACATACAATTTTTTTTGAAACTTAAACATTTTTTTCAAAGCTACAGAGGTCACACGCCCGTGTGGGTAGGCCGTGTACCTCACACGGCCTCAGACACGCCCGTGTGTCTAAGCCGTGGCAAAACAGGGCATACATACTAAGTAGACCGGTCAAGGACACGCCTGTGTGCCCCGCCCGTGGTCGACACTGGCTTGCATCACACAGCTAGTCACATGCCCGTGTGTCTAGCCTGTGGTCGACACTGACTTGTTTTGAATTACAAACTCGAATGACACGGTCGAGCCACACGCCCGTGTGCTCAACCGTGTGGGCAAATATAAGCCATTTACAAGGCCAATTTGCCACCCATTTTAAGATCAAACCTACATGCATAACCAAGCATTGTTTCAAGTACCAAAAGCAACCAAAACATACCAAAATGACCATCTTTTCTAACCATTCAAGAACATATCAAACACACCAACTTATATACCATTTATCTCATTCTAATTACAAGCATTTCTAAATATAATCCATCCAAAAACTTACCAATTCAATGTGACAACCTTTCATCAATAAAAACCAACTTATCATCACAAAATATAAACTAAAATATACCATATTCACATCCCATTTACAAGCCATATCACATAGCTTATATATACAACTCAAAACATCCACCATTTCAACTAGACTATACATGCCATACTTAAATATATACACACTCTAAAGGTACCAAAATAGAGTTTGATAGTGTGGTGATGAACCTCGACGATTCCATAGCCTTTCGTAGCTTTGACGATCTATAAAACAATGCAAACACACATAGAGTAAGCTTTCAAAAGCTTAGTAAGCCATATACAACTAAACTTATCATATAAACATTCATAATCATATCAAATACAAGATCATTAATATATCTCAATTGAAAATTCATATTTCTTCTTTGGCTCAATTATTTAACCATTGCTTACCACCAAATCACATATATATGTATCTCATTGAATCATAGTACATTCATACATATATCAAATTTTGTCTCAACAAGTCTATGCATATATCTCACTTGAGCAAATTCACATATACTCACATTTCATACTCAAATATAGTATACATTTCCAACGTACCTAAATTGATTACACATTTCACATAGTCTTTATTTCTCAAAATTGCCCATTGAACCATTCAGAATCAAATAGGATACTCAGTGATAAACTGTAAAAGTAACATATTTTAATCCCACATTTAGTATGCTTTTGGATGATTTATCCCTCGATTTATATAAAAAGGTGCTTTTAATCCTTTCTTTTCATGTCTTATACCCAGGAAAGCACCCGAGGATGAAAAGAACACAAAACGGGCCTAAAACGGAGTAAATAGGCCTTAACATGAAATTGACACGGTCTGGCCCAAGTCACACACGGCCGTGCCTCGATGAACACCTACAGCATGGCCTCAACCCCATCACACACGACCGTGCCTCAAGAGAAATCCGAACACGGTCAGGTCTCGATCCACACGGGCGTGTGCCATGACCGTGCCTCTATCGCTGGAAAGAGCAATTTCAGTCGGAAAAGGATACTTAGGGAGAAAGAATTGCGTTCCAAGAGCCTATATATATCCCCCAAGTACCACCTTTGAAAAGGGGCAAAAAGCGAGGCCAAGGAGCCAAGCCGAGAAGGCCGGAGATAGCGAATAATGCGAGGATAGCCAGTTGATCCATCCCGAGAAGCCGGAATTATACTCAAGACGGCGGAATCCTCCTTCAATTCCTTCAAGGGGTTTTTAGGATTTTTCTTATGTTTTGTTTTATCTTGTCCCTTGCGATGGTTGTTTATTCATTATGAACTAAACCCCTCAGATACCTGAAGGGGATGAAACCTAGATGGATTTTATTATTTGATTTTTAAGTTATATGATAAATTACTTAGTTTGTTCTTAATTATGTTGCTTAATCCAAACCTAATGTGCTTAGGTGGAGGAGGAATAGACCCTGCCTAAGAGAAGATCTAACATAATTAAGCAGAGTTGACTGAACGCCTAGAGATAGGGTTACGAGATTTTGCCGGATTAGGGTGAAACCTAATATGGGAGTCCATTGATCGATTTACTGCTATCCTAGGGGGTTATCATAAGCGAACGAGAGTTCCACTAATTAACCTAGGGTTATACGTTATTTGCTTCGAGAGAGGGTTTAATATAGGTTAGGGAGTCTCACGGATCAAGCTAAGTAAAAGAAATCATATAATCTAGGGTTAGATAATAAGTGAAGTCTAGGTGGATTCTTCCCGAAGGTATCGTCGAAATCAACTGTGTTTTTCTTCAAAGTTATTTTTTAATTCGTCTTCTTGTCTTTGTGTCCTTAGTTTAGTTGTCGTTAATTTAGTTTATAAGCAACTTCACTCTACTTATAAGGCTAAATAATAAAAAGAAAGTGAGTATTAATCCTTCTAGTTCCTTTGGGTTCGATAACCGGTCTTGCCTAAGCTATATTACTGTTCGATAGGTACACTTGCCTTAATATCGTTGTCAGAGTTAGTCTCCAGGTTTGATCATTCTTTTATGAATATTTAAAGCTCTGGTTTGCAGCGATCAAGTTTTTGGCACCGTTGTCGGGGAACTAGAATATTAAGAAAACTCTATTTTTATTACTTTAGCCCTAATTTTTATTTTTTTCACAATTTATTCTTTTCGTTTTTATTTTTTTTTTTTGTTTTTGTTGAAAATTTTCTTTCTTCTTTTTCCAGTAGATACCGCTAGTCTATAACTAGAAGGAACCCGAGAGGACCTTTAGTATACGACAGTGATATTGAAGCGACCGCTCGTAGGAATCGTCGGAAAACCAGGCGAGCCCTAGATTACACAGAGAGAGAGGAAGAAAACATATCCAATCCTACTGAAGGGATGGACGAAAACAACCCACCACCACGTGATGTGGGGGACAATAATGCTCCACGCACAAAGTTCGATTATGCAAAACCGCATTTAACAGGAGCAGAATCTAGTATAGTTAGGCCTGCTATATCTGCTAACAATTTTGAATTAAAGCCTAACACAATACAAATGATTCAACAGTTTGTTCAATTTGATGGTTTGCAGGACGAGCATCCAAACATGCACATAGCTAACTTTTTAGAGTTCTGTGATACCTTCAAAATAAATGGCATTTCTGATGATGCCATACGTCTTCGGTTATTCCCTTTTTCATTAAGAAATAAAGTCCAACAGTGGTTAAACTCGTTACAACGAGGGTCAATCACTACATGGGATCAGATGACCGAAAAGTTTTTGATGAAATATTTTCCACCGGCCAAAACGGCCAAATTACGGAATGATATCTCTTCTTTTGTGCAGATGGATTTAGAGACGCTATACGACGCATGGGAGAGATTCAAATATCTCTTGAGAAGGTGCCCACACCATGGCCTACCCTTGTGTCTACAAGTCCAAACCTTTAATAACAGTGTAATCCCCTCAACAAGGCAACTGATTGATTCAGCCGCTGGTGGAACTCTGAACAACAAAACTCCAAAAGCAGCCTACGAGTTTATTGAAGAGATGTCATTAAACAATTACCAGTGGCAAGCTTCAAGGATCAAACTGACAAAATCGACAGGAGTTTTCAACGTCGATACCATGACCATGCTATCAACACAGCTAGAGATGATGAATAAAAAGCTTGATAGTTTGTGTTCTTCACAAGCACATCCAGTCATGCAGTGCGACACAGGCGGAACTGTGGCGAATCCTGAGTACCCACCCTACCAACCGGAAGCAGAAAACGAACAGATGAACTATATAGGTAATAACTTCCAATCTAACAATAATCCTTATAGTAATACTTACAATCCAGGTTGGAGGAACCACCCAAATATTTCG
This sequence comes from Gossypium australe, assembly GCA_005393395.2. NCBI lineage: Eukaryota > Viridiplantae > Streptophyta > Magnoliopsida > Malvales > Malvaceae > Gossypium > Gossypium australe. Next base: position 87,318,501 of record CM016614.1, on the reverse strand, counting down.
TGGGGAGGACAAGGAAACCAAGGGAATCAAAGGCAACAACCTCCGCAAAACTTCTGAAATCAACCTATCCACAGGAAAAGAAACCAACCCTCGAGGAACGTATCCAAGAAGCTAATAGAACAATCAAAAACAATGAGAGCAGAATTGATGAAATTGCTAAGTCAGTCAAGGAAGTTAGTAATGCAGTTGAACAACTCGCAAAGCTAATGCCAGAACGACCGCAAGGACGTCTACCAAGTAATACAGAGATTAACCCTAAGAAGCAAATTCAAGCCATCACAGCTCAGGACAGCGAGGAGTTAGATAAACACAAACCAATTCTAGAAAGTAAGGTAGACGAAGGTACAACAGAGGTAGCACAAGAAAAACCGAAACCGGTAATTAAGGAGTACAAACCTCGCATACCTTATCCGGAAGCGTTAAAAAAAGACGATTCGGAAGAATAGTTCGGTAAGTTCCTTAAACTTTTAAAGAAATTACATATTAACTCGCCTCTTCTTGAAGCTCTTTTTTAGATGCCAGACTCGAAAAAATTTTTAAGACAGCTCTTGACCAACAAACACAAAATAGATGAAGCATCACGTGGAACTGAACGCAACGTGCTCAGCAATGTTACAAAATAAACTACCACAGAAACTAAAAGATCCAGGGAGTTTTACAATTCCATGTTTAATCGGTAGTTTAAATATTGATAATCCGTTAGCTGATTTAGGGGCAAGCATAAATGTCATGCCTTATACATTGTTTAAACGACTAGGTCTAGGGAAGCCCAAACAAACTAGGATGAGTATTCAATTAGCTGATAAAACTGTTAGAATTCCTGGGGCATTATTGAAGACGTTCTTGTCAAAATTGATAAATTTGTTTTTCCAGTAGACTTTGTTGTCTTTGACATGGATGAGGATAACTCAATACCCTTAATTTTAGGAAGACCATTCCTAGCAACTGCCAGGACAAAAATTGATGTTGCTACAGGTGAGCTCATACTTCGTGTAGGAGATGAATCAATCAATCTCCAAGCTCTCGACTCGGCCAGGACAATAGTCGATGAAGGTCAGAAAGCCATTTCAGTTGATAATCATATTATCCAATCTTCATCAAAGGAAACAGCACAAAGCCTAACCCCTGAGCCGGCTCATATAGACAAAGAAGAATTACACAAGGAACAAAACCTTAGGGTCGACAACTTCGAGAAGCAAAAGACAGAGATCAAAGTAGAGCTAGAAATAAAACCCGAGGAACCACCAGAAGGGCTCATCGGGACATCGAATCACTTCAAAATAGGAGACCAAGTAATATTAGACAAAACCGATCCCCAAATCACTACCACAGAACTGAAGGCAAAGGGAGAAATCCTCCTTAAGGTACACGATATCTTCCCACAGGGAATAGTCGAGGTAAGCAATCCAATATTCAGCACTTTCAAGGTAAACGCTTCTCGACTTCACCTTTGTCATAAAACTAAAACTGTAGACATAAGGGAAGATATTCAAACTTTTAAACCTCCTTAAAATTTTCAAATAGGAGGAAAGTCTAGCTTAGGACTATAAACGAGCGCTTCTCGGGAGGCAACCCGAGCACTAACCCTATTTCTTTTTACATTTATTTGCATTTAATTTTATTTTTCCTTTTTTTCTTTTTAAACTAACCAAAAACGTAGGTTTTCCAGGTCACACGGCCTTACACACGGCCGTGTCCGTGGCCGTGTGGACCACTGGAACCGCCACACTGATAGAGCGGAGGCCGTGCAAGTCAGTCCAACCACCCCCCAACGTCACGAATCCAACCCCCCTCCCCATGGGCACCGACAGAAAGGCACGGCCGTGTCCCTCAACCGTGTGAAGCTACTGCCTTCCACACCACGGGTACACCACGCCTGTGCCTACAAACTGTGCGAAGCTAATGACTTGTCAAACACGGGCGTAGGAATCCAACACACGGGTGTAGGGTAACAACACACCGATACACACGGCCGTGCGAGGCAGCCGTGTAAATTGACACACCCTAGGACCACGGCCGTAGGGGAGCACAAAATTTGAAATTCTATTTAAACCCCTCACCTCTTCCCCTTCCCTCCATCTGACTTCTTCTTTATTTTCTCTTCTTTTTATCTCAGACTCTTCAAGACCCTAGATCCTTGAGCAAATCAACATCATGCCGAAGAAGCGGAAGAAGCCATGCATAGACTCCTTAACAAAGAACGATCAACATGAGGTCATGCCGGCAGCTTCGTCCCAACACCAAGCCAAGGATCTTTGAGACCAATTAGTTTTTATTTTTGCTTTCTCTCTTGCTTCAATTTCCTGCTCTTCTCATTTATTTTTCTCATCTAAGCTTCTCTACTGCTCTTTTCGTTTAATTTTCTTTTAGTTTCTTGATGTTAGGTTTGTCAGGATGCTAGGGAATCATGCCGACCACCACGATAACATCATCACTCTCACCACCGCCACCATATCCCCAATCTTAGCATTGATTCCCACCTTGCGAACCATCCTTTAATAAGGACTTCATAGTCCATTAGTATTTTCTTGTCATTTTAGTGTTCTTCTTAGTCTCCTTCACTTTAGCTTGCTTTTCTTTAAATTCATCTTTAGTTTATTTATATTATGTTTCAATACCCCTAGCTAATCCTTCATAAGTTCCCCAATTTCTTCATCTAGCACAAAGCTCGGGAACTAACACCACCACCATACCAATGCCTTCGCCGTAATTACCGCCGTAACCCCTACTCTCTTCCAAGAAGACAGCTCACACCTCAGAGAGTATTCTATCCCCTCCCTTTTGATTTTGAATATAAATGCATTATCCATCTTTGTACATTGAGGACAATGTACATCTTAAGTGTGGGGGGGTAAAAAGACCTAACTTTCTGCATTATTCTCAAATCCCTGAGGTTAAAATTGGAATAAAATTGCCAAACTTTTTTCATTATTCTCAAATCCCTGATTTAGTCTTGTTGTTATGCAAAGTTGTCATATTACTAATTAGGATGAAATTTCTGATGAATTGTGATGATTATTGACATGTTTTAGAATAAGTCATAGTTAATAATACATTGATGTTTAATTTAAAGAATACTAGATAATCAAGCATGATAAGTCTGTTTTTCAGGAATTAAAATTTTTTGCTAGGTTGTTGACCTAAATTTAAATACTACCTTGAAATTTAAAATTCATAAGGATGATATCAAAACACCCATAATTTTTGTGAGTATTTGAACCTCATAGAGCATACATTCTTTTTCGTGCTCATTTTTTGATTATGAGTGTGTCAACCATGAACCGTTATTCTAGAACTTGCCTCATTTTTACATGTCAAGACCACAGTTATGATTTGATATACAGAGATGATAAAGGCATCTAGGTTTTAACCCACTAATTTCACTAAATAGCCCACCTATACAATTAACACCTAGTGAACCCCATTGATCCTAACAAACCCTTTTTATTGATTTACCTACTAATATTAACCCAAAACCCTTGTATTTGTTATCATCCTTTCTTTTGACTACCCCTTAATCGAGACTTGATTTGATTAGTTACCGAAGTATATTCTGATAGTTAAATTTATCTTGTATTTATTAGTTTGTTCTTAAAAAAATTCAATATTAGTAGTGTGAAAAGAGAGCTTACACAATCAAAAGATTGTTTTCAAAATAAAAGCTCGTATTAGTAAGATTATTACTTTTCAGTTAAAGAAGTTTCTTTAGGTAGGAACTTGTCAAGTCAATCTCGATTCTAACCCTCTAATTTCAGCCTATGACCACACCTTGTACCCTAGCCCCGTTACAACCCAAACAAAGACCTTTTGATCTGTTTGTCAGCTCATATTACAATGGTGGAGATTTGATTTTCAGGCAAGCCTATGGGATTAACTTTTCAGGTTTGACTCATGAGCGATCTTTTTCTGAACCTTAAACACTTTAGAGTGATTTGAGTGAATCCTAAGTGAGGATATCAATCCTTGATAATTTTGGATTAAAAAGGTAGTTATTTGAAAGAGGGAAGACACCTATGTTTTCGAGGTACAAAAATTATGACTTATCTCGTTTGAATCTTTAGGATGATTGGAATCAAATTATCCATGTATGAATTTTCTATGATTTAGGATAAGACATTGTTGATAAGAATCATAGATCATGGAAAGTTCATTTTAATTGTAACATGAGAATTTTGCTTGAGGACAAGCAAAAGCTTAAGTGTGGAGGTATTTGATAAACCGTAAACGTAACATATTTTAATCCCACATTTAGTATGCTTTTGGATGATTTATCCCTCGATTTATATGAAAAGGTGCTTTTAATCCTTTCTTTTCATCTCTTATACCCAGGAAAGCACCCGAGGATGAAAAGAACACAAAACGGGCCTAAAACGGAGTAAATGGGCCTTAACATGAAAATGACACAGTCTGGCCCAAGTCACACACGGCCGTGCCTCAATGAACACCTAGAGCACGGCCTCAACCCCGTCACACACGGCCGTGCCTCAAGAGAAATTCAAACACGGTCAGGTCTCGATCCACACGGGCGTGTGCCATGGCTGTGCCTCTATCGCTGGAAAGAGCAATTTCAGTCAGAAAAGGATACTTAGGGAGAAAGAATTGCGTTCCAAAAGCCTATATATATCCCCCAAGTACCACTTTTGAATAGGGGCAAAAGGCGAGGCCAAGGAGCCAAGCCGAGAAGGCCGGAGATAAGGAATAACGCGAGGATAGCCAGTTGATCCATCCCGAGAAGCCGGAATTATACTTAAGATGGCGGAATTATCCTTCAATTCCTTCAGGGGGTTTTTAGGATTTTTCTTATGTTTTGTTTTATCTTTTCTCTTGCGATGGTTTGTTTATTCATTATGAACTAAACCTCTCAGATACTTAAAGGGGATGAAACCTAGATGAATTTTATTATTTTATTTTTAAGTTATATGATAAATTACTTAGTTTGTTCTTAATTATGTTGCTTAATCCAAACCTAATGTGCTTAGGTGGAGGAGGAATAGACCCTGCCTAAGAGAAGATCTAAAATAATTAAGCGGAGTTGATCGAACGCCTAGAGATAGGGTTACGAGATTTTACCGGATTAGGGTGAAAACTAATATGGGAGTCCATTGATCGATTTACTACTATCCTAGGGGGTTATTATAAGCGAACGAGAGTTCCACTAATTAACCTAGGGTTAGACTTTATTCGCATCTAGAGAGGGTTTAATATAGGTTGGGGAGTCTCACGGGTCAAGCTAAGTAAAAGAAATCATATAATATAGGGTTAGATGATAAGTGAAGTCTAGGTGGATTCTTCTCGAATGTAACGTCGAAATCAACTGTGTTTTTCTTCAAAGTTATTTTCTAATTTGTCTTCTTGTCTTTATGTCCTTAGTTTAGTTGTCGTTAATTTAGTTTAAAAGCAACTTCGCTCTATTTTTAAGGCTAAATAATAAAAGAAAGTGAGTATTAATACTTCTAGTTCCTTTGGGTTCGATAATCGGTCTTGCCTAAGCTATACTACTGTTCGATAGGTACACTTGCCTTAATATCGTTGTCAGAGTTAGTCTCTAGGTTTGATCATTCTTTTATAAATATTTAAAGTTCTGATTTGCAGCGATCACTCAGATAACTCGGAATAATCATACAATGCCAACGTCCCATACGTGGTCTTACATGTAATCAAATATCAATGCCACTGTCCCAGACAGGGTCTTACACGAATCAAATACGATGCCAATGTCTGAAACATGGTCTTACACGTAAATATCAAATCGATGCCAACGTCTGAGACGTTGTCTTACACGATATCACATATCGAAACCCTATGTCATGACATATGAATCCTATCTATTCCTAAGGTTTGTACGGGACTTTTTGGACATTGATACATTGTCGATACTTTCTTAGTTTTACGGGACTTTTTGGACATTGATACATTGTCGATACTTTCTTAGTTTTCACATGTATATCTTCCAAAGCCAGTCATCACAACTCAATATTATATGAACATGAATGAATCAACTTAAATACATTTATTTGTATATAGACTTTCCTCGTACAGATATAAACAGACGGATTCGGTTACTCGATCACTTTCGACTTTCCTCGTTCTAAATCCATTTTCTTTGGTTCTTGATCTTTACATTTTCAAATTTAACTCATTTATTCACCAAATCATTCAATTCAATCCAAAAACACAAATTTAGGGCAATTTACAAATTAGCCCTCATATTTTCACATTTTGACATTTAAGTCTTTATTTCACAAAATCACAAAATACACATAATTTCTTTGTACCCATGCTTAGCTGAATTTTCACATGCTTCATATAAGTCCACACATTTATTTATTTCACATTTTAGTCCCTCAAAATATTATTTTCACAATTTAGTCCAAATTACTCAAATTCACCAAAAATTCAAAGACAAAACATGTTAATCTAACACATATATTTCATATTTCATCAACTAACATCACAAAGCTTAAACATTCATCAATGGCACATCTCATACTCTTCATCAAATTCCAAAATTAAGGCATGGGTTTGATAATATACTAAGCAACGATCTCAAAAACATAGAAATGATCAAAAATCGAAACCAAGTCATACCTCAATCAAGTTGAACAAGGGTCGAAACTAGCTTGGTTTCTTTTCTTTCTTTTTCTTGTTATTTTCGGCAATGGATGAACATAAATGGCTTATTCCATGCTTTTGTTTTATTAATAATCAAATTAATTATTCATTTCCATTTTTACCCTTAATGAAACATTGTATAGTCTTTAAATTAAATGTCCACTACCGTCCATACTATAAATAAATGGCCTAATTTCATTTTAAGGCCTTCACATTCAAAAACCAAATTCAATTTAACACATTAACATGTAGAATGTAACTTTTATCTTTTATGTGATTTAGTCCTTTTCCCAAATTAAGCACACAAACAATAAAATTAATTCACAGAAATTTCACACATGCTTAATCCCATACTGCAAGTACAGAAATAATATTAAATTAGTGTTTTGACTCAGATTTGTAGTCTCAAAACCACTATTCTGACTAGGGTCTAAACCGGACTGTTACAAATCTCCCCCTGTTAGAGATTTTCGTCCTCGAAAATCTTACCGATGAATAGGTTAGGGTAACGTTCTCTCATTACATCTTCAGGCTCCCATGTAGCTTCTTCAACCCCGTGTCGTTGCCATAAGACTTCCACTAATGTGATTTTCATATTTCTCAATTCTTTCACTTCGCTATCTAAAATCCTGATCGATTCTTTCTCGTAAGTCATATCGGATTGGATCTCAATCTCAGACGGAGAAATTACATGTGATGGATCAGATCTGTATCGACGGAGAAATACATTATGAATCTTTTCTAGTTCAGATGGTAGCAACAAGTCCAATGAGCTCAATAATTTCATACGGCCCGATGAACTTGGGACTCAATTTGCCTTTTCTACCAAAACGAAGTATTTTCTTCCACGGAGACACTTTCAAGAACACTTTACCACCAATCTCAAACTCGATGTCTTTTTGTTTGAAATCTGCGTAAGATTTTTGACGATCAGACACTGCTTTCAAACTATCACGGATCACTTTCACTTTCTATCCAGTCTCTTTAATCAAATCAACCTCGTGGATCTTATTCTCGCTGAGTTCTGGCCAATATAGAGGTGTTCGGCATTTCCTACCATACAAAGCTTCATAAGGTGCCATTTTAATGCTCAACTGAAAACTATTATTGTACGCAGACTCAATCAATGGCAAATATTGTTCCCACGCACCGTTAAACTCAAGAATACAACATCTTAGCATATCTTCAAGGATCTGAATAATCCGCTCGGATTAACCATCCATCTGGGGATGAAAAGCTGTATTAAAATGCAATTTAGTACCTAAAGCCTCTTGCAGTTTCTTCCAGAATCGTGAAGTAAACCTCAGATCTCTGTCAGACACAATAGATAGTGGCACCCCATGCAATCTCACAATATCGAAAATATATAGTTTAGCTAACTTATCAAGTGAGTAATCTGTAACACCTCAAACCCGAGCTAGAAATTAAGCCCGAATTTGGCGTGTCATATTGAAGTGTTTATGCGAAAAACTTGTTTTCATTTAAAACCCTTCTAGAGAAAAGTTAAGTAAAATCTAGTTTGCTTTCAAAACGAGGTATATCCCAAAAAAAACCATTTCCTTTTTACTATGTAAAAAAAATTTCCCGTGACAGCGGAAGCTCGTTCTTTAAAACACCATTATTTTCAAAAACTTGAAATATGCTTAAAAGAAATAAATCCAGGTTCCGTTTCAAAATTTCAATGCATTGTGGAAGTAATGGAATAATAAATAGAGGGAAAGCCTTATTACAATCTGAAATAAAATAACTTAAAATCTAGAATTTAGATATTAAGAATAACAGGTCTAATCATCTTGCTAGTTGGCCACCTCTGAGTCCCTCCATCCGTCGAACCGCCTATTGAGGATCACCTGAGAAAAAAGTAAAAGAGGGAGTGAGTTTTCGAAAACTCAGTGTGTACGACCCTCGTCAAAACAAATAGCATACATATCATATTATTAACATAATAATATCATACATGCAATGCAGTGCAAACCATCCCCAAATAATCCATCCGATACACTTCGTCTCCGTCCAACCGAATCACTCCTGTGGGGATTTCTAAATCGACCCAGCCATCCAATACACTTCAAGGGTAGCCCGGTTATGGTACTACCAAATGTTGCAGCAAAGCTGCTAATCATATAACGGGCTTAAAAAGCCATCAGTGGATCCACGGTCGTCAAGCAACCATGCGATCCTCATATACTTCCTCCGTTCCATAATTTCCTAACCCATATGCAACCAAAACAGAATATTATATGAATGCAACAAATATACATGTAACATCCATAAATCTTACATTCAACACATAGGGGCATTTTAGTCATTTTCACCCTTAGGGGCATTTAAGTAATTCCTAACAGTATGGGTCTTAATTACGAACCTTGGCCCGTCAACAAGTCCTCGCGGCTAATTGAACAGACACTACGCACCAAGTAGGATTCCAGAGAAGAGGAGGTGAGTCATTAAGACCGCTTAAGTACCAAGCTCTCCTAGATCCAATCCTAGACATGCATATGCCCATTGCTAAACTTAAACCTTATGACTTGTTCACAGTCACACTGAATAAATTATTAAAGTTTTATGTAAGGTTAAGCAATTTACCAAATACTAAGCCCAAGACCCCTTACAAAGCCCAAACAAATTCACATACGTTCATATGGCCCACTAGGCCCAATCTAATTCGTATGGCCCATTAGGCCCAAATCACATTCATATGGCCCAAATCACATTTATATGGCCCATCTGGCCCAAATCACATTCATATGGCGTATTTGGCCCAAATCAATTCCAAGCCATGTAACCAGCATGACTAATTCATCACTTATTACCAAATCATCAAATTCGCCTATTTTGAGCCCACGGCCCATCGGGCCCATTTTGCCCATTCTGGCCCAGTTGGCCACAACACGACCCAAGTCCATGAGATCGCTCATGGGGTCTCTGTTATCGATTCCATTTCCCTCATACGAGTTTTAGCACACTCGCAATACTACCGAAGCCAAACTTTCTGGATTTTGTCATTTCGGCTTTTCGGGATTTCCCAATCCATTGTGTGTGTATAGTGTATGTACACACCTGATAACCAAAACACGCTGCGATCTCCTTATCCATGATCCTACAAATGATGTCACTCAATGGTTAATCACATATACTTATCGAATACTTTACCAAAAGCTGAAGTCTCACCTTAACCTTACTTGAAACACGAAGCCTTAAAAGCTTTTCCTCGATCACTAATCACGAGTACTTCCTAAATCTACATCAATCTTTGTTTTAAAAAATTGGATCATAAGTGACTTATATCCATCTTAAGTCACCCTTAAATTACATACGACCATTCGACCAACCTTCAAAACCAAAAGTGAAAAATACTTCCCCAAATCCCGAAACACATAAAGAGTAACTGGGTAGAGATCTGAAGAACAGAGATTCAATATCAATCCCCTACCAAAATCGATTTAGAGAGAGTGAGGGAGAGGAGAAGTCGGTTCTAGCAAGATCAATTGAAAGAGTAAAGTACTTACACAAGAATCGGCTAGGTTGAAGAAATAGTGACGACACAAAAAGAATTTTGGCAAAGGGAGGGTGGAATTATTCGGCTTTAGAGGGTTTTGAAAAGGCACTCATCTACCCATACACTTCCCACTTCCCAAAATGGCACTAACTCTTCACACTTCTCAGCTCCTAACTTTTCTCCCTGATAACTCCTGAATTTCATCCTAAATTTTCTCCAAGATAAGCTCCTACAATCTCTCCATGACCATTTCAAACCTCTCATCCATCAGACTTTCACTGCAACACAAACTCTAGCCATCCTGACAGCAAAATAAATACCCCAATAAAATACCATGCCACTACTCGAACCTTGGACTATCTTGGAGAAAATTTAGGGTGAGAATGAGGAGTTATCAGGGAGAAAAGTTTGGAGTTGAGAAGTGTGAAGAGTTGGTGCCATTTTTGGATGTGGAAAGTGTATAAATTCGGCTTTAGAGGGTAAATGTGTGTCGTTTTTGGGTCTTTTAGGGGGTATTACGAATTTTCATTGTGGCTTTCAACTTTTGGAGAGTTTCGTAAATAGGTCAGTCTTTTTTTCTTTATTGAATATCCTGTAGTTACCCTCACACAAGCACATTTGATCTTTTTCTTTTCTTCTTGTTACATTTTCCAAACCCTTTAAAGCCGAATAATTCCACCCTCCCTTTGCCGAACTTCTTTTTGTACCGTCACTATTTCTTCAACCTAGCCGATTCTCAGGTAAGTACTTTACTCTTTCAATTGATCTTGCTAGAACTGACTTCTCCTATCCCCCACTCTCTCTAAATCAATTTTGGTAGGGGATTGATATCGAATCTCTGTTCTTCAGATCTCTACCCAGTTACTCTTTATGTGTTTCGGGATTTGGGTAAGTATTCTTCACTTTTAGTTTTGAAGGTTGGCTGAATGGTCGTATGTAATGTAAGGGTGACTTAAGATGGATATAAGTCACTTATGGTTCAGTTTTAATAATTAAGATTGATGCAGATTTAGGAAGTACTCGTGATTAGTGATCGAGGAAAAGCTATTAATGCTTGGTGTTTTAAGTAAGGCTAATGTGAGACTTCGACTTTTGGTAAAGTATTCAATAAGTATATGTGATTAATCATGACTGACATCATTTGTAGGATTATGGCTAAGGAGATCGCAGCGCGTTTTGTTATCAGGTGTGTACATACACTATACACACACAATATATTGGGAAATCCCGAAATCCTGAAAATTTGGCTTCGGTAGTCTTGCAAATGTGTAAACACTCGTATGAGGGAAATGGAATCGATAACAGAGACCCCATGAGCGATCTCATGGACTTGGGTCGTGTTGTGGCCAACTGGGCCAGAATGGGCAAAATGGGCCCGATGGGCCGTAGGATCAAAATAGGCGAATTTGATGATTTGGTAATAAGTGATGAACTAGTCATGCTGGTTACATGGCTTGGAATTGATTTGGGCCATATAGGCCATATGAATGTGATTGGGCCAGATGGGCCATATGAATGTGATTTGAGCCTATTGGGCCATATGAATGTGATTGGGCCAGATGGGCCATATGAATGTGATTGGGCCAGATGGGCGATACGATTGAGATTAGGCCTGGTAGGCCATATGAACGTATGTGAATTTGTTTGGGCTTTGTAAGGGGTCTTGGGCTAAGTATTTGGTAAATTGCTTAACCTTGCATAAAACTTTAATAATTAACTAATTGTGACAGTGGACAAGTCATAAGGATAAGGTGTGGCAATGGGTATATGCATGTCTAGGATTGGATCTAGGGAGAGCTTGGTACTTAAGCGGTCTTAATGACTCACCTCCTCTTCTCTGGAATCCTACCTGGTGCATAGCATCTATCACTTTAGCCAACAAGGACTTGATTATGGGACAAGGTAAGTAATAGACCTATGACAATGAGAAATGACCGAAATGCCCCTAAGGGTGAAAATGACTAAAATGCCCCTATGTGTTGAATGTAAAATTTATGGATGTTACATGTACATTTGTTGCATTCATATGATATTCTGTTTAGGTTGCATGTGGGTTGGAAATTATGGAACAGAGGAAGTATATGAGGATCGCATGGTTGCTTGACGACTGTGGATCCACCGATGGTTTTTTAAGCCAATTATATGATTAGCAGCTTTTCTGCAACGTTTGGTAATATCACAACCGGGTTACCCTTGAAGTGTATCAGATGGGTGGGTCGATTTAGAAATCCCCACAGAAGTGTTTCGGTTGGACAGAGACGAAGTGTACCGGATGGATTATTTGGGAAGGGTTAGCACTGCACTGCATGTATGATGTTACTATGTTAGTAATATGATATGTATGCTATTAGTTTGACGAGGTTCGTACACACTGAGTTTTCGAAAACTTACTCCCTCTTTTATTTTTCTCAGGTGATCCTCAGTAGACGGTTCGACGGATGGAGGGACTCAGAGGTGGCCAACTAGCAAGATGATTAGACATGTTATTCTTAATATCTAAATTCTAGATTTTAAGTTATTTATTTTAAGTTATTTTATTTTGGATTGTAATAAGGTTTTCCCTCTAATTATTATTCCATTACTTCCACTATGCATTGAAATTTTGAAATGGAACCTGGATTTATTTCCTTTAAGCATATTTCAAGCTTTTGAAAATAATTGTGTTTTAAAGAATGAGCTTCCGATGTCAAAGGAATTTTTTTACATAGTAACAAGGAAATGGTTTTTTTTGGATACACCTCATTTTGAAAGCAAACTGGATTTTATTTAACTTTTCTTTAGAAGGGTTTTCAATGAAAATAAGGTTTTCGCAAAAATACTTCAATGTGACACGCCGAATTCGGGCCTAACTTCTAGGCCGGGTTTGGGGTGTTACATTATTGAGCGTATTGGACCTGTTGCATATAGATTGTTGTTGCCATTGGAACTAGAAAAGATTCATAATGTTTTTCAGTATCAATGCTTCGTCGATACAGATCTGATCCAACACGTGTGATTTCTCCGTCTGAGATTGAAATTTGATTCGATATGACTTACGAGGAAGAACCGATCCAAGTTTAGATTGTAACACCCCAAACTCAGCCCAAACACTACAACCAGATCTGGTATGTCACTAAGAAATATTTTGGAAAACATGTCATATTTTCAGAAAAGCCCAAATATATTTTATATAGAATATGCCTTTGTAAAATAAAACCCAAACTTAATTACATGCCTTAGTTTAATTAAAATAAAAATTTAAATAACTAAAAGTAATAAAAGCCCATAATAAAACAAAATATAAACTAGTGGCCCATGGCCTTATTACAACGAGATTTTAAAATCCATTAATTAAAAATATAAAATAATAACTTGAGTCTTTTTGCTAAATCCACATATTCTGCTACATGGCCACCTTGCGTTCCTCTCCAGCCCGGTCCGAAGCACTAGGTATCACCTGAAATGTTAATTAAAAGGGTGAGCCGCGAGACTCAGTGTGCAACCCTCATGCACCACTAGATTTTTGGGCCTTAAGCCCATTAAGCAAAATAAACAGTTTAATACTCATAACAAACATTAATAACAAATAATATGCAAGGCCCAACCCGTTTGCCTAGGTTTCCATCCGCTACACGCCCCCGTACCAACCGTTCACACCATTGGGGATTTCTACAATCGCCCCACATCGCTACACACCATGATGGCAGTCTTGCTGCTCATCCACGTATGATGGCCGAAGCCCTTATAACATATAATGGCCGAAGCCCGTATAATATTTAATGGCCGAAGCCCATATAACAGTTCACGGCATTAGTCGCTACATCAGATCACGGTAAAAACCGCTACACATATAACGTATAACTTCCTCCTTTCATCAACCCAACCCATGCAATCACATACAAGCATTTTACTTATAACATTTAAACAGATTATTTACTATCCTGGGATCCGCTTTTACCCTCCTTGGGCTTTCATCAATAAACCGAGATGTTGGCAATTATCAAAACATATATAAATCTTATGATCATGCATTTTATGATTAGATCTAGATGGTGGGGAAGTATTACACACCTGTTATTGCGAAAATCTATTATCCTTAACGTAGAGCCTTATTTGTCGAATCCCGAAAATCCCTAAGAAACGTCACCTCCCTACCTTCGGCTTTTCCACCAAATCAGCTTTAATGGAACAGATTCGGCTTCTAGGGATAAAGAGTATAATCGACAGGGCCTTGGAAAGAATGATTTGGATTAGGAGCTTGATAAAAATAAAGGAATCGCAGAAAAAGTAGAAATCCCGAAACTCACCGGATTAAAGAGGAGTATACGGCTTACGGTGCACCTTCGGGAAACAGAGATCTCACTTGTAGTTTCGACTTTGAGAAGAGAAGAGGGGAAAGTAAACTGTGTTTGGAGAGTTGCGGCAAAGAAAAGGTTTTGAGGGAAAAGAAGAACAGAAATTCGGCTAGGTGAGGAAGAAGAGAGAATAATTGAAAGAAAGGATGATCACTTGGCTTATATAGATTTCGGCAATACACTCCCCCTCCCAGAGTTGGATTTTCGGCCAACTCTGCTGTCATCTGATAGCTTTTATCTTTCTTGTTATCTTAATCCCTTATCTCCTCAAAAATAGCCCTTATCTTTCTCTTCCTTTATCCTCCTATTTATCAAGAAAATAAAAGAATTAAAATTCCTATTTTGTAGCTAGTGTGCCGTCCACTCCTAGGGCTCCTAAGTGCCGAATTTTTGACCCAAAACTTGGGCTCTCAGTAGCCCTTACTTGGCCCAAACTCCTCCCCCCTTATGACACCACCTTATGCCCACTTAAAGCTCCTCAAATCTTTGGGCCACAAGCCCAGCTTGTCACTTAATTAACTATCTACTTAAATTATGAGCTAACACCATTTATTAGCCACCTAACCCAAATTTTTAAAGCCCAAAATATCACTTAAATTACCAAGAACATTAATTTAAACCCTAATCCAAATATTTAATCAGGGCCTCAATTCAACCTCAAATTCTTAAATTACAAATTAATCAAGTACCACATATAAATGCACAGGCCTATATTTAGGATATTACATAGATCGTGAGGTGAAAGAATTGCGAAATAAGAAAATCTCATTAGTAAAAGTACTGTGGCGTCGATACGGAGTGGAAAAGGCTACGTGGGAGCCTGAAGATTCTATGAGACAACAATATCCGAAACTGTTTAACGGTAAGATTTTCGGGGACGAAAATCCCTAAGGGGGAAGATTTGTAACAGTCCAGTTTAGACCCTAGTCGAAACAGTGGTTTCAAGACCACAAATCTGAGTCAGAAAAATATTTTAATATTATTTTTTGTGCTTGCACTATGTGATTAAGCATGCGTGAAAGTTTCGTGAATTAATTTTGTTGTTTGTGTGTTTAATTTGGAAAAGGACTTAATTGTAGAAAATGTAAAAGTTGCCTTTTAATTGAATAATTGTCGAATTGTTATTGTCTTTTACATGTGAAGTCCTTAAGAGGTTATTATGCCATTGTTAATAGTAGTGGACAATTATGGACAATGTTAGGTGGGATTTTAATGATATTAGTAAGGTTAATTTTGTAAATGGTTAAATAAAGATTAAATAAGTAAAATAAAACCATAATTTTAGTCCATCTTCTATCTTCTCTACCTAGCCGAAAATTAGAAGAAGAAAACCCCATTGTTGTGTTTAAAGCATTCAGCCATAGTGTTTTTGATTAAGGTACATTTTTGACTCGTTTTTGATAATTTATACGTTTTTGTAATTGTTGCTTTGAGTACTACAACACCTATGCCTTAATTTTGGAATTTGATGAAGATTTTGGAATGTGCCATTAATGTGCTTGAGTTTTGTGATGTTAGTTGATGAAATATGAAATATATGTGTTAGATTAACTTGTTTTGTCTTTAGATTTTTGGTGAAATTTAGTAATTTGGACAAAATTGTGAAAATAATATTTTGAGGGACTAAAATGTGAAATAAATGAAATATATGGGCTTATATGAAGCATGTGAATATTCGCCCAAGCATGAGTGATATGAAATTATGTGTATTTGTGATTTTGTCAAATAGAGACTTAAATGTCAAAATGTGAAAATATGAGGGCTAAATTATAAATTGCCCTAAATGTGTGTTCCTGGATTGAATTGAATGGTTTGGTGAATAAAATAGTTAAATTTGAATATGTATAGATCAAAAACCAAAGAAAACATATTTAGACCGAGGAAAGTCGAAAGTGATCGAGTAGTCAAATCTGTCCGTTTAATCTGAATACGACGTAAGTCTATATACAAATAAATGTATCTGAGTTGATTTTTTTTTATGATCTTATGAAATTTAATTGTGATGAACGACTATAGAAGATGTACATGTGAAATCCGAGAAAGTTTCGACAGTATGTCAATGTCTGAAAAGTCCTGTATGAACCTTAGGAATAGTTAGGATACGTATGTCATGACATAGGGTTCCGATATATGATATCGTGTAAGACCACGTCTGGGATGTTGGTGTCGATTTGAGATTTACGTGTAAGACCACGTCTGGGATGTTGGTGTCGATTTGAGATTTACGTGTAAGACCATGTCTAGAACATTGGCATCGTATTTGATTCATGTAAGACCCTGTCTAGGATAGTGGCATTGATATTTGATTACATGTAAGACCACGCCTGGGACGTTGGCATTGTACAAGTATTCTGAGTTATCCAAGTATCATATTTGGTTCCGAATGGTTCAATGGGAAATTTCGACAAATGAAGGACTATGTGAAATGTGTAAATGTTTCAGGTACGTTTGAAATGTATGCAATGTTTGAGCATGAAAGGTAAGTATTTGTGAATTTGCAAAAGTGAAATATGTGCATAGAATCATTGAGGCAAAATGTGATATATGTATGAATGTGCTTTGATCAAAAGAGATACTTGGAGATATGAATTGTTGGTAAGCAATGGCTAAACAAATGAACCAAAGAAGAATTATGAATTTGCAATGGAGATATATTAATGATCTTGTATTTTATATGATTATGAGTGTTTATATGTTAACTTTATTTGTATATGGCTTACTAAGCTTTTGAAAGCTTACTTTGTGTGTGTTTACATTGTCTTATAGATCGTTAAAGCTACGGAAGGCTCGGGGATCGTCGAGGATCGTCACCACACTATCAAATCTTATTTTGGTACATTTTGAAAGTGTATATATTAAAGTATGGCATGTATAGTCTAGAGAGTTTTAGTTATGTTTTGAAAGGTGTAAAAATAGCCATGTGATATGGCTTGATAATGAATACGATATGAATGAGGATTTCTTGCTATATGTTGCATAATTTGGTACGGTTTGATGGCTAATGGTTGGACTAATGAGATGGTAAAATTTATGGTAAGTTTTATGATGCAAAATTGGTATAATATAGATGAAAAGATGTCATAATGAATTGGTAAGTTTGTGGATGGATGTTACTTAGAAATGTTAGTGATTTGAATTGGTATAATGCTTGTAGGTATAAACCAAAGTGTGGGTGGCAAATTGGCCTTGCAAATGGCCTATATTTTCCCACACGGTTGAGCACACGAGCATGTGACTCGACCATGTCTTCGTGGTTTCATTACAAAACAAGTTAGTTTCGACCACAGGCTGGACACACGGTCGTGTGACTGGCCGTGTGATGCAAGTCAGTGTCGACCACGGGTGAGGCACATGGGCGTGTCCTCGACCGTGTGGACAAGTCAATATGTATGCCCTGTTTTGCCACGGCTTAGACACACGGGCGTGTCTGAGGCCGTGTGAGGCACACGGCCTGCCCACACGGGCTTGTGACCTCTGTAGCTTTGAAAAATGTTTAAATTTCTAAAAATTTTGTATGTGTTCGGTTTAGTCCTGACCCCTTTTTAATACATGTTTAAGGTCTCGTAGACCTATTTAAGGGACACTATGATTTGAATTGTTAGATTATGATGTGAAATGTTTGTAAAAGATCCGATTTGTCTGGTAATGCCTTTAACCCTAGACAGGCATTGGTTACGGGTTAAGGGTGTTACATTTACGATCGAATCGAAGTATTTTCTTCCACGGTGAGACTTTGAAAAACACTTTTCCCCAATTTAAAACTCAATATCTTTCCATTTCAAGTCTGCATACGATTTTTGATGATCTGATGCGGCTTTCAAGCTATCGCGAATCACTTTCACTTTCTGTTCTATCTCTTTAATCAAATCGACCTCGTATATATTATTTTCACTGAGCTCAGTCGAATATAAAGGTGTTCGACATTTACGACGGTATAAAGCCTCGTAAGGTGCCATTTTGATACTCGATTGAAAGCTATTATTATATGCAAATTCAATCAGTGGCAAGTATCGTTCCCACGTACCTTCAAACTCGAGTATGCAACATCTTGACATATCTTCAAGAATCTGAATGATTCGTTCGGATTGACCATCTGTCTGTGGATGGAAAGTAGTGCTAAAGTGTATTTTCGTACCTAGTGTATCTTGCAGTTTCTTCCAAAACCGTGATGTGAACATCGGATCTCTATCCAAAACAATAGAAATGGGTACTCCATGTAATCTCACAATCTAATAGATAAACAACTCAGCGAGTTTATCAAGTGAATAATCTGTGTGAACCGGAACAAAGTAAGCCGATTTAGTCAATCTATCTATAATAACCCAGATGTCTTTCTTACTCGGCAACAAAGGCAAACCTGATACAAAATCCATTGTGATTCTATCCCATTTCCACTCAGGTATCATAATCCGCTGAAGTAACCCAGAAGGTACTTGATGCTCGGCTTTGACTTGCTAACAGATCAAACATCTTGAAACAAAATCAGAGATATCTCGCTTCATACCAGGCCACCAATAAAGCTGTTTCAAAACATTATGCATTTTTGTACAACCCAGGTGAACAGATAACTGACTGCTATGTGCTTCATTCAAAATCATTTGAATCAACTTTCAATTTCTCAGAACACACATTCAGTCTTTGTACCTCAAACAACCTTCAGCATCAACTCTAAACTCTGAATCAGTATTCGTATCACATTGAGCCCGTTTTGCTATCAATTTGTTATCAACTTTCTGAGCCTTACAAATCTGCTGAATAAATAATGGTTTTGCTTTCAACTCAGGTACTAATGAACCATCATTAGATAGGGTTAATTAAGTATTCATCGCACGTAGGGAAACAAGGATTTTTAAGTATTCATCGCACGTAGGGAAACAAGGATTTTTGACTCAAAGCATCAGCAACAACATTGGCTTTTCCCGGATGGTAATCAATCACCAGTTCATAATCTTTTAACAACTCTAACCATCTTTGCTGTCTTAGATTCAGATCTTTCTAGGTCATCAAATATTTTAAGTTTTTGTGATCAGAATAAACATGACATTTCTCACCAAACAGATAGTGGCGCCAAATTTTCAACGCAAACATAATAGCTGCTAATTGCAGATCGTGCGTTGAATAGTTCTTTTCATGCGGCTTTAACTGTCTCGAGGCATAAGCTATAAATTTACCTTCCTGCATCAAAACAAAACCTAGACCATTCAAAGATGCATCACTATGGATAACGAATTCTTTACCCAATTCTGGCTGAACTAACACTGGAGCTTCAGTCAATAAAGTTTTTAATTGATCGAAACTTTTCTGGCACTTTTCTAACCACTCAAATTTAACATCTTTCTGAAGGAGTCGCATCATCGGGGATGCAATCATAGAGAAACATTTTACAAACCATCTATAGTAACCCGCTAGTCCCAGAAAACTGCGAACTTCAGACACATTTTTCGGTGGCTGCCAATCCAAAATAGCTGAAATTTTGTTCGGATCAACCCAAATACCCGACGCTGATACTATACGTCCCAGAAAACTGATTTCTCGTAACCAGAACTCACATTTACTGAACTTCGCATATAACTGCTTATCACGTAAAGTCTGTAACACTAATCTCAAATGTTCAGCATGTTCGAATTCATCATGGGAATAAATCAATATGTCATCTATAAACACAATGATGAGTCGATCCAAATACTATCTAAAGATCCGATTCATTAAATCCATAAAAACAGCAGGTGCATTAGTAAGTCCATAAGGCATAACCAGAAACTCATAGTGTCCGTACCTCGTTCGGAATGCAGTTTTCGGCATATCAAAATGTTTAACTCGTAGCTGATAGTAACCCAATCTCAGATCTATCATAGAGAACACAGAAGCTCCTTTCAACTGATTGAACAAATCGTCAATCCGTGGTAAAGGATATTTATTCTTTATAGTCCCCTTATTGAGTTGTTGGTAATCGATGAACATTCTCATAGCTCTGTCTTTCTATTTCACAAACAAAATCGGTACACCCTAGGGAGAAAAACTCGGTCGTGTGAAACCTCTATCCGTCAATTCTTGTAATTGAGCTTTCAATTCTTTTAATTCAGTCGGTGCCATTCTGTACGGAGTTATCGTTATCAGATTCATCTCGGGTACCAACTCAATACCAAACTCTACCTCTCAGATCGGTGGCAAACCAGGTAATTCTTCGAGAAACACATCCAGATATTTACACACAACTGGTACTGATTCTATCTTCTTTTCATTCTCTTTAGAGTCTAGCACATAAGCAAAGTAAGCTTCACAACCCCTTCTCACATATTTCTGAGCTATCATCGAAGATATCACTGCCGGTAAACCATTCAGATCATTCGACTCAATGCAAATAATCTCACCATTCTGACATCACAAATCAATAGTCTTCCGTTTGCAGTTCACAATAGCATCGTGCAAGGTTAACCAATCCATACCCAAAATTATACCAAACTCATCAAATGGCAACAACATCAAATTAGCCAGAAAACGTGAATCTCAAATCATCAACGGACAATTCTTGCACACTTTATCAACCAAAACACATCGGCCTAAGGGGTTTGATACTCTAATCACAAACTCAATAGACTCTACAGGATAAGTCTTACTGAATACTAAAGTCTCACATACATAAGAATGAGTCGAACCAGGATCAATCAATGCAACAACACTAGTATCATAGGGAGTGAAAGTACCAATAATCACATCTAGAGATGAAGCTTCTTCACGAGCACAAATAGCATAAGCTCTGGCAGGTGCATGAGCCTCAGATCCAACAGATGTGTCTTTAGTTCCTCTCTACTGCTACTTACATTACCCGTGTTCCTGGGTGGTCTACCTCGAGCTGCCGTATTACTCGGTCTGGCATTTTGTACTGTGTTTTGTTCAGCTAACTCAGGGCATTCAAGAATGAAATGATCTAATGATCTAATGATCCACATTTAAAACAGACCCGACCATTCAATCTACAACTATCGGGATGTCGTTTACTATAATATTTGCACTCCGGTTGATTTGATCTGGCATTACCAACACTAGCTACTGAGGTAGTTCTCGAACTCACAATTGGTCTATCTCGATCCCGTTTAGAATAACCCGCAGTAGCCTTTGAACAACTAGAGACATCTCAAAATTTCTTTTATGCCGATTGAATGACTTACTTAAGAATATCTTACGTGCATCTCTAGCTTCAAAGTCAACTTTTCTTTTCTTTTTCCCGAGCTCTGCAACTTTGCACGCTCGTTCAACAAGTATGACAAACTCTTTTATTTCAAAAATCCCGAATAACAGCTTGATGTCCTTATTCAATCCATCTTCAAATCTTTTACACATTATTACTTCGGTCGATACACATTCCTAGGCATATCTACTAAGTTTCACAAATTCCCGCTCATATTCTATTACGGTCATATGACCTTGTTTCAACTCGAGGAATTCTTTACGCTTTTGATCGAGGAATTTCTGACTGATGTATCTCTTATAGAATTCAATCTGAAAGAACTCCCAAGTAATCCGTTCTCTCAGAACTACGGATATTAGTGTATTCCACCAATGATACGCAGAATCTCGAAGCAAGGATACAACACATTTAATACACTCGTCAGGGTTACAAGATAATTCATCAAACACACGAAACGTATTATCAAGCCAAAATTCAGCTTGCTTAACATCATCATCAATAGTGGCTCTGAATTCTTCGGCCCCATGTTTTTTAATTTTATCAATAGGTGGCTTATTCATTCGTACTGGATCAACAACTTATGGCATAACAGGTATTTGAGGAGGAATCTGTGGGGGAGAAGGTTGTGCAACAGCCGGATTTGTCCAGATATACTGATTAAACCATTCATTCATCATTTGGTAAAAGGCTTGTTTAGCCTCTCCCTCTTGGTTACTCAAATTCGGCCGAGATTCAGCCGGCACTGCCCCCTGAGCAGGAGCGGGTGCATTACTTTCCACATAATCAACTACGGCTCGACCAGGATCCATTTACTATACAAAAACACATTTCAATTGTCAGGAATCATCACACTATCGTAGTTTATAAATATGGCATGTATAGCTAGACTCACATGGGCTACGTTAGTCCTAGAATCAACTAAACTGTAGCTCTGATGCCAATAAAATGGAACACCCCTAACCCGTAACCATCGTCGGTCTAGGGTTAAGAGACGTTACCCGATATATTAGAACTTTTACGATCATTTCACAAGCATAAATACACCATCATCATATCATAGCAAAATAGTCCCTTTAAAAGGTTTACGAGACCTTAAACACGCATTGGGAAGAGGTTAGGACTAAACCGAGCACATACAAATTTTTTTAAAATCAAACATTTTTCAAAGTTACAAAGGTCACACGCCCATGTGCTTGACCCGTGGGCAACACTGACTTAATTCACGCGGCCTGTGTAACTGTCCGGTTATGACCCTAGTCAGAATAGTGGTTTTTGAACCACAAATTCGAGTCGAAAAAAAGTATTTTAATATTATTTTCTGTGTCTACTATATGTGATTAAGCATGTGCTAAAGTTCCGTGAATTAATTTGTCCGTTTTTGTGCTTAATTTGAGAAAAGGACTAAATTGCATAAAAGGTAAAAGTGACATGCTATTTGTTAATGTGCTATATGGTCATGGCTTATTAATATGGAATCCTTATTATGAAATTGGACCATTGATATTGTTAATGGACATTTATGACCATCCATTACGTATTGTTATATGTTTTTATTAATGGATAATTTGGTAAATCAAATAATAAGTAAAGGTATAATAAAACAAAGGCATAAAATAGGCCATGTTCATCCTATTAGTGCCGAATTTGACAGAACAAGAAAAGAGAGAAAGAAAAATAGGGTTCGGCTTTGGTTGAGCAAAATTAAGGTATGTAATTTGTTCGGTTTTTGATAATTTCAATGTTTTTATAATAGTTGCTCCTTGCTCTACAAAACCCATGCTTAAATTTTGTGAATTGATGATGAATTTGAAATGTGTCATGGATGAATTCATGAGCTTTGTGAAGTTTGGTGATGAAATATGAAATATGTATGTTAGATTAACATGTTTTGTCTTTGGATTTTTGATGAATTTGAGTAATTTGGACTTAATTGAGTAAATAATATTTTGAGGGACTAAAATGTGAAATAAATGAAATGTATGGACTTGTATGATCATAGTGAACATTCGGTTAAGCATGGGTATATAGAGGTTTTGTGTATTTTGTGATTTTGTGAAATAACGACTAAAATGTCAAAATGTGAAAATGTGAGGGCTAATTTGTAAATTACCCTAAATATGTGTTTTTGGATTGAATTGAATGAATTAGTGAATAAATGGATTAAATTTGAATATGTATAGATCAAGAATCAAAGAAAACGTATTTAAATCGCGAAAAGTCAAAAGTGATTGAATAGTCGAGTCCGTACGTTTAACCGGATCCAAGGTAAGTCTATATACAAATAAATATATTTGAATTGATTTATGTATATTTATATGAAATCTCAGTGTGTTGAATGTTTACGAGAGGAAAAATATATGAATTCTGAGTAAGTATCGATAATGTATCAATGTCCAAGAAGTCCTGTACGAACCTAGGAATAGATAGGGTTACATATGTCATGACATAGGTTTCTGATATGTGATATCGTGTAAGACCACGTCTGGGACGTTGGCGTCGATTTGAGATTTATGTGTAAGACCATGTCTGGGACATTGGCATCATACTTGACTTCGTGTAAGACCCTGTCTGGGACAGTGGCATCAATATTTGAGTATGTGTAAGACCATGTCTGGGATGTTGGCATTGTATGACTATTCTGAGTATTCCGAATATTCTATTTGATTCCGAATTGTTCAACGGGCAATTCCGAGAAAACGAAAGGCTATGTGAAATGTATAAACGAATCAGGTAAATTTGAAAAGTACAATATGTATGTGTATGGAAGGTAAGTACAAATGTGAACTTACCTAATTGAGATATGTGCAAAGATTGTGGATACAAAATGTGATAAATGTATGAAAAAGTTATGATCTATGTTGTATTTGGAGATGAGTTGGCTAGTAAGATATGGCTAAACAAATGAGGGCAAGATGGAATTAAGAATTTGCAATGGTCATATATGAATGATCTTGTGTTTGATATGATATTAAATGTTTATATGTTAAGTTTATTTGTATATGGCTTACTAAGCTTTTAAAAGCTTACTTTGTGTGTGTTTGCTTTGTTTTATAGATCGTCAAAGCTATGAAGGGCTCGGGAATCATCGAGGATCATCATCACACCACTCAAACTTATTTTGGTACATTTTGAAAGTGTATATACTAAAGTATGCCATGTATAGGCTAGTCACTTTGAATTATGTTTGAGATGTGTATATAGCCATGTGATATGGCTAGATAAATGTTTGTGGTATGAATGAGTAGTTATGTTATATGATGCTTGTTTGGTATGGTTAACCAAAGAAATGGTCAAAGTAATGGTAAGTTTATTGATGCAAAGTTGGTACATCATTGATGAGAAGATGTCTTATTATCGTGGTAAGTTGTGGATGAATCATGCTTGGATATACTTGTGATTTAATTAGGCAAATTAGCATATAATATTTTGAGATGAAATGTTATTGAATGTGTAAAATAGATGGTCAATTTGGTATGTTATTGGTTGCTATAAGTGTTGGAATGATGCATGTATGTGCTTCAAGGGATGACCCAAAGTGTGGGTGGCATTTTGGCCTTGTAAATGGCTTATAATTGCCTACACGGTTGAGCACACGGGTGTGTGGCTCGACTGTGTCCCTCGTGGTTGTATTTCAAAACAAGTCAGACTCGACCACAGCCTGGACACACGGGCGTGTGACTGGCTGTGTGGTGCAAGTCAGTAGCGACCACGGGTGAGGCATACGAGCGTGTCTACAGCCGTGTGGACAAGTCAGTATGTATGCCCTGTTTTAACATGGCTTAGACACACGGGCATGTTTGAGGCCGTCGGAGGCACACGGGCTGCCCACACGGGCATGTGACCTCTGTAACTTATAAAACTTTTTAAATTTCCAAAAATTTCTGTATGTGTTCGGTTTAGTCACTGCCCCTTTCTAAAGCATGTCTAAGGTCTCGTAGACCTGTTTAAGGGACAACTTGATTCAATTCATTGAATTATATTATGAAATGTTTGTAAAAGGTTTTGTTTTTTTCGGTAATGCCTTTAACCCTAGATCGACGACGGTCACGGGTTAGGGGTGTTACAGTCTGTCACATGCCAGTGTGTCTGGCCCATGTGCCAGTCTGACTTGTTTCAAATTACAAACTTAAGAGACACGGTTGAGACACACGCCCGTGTGCTCAACCGTGTGGGCAAATATAGGCCATTTGCAAGGCCAATTTGCCACCCAAATTTTGAGTCAAACCTACAAGCACTCAACATATCTCAATTCATAATCTAATAGCAACCAAAAACATACCAAATCATGCACAAATTACCCCTTAACCACATCATTCATTTACATATACAATTCTTACTCAATGTACTAATTCAAAGTATGAACTTTCCACCAAAAACATAAAACTAATACTTCATCTAAACCATTTTAATTTATAGCAATTTCTCATCATTTAAATATCCAAAACCAACCATGAACTCACCTATTTATGTACCATTTCATTTAGCCATCTATGAGCACATCATAACATACTAACTTATGCATCAATAAACATAAACAAAACTCATTCATAAACACATTCATTAACAAGCTATATCACATGGCTATTTTTACACATTTCAAAGTATATTCTAATACGTCTAGCCTATACATGCCATACTTAAATAAGTGCACATTCAAAAGGTACCAAAATGTTGTTCGATAGCGTGGTGATGATCCTCGACGATCCCCGAGCTTCCCGTAGCTTTAACAGTCTATAGAACAATGAGCAAACATACACACAAAGTAAGTTATCATAGCTTAGTAAGTCACAAGCAAATAATGAACAATAAACATTTGCATTAAATCAACAAGCCAAATCAAAACAAACCTTAACCAATTATACATTTAATATGCTTGCAACTCAAATATTATTACATTTAATTTGGCAAAATAACATCAACATTCAAATTCATATATACTTATAAGCACATATAAACTTATCTTTTTCCATACCCAATTCATGTATTCATCACAAATATATATACTTACTTTGCTTTTGTATACATATCACAAAGCACATACCTGAATCTTTTAGTTTGTTTTCACATCTGATCTCATCTCTATTGTAACGCCGTGAATTTGGGCCTAGTAGAATTGGGCCTATTGGGCTTTGGGCTTTGGGTCTTAGAAAATTTTTAAGTGAGCGAGAAAATGACATTTGGCATGTGGGCTTTGAGGGTTAATGAATTTGGAGTGTCTAGGGGTGTTGGAGATGTCCTGGGATCAAGTAAGGGTATAGGAAAAAATTTGGTTTAAGCCCCAAGGGAACTGTGACTTCAATTAGTAGGCCTTTTAAATAAATGAAGAAGAAAAATGACAGAAAAGAGCTTGTGGTGTAGTGGCAAAGTGGCACCACTTAGGGAGTAGGGAGGTGGCGTCATTAGCAGGCAAGGGAGTCCAAGGTTCGAGTAGTGGCATGGTATTTTATTGGAGTATTTATTTTGTAGATTGGACAGCCAAAGTTTGTGTTGGATTTGAACTCTTGCATTGAAGAGTTTGAATTGGTCTTGTGAGATGGTTGTGGAGTAAATTTAGGATGAGATTGAGGAGTTATCAGAGAGAAAAGTTAGGAGCTGAGAAGTGTGAAGAGTTGGTGCCGAATGGGACTTTGGGGGAAGATAGTTTTGACTTTTGGCTATAAAAGGGGGGTGCCGAATTCCTTTGAAAGGTTCCTTGGGTTTTCCATTACTTTTGTTTTATCCCTCTCATTATGTTTCTTCCGTTGCCGAATTCTTCCATTACCGAAAAACCATCATTCCTTTTTGCCGAAAACCTTATTGGTGTTGCGTTCTTCTTCTTTCTCTAAAAGCCGAACATTCCCTTATAATCGAATAGCCCTATCTTTTTACTGATTCCTTGTTGTTTTTCCTCCATCACAAATCGGTTGTTGTTATCTACTCTTAATCAAGTTTTATAACCCGGATCTCATTTAGTAGTTATCTCGACTGCAGGATCAAAGGTCGAATTCGGTAAGTACTTAGTCAACCTCCTTTAGTGTGTTTGGTAAAAGCCGGAGGGCTATCTAACTCTTTCTTGTATTAACCCTGTATTAACAAGGGTAGGGTTCAAAGATCGCAAGTGTGGTAAGGATCGCTAGCAAGTGGTAAGTGTACTCGTCTCAATTGTGGATTAGTAAGTGGCCGAATGTAAGTGGGGCTTATAGAGGTGACTAGTGTGGAATATGAGTCACTTTATTTTTTATAGTATATGTGTGGGTGCAGATCTAGGGGATATTCGTGAATAGTAGCTAAGGAAGGGCTACTAGAACTGGTGGCACACGGTGAGGTTATGGCAAGGCTTCGGTTTTTGGGTAAATATTGTGGTTAAGTGTGTGATTGATTGGAGATTGGTATTGGTTGTAGGTTCAAGGCTGGGGATAGTGTAGCACGTCGTATTAATCAGGTGTGTACATACACTTCACACACGACAAATCGGCAAAATTCGAAATCCCGAAAAAATCATAATGCTGAAAAGCTGAAAAGCCGAAAGGTTGGCACTGGCAACCACACGAGCATGCGGACATTTGTGTGGAAACACCAATACGATTACCGGGGCCAAGAGAGTGATCTCATGGTCTCGGGCCACTATTTGGCCGATCGGGCCAGACGGGGGTAAATGGGCCTGCCGAGCTCGTGGGCCCAAATCGGTAAGAGTTGATATGTGAAATTAAATGATGGATTGATATGGATGGTTGTATGATTTCATTATGATCGGGCCTAGTGGGCTACATAAACATGATTGGGCATGATGGGCTATATGGACATGATTGGGCTTAGTGGGCCTTATGGGATTTTAGAAATGCATGCTAGGGTTTTAATGGACTCTAGGCCTAGTTCTGATAAATTATTAAATAGCATAAAACTTAATTTAATAATCAAACATGTCTGTGGACAAGTCGCTAGCTTAGAGTGTGGCAATGGACATATGCATGTCTAGGATTGGATCTAGGGAGAGCTTGGTACTTAAGCGGTCCTAGTAACCCACCTCCTCTTCTCTGGGATCCTACCTGGTGCATAGTGTCTGTTCACTTTAGCCGCAAGGACTCGTTGATGGGCCAAAGTTCATAATTAAAACCGAGATGAAAAAATTATGAAAATACCCCTGGAGGGTAGAATTACAAAAATACCCCTGTAAGGTAGAATTACAAAAATACCCCTGTAGGGTAGAATTATGAAAATACCCTATAGGGTAGATTTACAAAAATACCCCTGGGTAGTGAAATGACTAAATCACCCCTAGGTGCTTAATGTGTGAAAATGTGTATGTTGCATTCATGAGATATATGTTGCACTTGGGTGGGATTGATAATACGGAGGAAGATATGTGAGGATTGCATAGTCGCTTGCCGATTGTGGATCCATCGGTGGCTTTAAGCCCATTAGATGCTTAGCAGCCTTGCTGCAACGTTTGAGTAGTGATGCTGTTGGTGCTACCTTTGGAGTGCAGGGATGGGTGGGTTGATATTTATATCCCCACTGGAGTGTAGGGTTGGATTTAGGATGGGAGCATTGCATTCATGTGATACTGATGTGATATGAGGTCATTGTGGGCTAAGGCCCAAGACCACCGATTTTGATAGGGCTTAGGCCCAATGTGATAATCGCATGTTGGTTGGATCACCAAGGGTCGTACACACTGAGTTTCGAAACTCACACCCTTTTATTTAATATTTCAGGTGCTCTTAGTAGACGGCTCGACATGGAAGAGGACTCAGAGGTGGCCATACTGCAAGCTACTTAGAAGTTTAATTAGTTTCGAATGACTTCATTAGGATGTAATAATACCTTGTATCTCAAATTTGACTTTACCTTTGGGTTTTATTATTGTTTGAACTGCCTAATTATTAAACTTAAATAAATTTCTAAAGTTTAACATGGTTTTCAAAATAACTATAACATATGGACGTTTTCTTAAAACATGGGCTTTCATCATAACTTAACAAGTTGCAAGGATTTTGGGCTTCTAAATCTTAAACTTAAGTTTTTAACTATGCAAATTTTCTACTGAACATAAATTTAACTAAACAAAGTCGTTTTGGAATTATCCCTTTGATGTGACATCACCAGATTCGGCCATAACGTCTGGGCCGGGTCTGGGGGTGTTACATCTATAATGCCCGTTGAACCATTCAAAATTAATAAGGATACTTGGATAGTCGGAAGGCTCGTACAATGCCAACGTCTCAGACGTGGTCTTACATGTAATCACATATCGATACCACTATCCCAGACAGGGTCTTACACGAATCAAATACGATGTCAATAACCCAAACATGGTCTTACACGTAAACACAAGTCGATGCCAACGTCCCAGACGTGGTCTTACATGAAAACACATCAGAATCCTATGTCATGACATAGTATCCTAACTATTCCTAAGATTCGTACGGGGCTTTCGGATGCCGTATCTCGATCATTTCAGGCTCGTAAATATTGCTGTCATGCTTAATTCATTTCAGCATATTCATTTACACAAATAATAATTCAATTCAGCACTATTAAAATAGATATAATAAAATTTAACAACATTTATTTACTGATGAACTTACCTCAGATAACGACAGATGAAATTGACTACTCGACTACTTTCGACTTTCCCCGAAATAATTCTGTTTTCTCTCATTCTTGATCTAAATAAATTCAAATTTAACTAATTTAATCACACATTCATCCAAATTCATCCAAAAACACATAAATGGGCCAAGTACACTTTTGCCCCTTCCATTTCACATTTTTCACAAATTAGTCCTTATTTCACAAAACACAAAATACACATAATTTCACTAAACTCTAGTATAGCCAAATTTTCCTTTAGCTTATATAAGTCCATACATTTCCTTTTTTTAACAATTTAGTCCCTCAAATTCATCAAAAATCCAAAGATAAAACATATTAATCTATCACATATCTTTTATTTTCCATCATCAAACAACAAAAACCACAAGCATCAATGGCAAAACACAAAGTCATCATTAAATTCAAAAATTAAAACATGGGCTTGATAGTATTTGAAACAACGATATCAAAAACGTAAAAATTATCAAAAATCGAACAAAACTCATACCTTAATCAAGCAAAAGCATAGCCGAAACTTAGCAAGCTTTTATTCTTTCTTTTTCCTTCAATTTTTAGCAAACAAGATGGTAAATGGTTATTTTTTATGTTTGTTTTATTTAATAAGCATTATTTGATCTTTTACTAAATTAGCCTATTAATATACATATAAAACACACACACACACACACATATATATATATATATATATATTAAGGCCATTAATGTCCATTATCATACATAATGGTTTAATTACCTCATTAGGCCACCATATTCACAAGTCAACTCAATTAAACATATTAACATATAGATTGTCACTTTTGCATTTTACGCGATTAAATCCTTTTATCAAATTAAGCATACAAACGAATAAATTAAATCACGGAAATTTCACACATGTCAATTCACATACTATAAGCACAAAAAATAATATTAAAATATTTTTCTAACTCAGATTTGTAGTCCTGAAACCACTATTCAAACTAGGGTCTAAACCGGATTGTTACATCATTTACATATATCAACAACAAATATTAGCCATTATCCATGGCCTTAGACAAAATGGATCAACTTCAAGACAAGCCAACACATATGGCCAAAACATTATGACACTTAACAAAAAGACCTAGTCCCTATAGATTCCATACTTCAAATACTAAGGCTAACTATACCAGATGCTTCAATTCATAGTGTGATCGATGCTTTCGACATCTGTTGATCCCCGAGCTAGCTTGGCGGCACTATAAGAAAATGGAAAAGAGAGGGAGTAAGCATAAAGCTTAGTAAGTCGCATGTAAATAATTAACAACAGTAAGCATGCACTATCATACACATACATATTATAAACTTGTACATAATTATCAAATGATTAAAGGCATAACTTACTCATTGTCATCCTTACTAATCATACAACAATAAATCAAGCTCATTTTTCATGAATTTCGAGTAGGTACCTATATCACTAACAACATAGTCGTAAATTTCTCACTTTTGATACAAGCTTTAAATTACCAAAGGATACTCGACAAGCCTCACACAAGAGGGTACGATGCTGATGCCATGTCCTAGACATGGTCTTACACTGGATCGCATATCGAGGCCGATGCCATGTCCCAGACATGGTCTTACACTGGCTCTTATAATGTGGCTGATGCCATGTCCCAGACATGGTCTTACACTAGCACACATATCAACATCGATGCCATGTCCTAAACATGGTCTTACACTGGCTCTCATAATGTGGCCGATGCCATGTCCCATACATGGTCTTACACTAGCACACATATCACCCAAATGACATGGCATGGATATCCAATCTATTCCTATGGTTCAACTAGGAGTATACCACATCAAATTTTCTCATGCATATTCATAACAATAATCAAACATTTTATGCAATATCAATTGTTTAATGCATAATAACAATAGAGTTGTATTATTTACGTACAACTTACCTCGGTATACAAAATATGGGAGACTAATTCGATTTAGTCCAATAGCTTGGTTTTCCCCCGGTATGGATCCGGACTTTGTTTTTCTTGATCTGTAATGACAAAATTTTCTTATTTAATCACCACATTAATCAAGACATTCCAAAATTCCTACTTTGGCAAAAATATCGTTTTGCCTTTAGACTTTCACATAATTTCGATTTTGCACCTAGGCTCGTAAAATGATTTTAATCAGATTTCCTCCTTTAACAAGCCTAGTCGAACCTTTATTACTCTTATAGCAACTCAAAATTCCAATTATTTCACACATTTACTACCCATTTTATAACTTTTACAAAAAGGTCCTTTTACGTGTTTTCATGAAAACCCCTTTCACAAAAGTTGTCTATTTAACGAGCAAGATTCATTTTCTTCCATAAATTTTCAGCAAACAACATGAATACTCACATGGTAAAACCCTAGACTTTCAACCATTTTGCAAAATAGTCCCCTTATTAGCTAGATTAAGCTATAATGGTTCCAAAACACAAAAATTAGCAAAAACAACCACCAAAATTACTTACTTGCAAGAGAAAAGCTTGGCTAAAATTTGAGCTCTCAAAACCCTTAAGTTGCTGAAAATTTTGATCGAAGAGGAAAGGAGATGGGAAAAGATGATAACTTTTCTTTGTTTTATTTTATTTATTCACTTAATGCCACAAAAGTTTGACCAATTTCATGAATTAAAAATTCATGTCCAGCCACCATAATTTCATTTGTCTATATACGCAATAAGAATAGCTACTTTAGTGTTCCATAGCTATTTAACACCTTTAGCTTGTAGAATAAAACTTTTACACTTTATGCGATTTAGCCCTTTTTCGAAATTAAGCAACTAATCACTAAAATTAATCCACCAAAATTTTCATGCACTCATATAATCATGCTATAACACACAAAATAATATTAAAATAATTTCTCCAACCTTGAATTTGTGGTCTCGAAACCACTATTTCGACTAGCCCCAAAATTAGGTTGTTACACTAGTGATGGTCTAAGTTTGGCCATTTTGAAGTAATATTTTGGTAATCACATAAGTCCTTATTACGTGTTAGTTTGTTTGAATTATGTTAGCATATAAGTTTATGATGAGAGTAAGTTCATATCGTTTGATGCATGAGATAATACCATATGATTGATGGCTAATTTTATGTGAATATGATGTTGGATTGGGCATATATGCTTGTGAGTTTTGGTGCAGGAAAATGGTAAGTTTTGGGTGACAAATGAGGCTAGAAATGGCTTTATTTTATCCACACGGGGGCGTGTGTCTAGGCCGTGTGTGACACACGGTCTACCCCATTGGCATGTGGCATGGCCGTGTGTCCCTTACACCTAAAATTCTAGAAACAGAATTCTCAGACTAGGGCACACGAGCAGAGACACGAGCGTGTGTCTCAGCTGTGTGGTTGATACGGCCATGAACACGGATGTGTTACATGGCTATGTGAAAACTGCACCTAAATTTCAAAAATTAAATTTGCCACACGGCCTAGAACACGAACATGTGACTTGGCCGTGAGACTTCAATTTCTTCATGCTTGCAAGTTAGAGAGTTACATGGGTTAAGGACACAGGTGTAACGCCCCGAATTTGGGCCTAGTAGAATTGGGCCTATTGGGCTTTGGGCTTTGGGTCGCATAAATTTTTTAAGTGTTTAAGAAAATGACAAATGACATGATGGCTTCAAGGGTTTAATGAATTTGGAGTGTCTAGGTATGTTGGAGAAGCTCTGGGCTCTAGTTTTGTGTTAAAAGATTCTTAATTTAATTAATTAAGGAATCAGGGTTGTTAGTAGTGGGCTTTTAAATAAAAAATAAGTGAAAAATGGCATAAAGAAGCTTGTGGTGAAGTGGCTAAGGGACGCCACTAGGGTGTACGGAGGTGGCGACATATGCATGGAGGGAGGTTTGAGGTTCGAGTGCTAGCTTAGTTTTATTTTGGAGTTTAATTTTAGGCTTCTAGAGAGTTGAATGTGGCGTGTAGAGGGACTCTAAGGAGAAGTGATCAGTAGAGAGAATTTAGTAGAAGGATAAGGGAGATATCATGGAGAAAAATTAGGAGATGGGCAGTGGATGAAGTGGTGCCAAAATGGACATTAGGGGTGGCTAAGTTCTGACTATAGGCTATATAAAGGTGTGTGTGTCGAATCTGGGGTCCTAGGTAATGCCGAATTTTCCATTCTTTTTCTTTTCCTTACCGAAACCCTATTTTTCCGCAACCGAAAATACCTTGCCTTGTTGTCGAAATCTCCTATAGCCGAATCCCTTTTTGTCGAATTCTCTCTTAGCCAAACTCTTTTATTACCGAAGTATCATCATTTTCTCTTGTCAAAATCCCTATTAGTGTCGAATCTTTGTTGTTTTCCTCCATCACAAATTGATTGTTATCTACTATCAGTCAAAGTTAAAAGCCGAATCTCGTTCAGTAGCTATCTAGTCCGCAGGTTCAAAAGTGGATTCGGTAAGTATTCAGTTAACCCCTTAGTGTGTTTTGTTAAAGGTCGAAGGGCTATCTAACTTCTTATTGTCGTTAATCTTGTATTAACAAGGGTAAGGTTCAGATATCATAAGCGTGGTAAGGATCGTTAGCAAAGTGTAAGTGTACTCAACTCGATTATGGTTTAAGTAAATGGCTGAATGTGAGTATGATCTATAGGGATGACTTGTGTGGATTATGAGTCACTCAAAATTTGATGGTGTATGTGTGAGTGCAGATCTAGGGGATACTCGTGATTAGTAGCTAAGGAAGGGCTATTAGAACTCGGTGGCACATGGTAAGGTTACGGTAAGGCTTCAGCTTTTGGTAAATATTTTGATTAATTATGGGTGATTGATTGAAGGTTGGTTGGTTGTAGGTTCAAGACCAAGGATAGTATAGCACGTCGCAATAACCAGGTGTGTACAAACACTACACACACATGATATCGGCAATGCCGAAAAGCCAAAAGTGGCTAAATGGGCCCGGTGGGCACTGAGGCTAAGTTTGATGAAATTGATTGATTTGGTTATATGAATTGAGTTAGTCATGCATGTTACATGATCTGGAATTGTTTTGGGCCTAATAGGCCATATGAATGAGATCTGGGCCTAATGGGCCATAAGGATGTGATTTGGGCTTAATGGGT
The DNA here is from genome assembly GCA_005393395.2 of Gossypium australe. Lineage (NCBI taxonomy): Eukaryota > Viridiplantae > Streptophyta > Magnoliopsida > Malvales > Malvaceae > Gossypium > Gossypium australe. Next base: position 87,283,178 of record CM016614.1, on the reverse strand, counting down.
TATATGAGCGTGAAATGGGCTTTATGGGCTTTATGGGGACGTTGACAAGTATGCTAGGGTTTAATGGACTTTAGGCTTAGTTCTGAACAACTCTTAAACCGCATAAGACTTAATTTAATAATCAACATGTCTGGGGACAAGTCGCAAGGTTAGAGTGTGGCAACGGACATATGCATGTCTAGGATTGGATCTTGCGAGAGCTTGGTATTTAAGCGGCCCTAATAGCCCACCTTCTCTTCTCTAGAATCCTACCTGGTGCATAGTGTCTGTTCATTTTAGCCGCAAAGACTTATTAATGGGCCAAAGTTAATAACTAAAACCCGAAAGGGACCAAATACCCTTGATTTGAAAATTACCAAAATATCCTTAGATTTGCAAAATTTTTCAAATACCCTTAAATTTTAAAATTACCAGAATACCCTTGGTTTGTGAAATTACAAAAATATCCCTGATTTACAAAATTACCTAAATACCCCTATTTGCAAAATTACCTAAATACCCCTATAGAGTAGATTTACGGAAATACCCTTGGGTAGTGAAATGACTAAAATACCCCTAAGTGTCGAATGTGTGAAAATGTGTATGTTGCATTCATGAAATATATGTTGCACTTAGGTGGGTTCTGATGATACGGAGGAATATATGTGAGGATCGCATAGTCGCTTGACGACCGTGGATCCACCAGTGGCTTTAAGCCCATTATATGCTTAGTAGCCTTCCTGCAACGTTGAGTAGTGCCGTTGTTGGTGCTACCTTTGGAGTGTAGGGATGGGTGGGTTGATATTTATATCCCCACAGGAGTGTAGGGTTGGAAGGGAAATGGAGTGCAGGGTTGGATTTGGGATGGGTGCATTATATTCATGTGATACTGATGTGATGTGAGGTCATTGTGGGCTAAGGCCCAAGACCACCGTTTTTTAGAGGGCTTAGGCCCAATGTAATAATTATATGTTGATTGGATTACCAAGGGTCGTACACACTGAGTTTCGAAACTCACACCCTTTTTATTAAATGTTTCAGGTGATCCTCAGTAGATGGCTCGACGTGGAAGAGGACTCGGAGGTGGCCACAGTGCAAGCAGTTCTTAATTTGTTTTGAAAGACTTATTTTTAAATTACTTTGTTTCCGTTGGGTTGTAACAAGGCCTTGTACTCCTATTTGACTTTAGATTTTGAGCTTTGTTTTTTTTCTTTAAATTGTTTACTTAATTGTTGAACATGGATAAATTTCTTAAATTTAAACATGGGCTCTTATCATTATTTAGCTAGATTCAAGGATTTTGGGCTTTTAGGCCTTAAAATTTTAACTTAGCAAAATCGTTTTGAATTATCCCTTTGGTGTGACATCACCGGATTTAGGCCTAACTTTTAGGCTGGGTCTGGGGGTGTTACATTTATTGGTATCAGAGCCAAGTTGCAAAGCTGGGGCTGTGAAATGGGCCTTAGGTTTTTGGTTTTAAAAACAAGTAGATTAAAAAGTTTTTAAAGGATTCTTGAAGTGTGGTTCACCGAGCCCTCGACGTCGAGCCAAGTAAGTCTTCTGTGCTTACATTTGTTTAAATTACAAAACTATATCTGGATACTGGGCCACTTAAACAATAGGTTCTTAGAGACTAGAGCCCGTAGGAAACTTAAGCTTTTAGTGGATCTATGACGGCGAAACAACTTTTAAAATTATTAAATGCATAAGACATGTGCTTTAAACAATGGAACTATGAACTAAATTCATAAAAATTCCTAATTTAGATATTACGAGAATCAACGATGAGTGCTAGAAGAAGTGCAAGGGGTCGCGGCAGAGGCTGTGGAAGTGTTAGGGCTGATGTGCTGACTCAGCTACTTAGGGAGGTACTGGAGGAGGTTAAAGAAATTGGTGAAACCCTTCGGGTTAGGTGCGTGGACTGTAAGAAAAAAAGAGATCACAGTTCTCTAGGGTCACAGTTTCATTCTGTGAAGCATGTTAAGGTACGTCCAAACTTTTCAGCTTGCGAGTATTGCAGAAAGTGTCATCCGGGTGAATGCTAGAGGAAGTCAAGAGCGTGTTTCAGATGCGGGTCTGAGGAGCATAAGGCTCGGGATTGTTCAATCACCATTAAGTTGGGTATGTTTTGTGTGGATGCGTTATTTTTCAGTATAGAAATTGTATACGTGCAATGTTTATGTGTTATTAAATCAGAGTGCGCGGCGAAAGCATAGTGGTGTGACTTGAGCGGTGCGTTTAGTAGTTAGTTGGAAATTTTGAGGACGAAATTTTTTAAGAGGGTAGAATTGTAACGCCCCGAATTTGGGCATAGTAGAATTGGGCCTATTAGGCTTTGGGCTTTGGGTCGCATAAAATTTTTAAGTGAGCAAGAAAATGACAAATGACATGATGGCTTTAAGGGTTTAATGAATTTGGAGTGTCTAGGTATGTTGGAGAAGCTCCGGGCTCGAGTTTTGTGGTAGAGGATTTTTAATTTAATTAATTAAGGAATCAGGGTTGTGAGTAGTGGGCTCGAGTTGCAGTTTCTTGCCTTCTTCCCCCTTGGAGACCAAGGCATAATTCTTCCTATGCAACCATAGCAGAGTACACCCTTTTTATGGGATCTGTCCCGGGAAGAAAAGTCTACAGTGCCCTACTGTCTGCCCTTTTTCTAGCAGCTTGAAATGCCTTTCTTCCTGACCCTGGCACTAGCTCCAACTCTACTTAGTACCTCTGAGGCCAAGTCAATAAATGTATACTCGGAGGAAAAGCTTAAGAAGGAGGGTCAGGTCAAGAAGTGCCTAAGGGACGCCACTAGGGTGTAGAGAGGTGGCGACATATGCATGCAAGGAGGTCTGAGGTACGAGTGCTAGCTTATTTTTATTTTGGAGTTTAATTTTAGGCTTCTAGAAAGTTGGAAGTAGTGTCTAGAGGGACTCTAACGAGAAGTGATCAGTAGAGAGAATTTAGGAGAAGGATAAGGGAGATATCATGGAGAAAAATTAGGAGATGAGCAGTGGATGAAGTGGTGCCGAAATGGAATTTAGGGGTGGCTAAGTTCCAGCTATAGGCTTTATAAATGTGTGTGTGTCGAATCTGGGGTCCTAGGTAATGTCGAATTTTCCATTTTTTTCATTTCCTTGCCGACACCTTATTTTTCCACAACCGAAAATACCTTGCCTTGTTGCCGAAATCTCCTATAGCCAAATCCCTTTTTGCCGAATCCTCTCATAGCCAAACTCTTTTATTACCGAAGTATCATCATCTTCTCTTGCTGAAATCAATATTAGTGCCGAATCTTTGTTGTTTTCCTCCATCACAAATTGATTGTTATCTACTATCAGTAAAGGTTAAAAGCCGAATCTTGTTCAGTAGCTATCTAGGCAGCAGGATCAAAAGTGGATTCGGTAAGTATTCAGTTAACCCCTTAGTATGTTTTATTAAAAGCCGAAGGGCTATCTAACTTCTCATTGTCGTTAATCTTTTATTAACAAGGGTAAGGTTCAGAGATAGTAAGAGTGGTAAGATTCGTTAGCAAAGTGTAAGTGTACCCAACTCGATTATGGTTTAAGTAAATGGACAAATGTGAGTATGATCTATAGGGGTAACTTGTGTGGATTATGAGTCACTCGAAGTTTGATAGTGTATGTGTGAGTGCAGATCAAGGGGATACTCATGATTAGTAGCTAAGGAAAGGCTATTAGAACCCGGTGGCACATAGTAAGGTTACGGTAAGGCTTCAGCTTTTGGTAAATATTTTGATTAAGTATGGGTGATTGATTGAAGTTTGGTTGGTTGTAGGTTCAAGACCAATGATAGTATAGCATGTTGCAGTAACCAAGTGTGTACAAACACTACACACACATGATATCGGCAATGCCGAAAAGCCGAAAGTGGCTAAATGGGCCCGGTGGACCCTGAGGCTAAGTTTGATGAAATTGATTGATTTGGTTATATGAATTGAGTTAGTCATGCATGTTACATGATCTGGAATAATTTTGGGCCTAATAGGCCATACGAATGAGATCTGGGCCTAGTGGGCCATAAGGATGTGATTTGGGCTTAATGGGTTATATGAACGTGAAATGGGCTTGATGGGCTTTATGGGGACGTTGACAAGTATGCTAGGGTTTAATGGACTTTAGGCCTAGTTCTAAACAACTCTTAAACTGCATAAGACTTAATTTAATAATCAACACGTTTGGGGACAAGTCGCTGGGTTAGAGTGTGGCAACGGACATATGCATGTGTAATGCCTGTAATCCTAATCCTTATTTATCATATCTTTATTGATTTATGAAGTACTCAAACAAACAAACCAATTGTATCTAATTAATTAAAATGAGAATGATCCAAATATTGTCTCATTTTAACTTACTTATAGGATCGAAAACATATGATTTTAAACCTTATCCCATATGGCCAAAATATACAAGTTCATTACAATATCATACACACACTTATTTACTTGGCCAAAAATACAAGGACATATAAATAAAATTTCATGTACATTACATAGCTTGTACTAAGTTTAGATAGATTCAAACACTCAATCAAATCAAGAAATCACATATAGCTAAATACATATATATAAATACATCATAGATATGCACATTTACCATATTCGAAAGTAATCTTAAACAACTAATTCTTCAAGCATATTAGTTACATTTGGATAATTCTCATAAGCTTAGTCGAACACGCAAATGCATTGCATAACATAATTCATATTTCATAAAATGACTAAGGTTAATACACACACATAAATGATACTTAACTAACACATACTAGCCTTGACTTACACATTTAACCAATATTAACATCTTAGCTTAAACTTAATGATCTTTTATAATATACATTCGAAAGTTATACATACCAAAACTCATCCCATCCTTGATACATTGCTACTTATGTCCACTTTTCCAAAAGTTAACAAGAATTATACCAAATGACCTCATGGAAATCATCCATACACAACATACCTATTTAGCATGAATTATTTATATCACATCCTTATTTGTCACCAAGCAAAACATTCACGCATATTACTTCAAGGATAGAGTATACCATCGAACATTAACACTTTAAAAAAACAAGCCACTTTCACATAGCTTTTATACATCATCATAATATCATTCGAAAACTTAACTAGCCTATACATGCCTTAAGAACAAAAGTCTAAACATTATAGGTACCAACGTGAGCCGATAGTGTGAATGACTTCAGTGACGATCCCCTGAGCACGTAGCTTGATCAAAATCTATAAAACGAAACAGTGAACACACACAAGGTAGGCTTACTAGCTTAGTAAGTCTTAAGCAATTACATTTTAACCTTCAATCATCCAAGATTTTAACAATCAATTCAAGACATTAGATATACCTAATTTAACTTATAAATTCACCATAGCTGAATACCATTACCTTATTTAACCTAACAACTTTCATTTTCTTACCAAAGTACACCATTTACCGAATATACCAACATATATATATATATATATACCTACATGAACATTTTCAATCACTCTCATGCTTTCAAGTAACCAATATCTACATGGCATAGTATATATACAAATTCCAACAACCAAAATGTATAACAAATTTGCTTCCTCATATTATTTGCTCATTAGCATCATATACAACATATAAGTATGAAAAATACATACCTCAAGGCCGAATTAACAAGATTCATTTTCAAAAGCTTAGGCTTTCTCGATTTGTTTCATAACTTTGTTATTACATATTCTAAGCTCGGTATTGCAGCTCACCGGTATAGAACCTGCTAGGCAATTAGCCCGAATCACACACACCGACACTAGGCCTGCTAGACTCAAGGTCTGAGATTTAAACACCGGCATTTAGCCTGCTAGGCAATAAGCCCGATATAATTCACCGGCATAGGGCCTGCTAGGCATTAAGCCCGATATAGATCACCGGCACAAGGCCTGCTAGGCTCGAAGCCCAAATAACGATATTATATTATTGATACCATCTCATACACTTTACATGCTGATCAAACTTAAACAAATCGCACATAAATTATACTGTTTAATCATATCAGCTCAATTAAAACTTAACAACATTTCATTACAAAATGGCTAGCCACATTCGGCATTGATTAATTATATAGCTATAATTTCATAATTCAGCATGTATATCAAGGTTATAATTGATGTTAACGATATTAAATTGCTTATAGACTTACCTCGACTATCGACTATCGACGAACAACGAAGACCGACTATTCGATAACTTTTGCCTTCCCCCGATCCAAGTCCGTTTTTCTTTGTTCTTGATCTAAACATATTAAAAATAAGCTCATTCAAGTACATTTCATCTCAATTTAGTCCCAAAGCAGATAAATAGGCAAATTACCATTTTACCCCTGACATTTGTAACTTTTACAATTTAGTCCCTATTGTACTAAACACAAAATACACATAATTTGCACTCAATTCTTTAGGGCCGAATATTCCATACATCCTTACCAATGCATACATTTCATTTATTTTGCAATTGAACCCCTCCAAAAAATTTATTTTTACAATTTAGCCCTAAATACTCAATTTCACCAAAATTTCCAATTCAAAACTTGTTAATTTCTAACATACTTTTAATATTTTTCCATCAAACATTATAAAACACAAACATCTAACCATGGCCGAATATCAAACATGTTCAAATTCAAAAATTCTAACATGGCTCAACTAATATTCGAAGCAACGATCTCAAAAACGTAAAAATGAATAAAAATCGACTAAAAACTTACCTTGAATTTGGCTTGTAAGTAGCCGAAAATCAAAAGAACAAAGCCCTCTTTTCTTCTTCAATATTCGGCCAAGAGAAAACAATTTAGTGGTGGCTTCATTTTTATGTTATTTTATCATATATTAAGATTATTTTTCATTTACCAAATTAATCTTTAAATTAAAATAAAACTAACTTTTATAATAAGGGCATTTTTGTCCTATGCCGTCCACTAACACTAATAATGGGCTATTTGCCCTTTTAGTACCTCATATTAAAAAGCCACTATCACATTAGCACTTTTCACTATAGTTTACAACTTTTGCACTTTACGCTATTAAGTCCTTTTATTAATTAAACACACAATCAATCAAATTTTCATACGAAACTTTCACACATAATAATTCACATATAATAAGCACCGAAAATAATATTTAAAAATTTTTCAGGCTCGGATTCGTGGTCCCAGAACCACCGTTCCGATTAGGGTCAAATTCGGACTGTTACAGCATGTCTAGGATTGGATCTAGGGAGACCTTGGTACTTAAGCGATCGTAGTAGCCCACCTCTTCTTCTCTGGAATCCTACCTGGTGCATAGTGTCTGTTCACTTTAGCTGCAAAGACTTGTTAATGGGCCAAAGTTCATAACTAAAACCCGAGAGGGACCAAATACCCCTGATTTGAAAATTACCAAAATATCCTTAGATTTGTAAAATTATTACAATACCCCAGATTTGTAAAATTACCAGAATACCCTTGGTTTGTGAAATTACCAAAATATCCCTGATTTACAAAATTACCTAAATACCCCTATTTGTAAAATTACCTAAATACCCCTATAGATGAGATTTATGGAAATACCTTTGGGTAGTGAAATGACTAAAATACCCCTAAGTGCTGAATGTGTGAAAATGTGTATGTTGCACTCATGAAATATATGTTGCACTTGGGTTGGTTCTGATGATATGGAGGAAGATGTGAGGATGGCATAGTCGCTTGAGGACCATGGATCCACCTGTTGCTTTAAGCCCATTATATTCTTAGCAGCCTTGCTGCAACGTTGAGTAGTGCCGCTGTTGGTGCTACCTTTGGAGTGTAAGGATGGGTGGGTTGATATTTATATCCCCACATGACTGTAGGGTTGGAAGGGAAAGGGAGTGCAGGGTTGGATTTGAGATGGTTGCATTGCATTCATGTGATATAGATGTGATGTGAGGTTATTGTGAGCTAAGGCCCAAGACCACCATTTTTGATAGGGCTTAGGCCTAATGTAATAATTGTATGTTGATTGGATTTCCAAGGGTCGTACACACTGAGTTTTGGAACTCACACCCTTTTTATTAAATGTTTCAGGTGATCCTCAGTAGACGGCTCGACGTGGAAGAGGACTCAGAGGTGGCCACACTGCAAGCAGTTCTTAATTTATTTTGAAAGACTTAGTTTTAAATTACTTTGTTTCCGTTGCGTTGTAATAAGGCCTTGTACTCCGATTTGACTTTAGATATTGAGTTTTGATGTTTTTGTTTCAACCGTTTACTTAATTGTTGAACCTGGATAAATTTATTAAATTTAAACATGGGCTCTTATCATTACTTAGCTAGATTTAAGAATTTTGGGCTTTTAGGCCTTAAAATTTTAACTTAGCAAAATCATTTTGAGTTATCCCTTTGATGTGACAGCATCGTATTAGGGCCTAACTTCTAGGCTGGGTCTGGGGGGTTACAACAGGCGAGTGTGACCACACGACCTGATCACACGGGTGTGTCCCTAGACCACACGGGCGTGTGAGCCCTGGAACCTTGGAAAACTTTTGAAATGTCGTGAAAAATTTTATGAGTTTCCGATTAAGTCCCAACTTCATTCTAATGCTCGTATGGGTCCCCGAGGGTCTAATTAAGGGACGTTTTGAATGATCTCAGTAAATGAATAGTAATCTACGTAAATTTTTGTAAATTGTTTTGAATGTTTTGGTAATACTCTATAACCTTGTTCTGATGACGGATACGGGTTAGGGGTGTTACATTTAGTGCTATCAGACTACGATTTAACCAATTCTCGGACTAACGTAGTAAGTACAAGTCTAGCTATACATGGCATTATATAAATTATGATAGTGTGATATCTCCTGACCACTTTTAAATATATTTTCATACAGTAATGTCTTCCAGCCAAGCTAGAGCCGAGACTAAGGAAGTTGAGAGCGTTGCTCAAGCTTCCGTGCAACGAGCTGCATCTAGTCATAGTAGAAGGCCCGTATCTAAGTGCCGAAGTGAGGCAGCAAAAACAGCCTTCTTTGAAATGATGGATAAATGGTTTAGTAAATATGTGAGAACAAACCCTGCTGTTCAACGACGTCCCCTACCTACCTCACAACATGATGAAATGCCACAGGATGCTAGACCTGTTAGAATTGGTAAGGCTCCAGCAGATAAAATTAGAAAACTTGGGGCTGAAGAATTTAGGGCTACGACCAATGACGATCTAGAGAAGGCCATGTTCTAGCTAGAAAATACTATTTGGGTTCTAGATGAGTTATCATGTACACCAGCTGAATGTCTGAAATGTGCAGTATCTTTGTTGAAAGACACAACCTACCATTGGTGGAAAACCATATCTTCTTGGTACCAAGGAAAAATATGACACGGGAATTTTTCCAAACTGAGTTCAAAAAGAAGTATATTAGTTAGAGATTCCTGGACCAGAAAAAGAATGAATTTTTAGAGCTCAAACAGGGAAATATGATAGTGTCCGAGTATGAACGACAGTTTGTCAGATTGAGCAAGTATTCTAGTGAATGGGTTCAGATTGAAGCTGAAATGTGCAAACGATTCGAAGAAAGGCTAAACGAAAGTATCAATCTGTTGATTGGAATTCCAAAATTAAGAGAATTCATGGTGTTGGTTGAACGAGCACAAGAGGCCAAGGAATTAAGCAAAGAAAAGAGGAAAGTGGAAAGAGAAGCTCTAGTTATGAGTAAAAGATTCAGATGTGTTGAAGATAGCTTTTAGAACCAGATATGGGCATTATGAGTTTTTGGTGATGCCATTTGGATGAATAAATGCCCTGGCGGTATTTATGGATTTAATGAACAGAATCTTCAGACCATACCTGGACAGGTTTGTGGTTGTTTCTATTATTGATATTTTTGTTTACTCACGGGATGTGAATGAGCATCTGAGAATTGTATTACAAACTCTGCGTGAGAAACAGTTGTATGCTAAATTCAGTAAATGTGAATTCTGGCTACGGGAAGTTAGTTTCCTTGGACATGTTGCATCTGCAGAAGGTGTTCGGGTAGACCCTAACAAAATTTCAGGTAGTGTAAGTTGGAAGCCACCGAAGAATGTTTCAGAAGTTAGAAGTCAGAAGTTTTCTAGGTCTAGCATGATATTATCTGAGATTTGTTAAAGGGTTTTCAATGATAGCTTCTCTAATGACTCGATTGTTTCAAAAAGAAGTGAAATTCGAGTGAACTGACAAGTGCCATCAGAGTTTTGATAGATTGAAAGCTTTACTGATAGAAGCGCCCGTATTAGTCCAACCTGAATAAGGTAAGGAATTAATAGTTTATAGCGGTGCCTCATTGAATGGTTTGGGATGTGTATTGATGCAAGATGGTAAAATAGTGGCTTATGCGTCTAGGTAGATAAAATCGCATGAAAGAAATTACCCGGTACATAATCTTGAATTAGCAGCTATTGTTTTTGCATTGAAAATATGGCGGCATTATCTTTTTTGGTGAAAAATGTCACATCTTTACGGATCACAAAAGTTTGAAGTATTTAATGACAAAAAAAAAAAGATTTGAATTTGAGGCAACAAAGATGGTTGGAGTTATTGAAGGATTATGACCTTGTTATTGACTACCATCCGGGGAAAGCCAATATAGTCGCGGATGCCTTGAGCCGAAAATCTTTATTTTCATTGAAGGCATTGAGCACCTGGTTATCATTGTCTGATAATGATTCAATCATAGCTGAGTTAAAAGCTAGACCAACATTTCGACAACAAATCTGTGAAGCTTAGAAGAATGATGTTAAGTTATAGCCCAAACGAGTACAAAGTGAGTTAGATCTTGACTCAGAGTTTCAGATTGATTCGGACGATTGTTTGTTATTCAAAGATAGAATATGTGTACCGGGGAATTCAGAGTTGGTACAAAAGATTCTACATGAAGCACATAATGGTATAATGTCTGTACATCCCGGTAGTAACAAAATGTACAATGACTTGAAGAAAATGTATAGGTGGCCGGGTATGAAAAGAGATATTTCTGAATTTGTATCTCAATGTTTGATCTGTCAGCAAGTAAAGGTTGGACAACAAGTACCTTTGGGATTATTGCATCCAATTACCATACCGGAATGGAAATGGGAAAGAATTACCATGGATTTTGTATCGGGATTACCCTTGTCACCGAAAAAGAAGGATGTTGTTCGGGTAATTGTTGACTGCCTAACGAAGTCAGCACACTTTATTCTAGTAAGTATGGATTTTTCATTGGATAGATTGGTTGAATTATATGTCTCTAAGATTGTGAGGCTACATGGAGTGCCAATTTCCATTATTTCATATAGAGATCCCCGATTTACATCCTGATTTTGGAGTACGTTGCAAGAATCTCTGGGCACCCATTTACACTTTAGTACTGCATTCCATCCTCAAACAGATGGACAATCTAAACATGTGATACAGATTTTAGAAGACATGCTTCGGTGTTGTGTACTTAAATTTGGAGGTAACTGGGAAAAATACTTGTCTTTGATTAAATTTGCTTACAATAACAGTTATCAATCCAGTATTAAAATGGCGCCGTATGAAGCTCTATATGGTTGCAAATGTAGAACTCCATTGTATTAGACAGTGTTAAGTGAGAAAAAGATATATGGAGTTGACTTGATCCGGGAGACCGAAGAAAAGGTGAAGGTAATTAGAGATAGTTTGAAAGCGACCTCAGACCGTCAAAAGTCTTATGTTGATTTTAAGTAGAAAGAGATAGAATTTCAGGTTGGTGATAAAGTATTCTTGAAAGTGTCACCTTGGAAGAAGTTTATCTGATTTGGTCGTAAAGGAAAACTGAGTCCACAGTTCATCGGGCCATATGAGATCATTGAAAGAATCGAACCTATTGCATATCGGTTAGCATTACCACCGGAGCTTGATAAAATTCATAATGTGTTTCATGTGTCCATGCTACGACGGTATCGATTGGATCCTTCACACGTTATTACTCCAACAGAAGTTGAGATTCAGCCGGATATTGTAACACCCCTAACCCGTAACAATCGCCGGAATAGGGTTAAGAGACATTACCGGTCATATCGGAACTTTTACGATCACTTCTCAAACATAAATACATCATCATCATATCATAGCAAATTATATGCATAGAGTCCCTTTAATAGGTCAACGAGACCTTAATCATGCATTAGGAAGGGGTTGGGACTAAACTGAGCATGTACAAAACTTTTCCAAAACTCAAACATTTTTCAAAGTTACAAAGGTCACGCGCCCATGTGGGCAGGCCGTGCACCTCACACGGCCTCAGGCACACCCGTGTGTCCAAGCCGTGGCAAAACAGGGCATACATACTGACTTGTCCACACGGCCGAAGACACGCCCGTGTGCTTGACCCGTGGGAAACACTGACTTTGTAACACCCGTAACCTGTAACCATCGCCAATTTAGGGTTAAAAGACATTACCAGACAATCAAAAACTTTTTCGGACATTTCATAACATAATCTGATCAAATCACATCAAAATGTCCCATAAATAGGCCTATGAGACCTTAATCATGCTTTAGAAAGGGGCCGAGACTAAACTGAACACATACATAAATTTTTGAAAAATTAAAATCTTTTCAAATTACAAAGGACACACCCCCGTATGGGCAGGACGTGTGCCTCCCACGGCCTCAGACACGCCCGTGTGTCTAAGCCGTGTCAAAACAGGGCATACATACTGACTTGTCCACACGGCCGTGGACACGCCCGTGTGCCTCACCCGTGGTCGCTACTAACTTGCACCACACGGCTAGTCACACGCCCATGTGTCTTGCCCATGGTCAAGTCTAACTTATTTTGAAAAGTAACCACGAAAGACACGGTCGAGCCACACGCCCGTGTGCTCAATCGTGTGGGCAATTATAGGCCATTTTCAAGGCCAAAATGCCACCCACACTTTGGGTTATCCTTTCAAGCACATACAAGAATCATATCAAACACATTTGGCAACCAAAAACATACCAAATGGTCATCCAAATCAACTTATTCAAGCACTCTTCAAACATATTAGTTTATATGCTATTTAGCTCAACTATTTCACAAACATTTCTAAGCATAACTCATCCATAACTTACCATTTCAATATGACATCTACTCATCGTTGATATACCAAATTTTTGCATCAACCATTTTACTAACCATCAAACCATACCAAAACTAAGCATTATAAGACATGGCTACTCAATCATAACACAACCATTTATTTAGCCATATCACATGGCTATATACATATCTCAAACATGTTCCAAAACAACTAGCCTATACATGCCATATTTAGTTATATACACATTCAAAAAATACCAAAGTAAGATTGGGTAGTGTGATGACGATCCTCGACGATCCATGAGCCTTCAGTAGCTTTAATGATCTATAAAACAGAACAAACACAAAGTAAGCTTTCCAAAAGCTTAGTAAACCATATACAAATAAACTGAACATAAATGTAAATAAGCACAATAGTACAACGTCATTAATAGATTTTCCAATGGTAAATTCATAACATTTTCTTTAGCTCATTGGCTTAGCCATTGCTTACTCACATATCATATCTCAAATATCACTTTTGCTTATTGCACATCCATACACATATATCACATTTTATTCATTGCATCTAGGTACATATACTCACCTTTTATGCTTATATAAAGCATACTCAACAAAGGTATCTGAACCAAATGACAATTTCACCTTATCTCTTAATTCTTGGAATTGCCTGTTGAACCGTTCGGAATCTAATAGGATACTCGTAACGCTCGAAATAGTCGTACAATGCCAATGTCCCAGACGTGGTCTTACATGTACTCGGATATCGATTTCACTGTCCCAAACAAGGTCTTACACGAATCAAATACGACACCAATGTCCCAGACATGGTATTACACGTAAATCTTAAATCGATGCCAACGTCCCAGACATGGTCTTACATGATATCACATATCGGACACCTATGTCATGACATATGCAATCCTATCTATTCCTAGGTTCTTACGGGACTTCTCAGACATGGATACGTTGTCGATACTTCCTCGGATTTCATATATTTATCATCTCAAACACATTCATCACAATAAAATTTCATATGTACATATATAAATCAATATCAATGCATTTATTTGTATATCGACTTACCTCGCATTCGTATAAACGGAAACGAACTCGGCTACTCAATTACTTTCGATTTCCCACTATCTAAGTCCTTTTTCTTCGGTTCTTGATCTATACATATTCATATTTACCTCATTTATTCACTAATTCATTCAATCCAATCCAAAAACACATATTACGGCAATTTACAAATTAGCCCTCACATTTTTACATTTTTACATTTTAGTCCCTATTTCACAAAATCACGAAATACACTAAATCTCAATACACCCATGCTTAGTTGAATTCTCTATATGTCCCTAGCAACCCTTATTTTTCATTTATTTCACAATTTAGTCCTTCAAAATATTATTTTCTCAATTAGTCCAAATTACTCTAATTCATCAAAACTTCAAAGACAAACTATGTTAATCTATCACATATCTTTCATATTTCATCCTCAAACATCACAAAGCTTGCAAAATCATCAATGGCATATTTCACATTCATCATCAATTCACAAAATTGAAGCATGGGTTTTGAAGTATACGAAGCAATAATTACAAAAACGTAGAAATTATCAAAAACCGAAGCAAAACATACCTTGAACCAAACCGAAAGCTAGCCAAAACCTAGATGTTCTTCCTTCTTTTTCTTTTCTTTGTTTTTCGGCAATATAAGATAATAATAATCATCTTTTTTTTTATGTTTGCTTTATTTAATTAAGCTTAATAATATAACTACCTTTCTATCCTTACTAAATTCATTGTAAAATCTTAAAATAAATGGTCACTACCGTCCATCACAATGCTTAATGGCTAAATTGCAACATGAGTACTTCATATTATAGAAACAACCACTATTCAGCCCTTTCTAGAATATCCACCAGATTTTCATTTTTACGTGATTTAATCCTTTTCTCAAATTAAGCACACAAACAGACAAATTAATTCACAGAAATTTCACACATACCAAATCACATGCTGTAGACTCGGAAAATAATAATAAAATATTTTTCTGACTCAGATTTGTGGTCCCGAAAACACTTTTCCGACTAGGGTCAAAACCGAACTGGTACAATTCTCCCCCTTAGAGAATTTTCGTCCCCGAAAATCTTACCATTAAACAGATTCGAATATTGTTGTCTCATTGCATCTTCAGGCTCCCACGTAGCCTCTTCAACCCCGTGTCGATGCCATAACACTTTCACTAATGGAATTTTCTTATTTCTCAATTCTTTAATCTCAAGAGCCAAGATACGAATCGGTTCTTCTTCATAAGTCATATCGAATCAGATTTCAATCTCAGACGGAGAAATCACATGAGAGGGATCAGATCTGTATCGTCTAAGCATCGATACATGAAATACAATATGAATTCTTTCTAGCTCAGGTGGCAACAACAATCTGTATGCAATAGGTCCAACATGTGCAATGATCTTACACGGCCCGATCAACCTCGAAATTAATTTGCCTTTACGTCCAAATCTGAGTACTTTCTTCCATGGAGATACTTTCAAGAACACTTTATCACCGATCTCAAACTCAATATCCTTTCGTTTCAAATCTGCATAAGATTTTTGATGATCAGACGCTGCCTTCAAACTATCATCAGACGCTGCCTTCAAACTATCACGAATTACTTTGACTTTTTGTTCAGTGTCTTTTATCAAAACAACCCCGTGTATTGTACTTTCACTGAGCTCAGTCCAAGACAAAGGTCTTCTACATTTACGTCCATACAACGCTTCGTAAGGTGCCATTTTGATGCTTGACTGAAAACTGTTATTATACGTAAATTCAATCAATGGTAAGTACTGTTCCCACGTACCTTCAAACTCAAGGATGCAACATCTCAACATATCCTCAAGAATCTGAATAATCTGTTTGGACTGCCATCCGTCTACGGATGAAAAGCTGTACTGAAATGTAATTTCGTACCTAAAGCTTCTTGCAATTTCTTTCAAAACCATGATGTAAATCTCGGATCTCTGTCAGACACAATAGACAACAGCACTCCGTGCAATCTCACAATATCAGAAATGTAAAGTTCAGCTAACTTATGAAGTGAGTAAATTGGAATAAAATGGGCAGATTTCGTCAATCGATCAACTACAACCCAAATTGCATCTTTCTTTCTCGGAGTCAAAGGCAAACAAGAAACAAAATCCATCGTCACTCTATCCTATTTCCACTCGGGAATCAGGATCGGTTGTAGCAAACTAGATAGAACCTGATGTTCAACTTTAACTTGCTGACAGACTAAACATTTCGACGCAAAATTAGAGATATCTCTTTTCATACCAGACCACCAATAATGTTGCTTCAAATCATGGTACGTCTTCGTACTTCCCGGATAAACTGATAGGCGACTATTATGAGCTTCATTCAAAATTAACTGAATCAGCTCTGAATTCCTCCGAACACAGAATCGATCTCGAAATCTCAAGCAATCATTATCATCAACTCGAAATTCAGAATCAGAGTTCGAATCAAACTGAGCTCATTTCGCTATCATTTCATTATCAACTTTCTGAGCATCATAAATTTATTGTAAAAACAACGCTTTCGCTTTTAATTCAGCTAAAACTGTACCATTATTAGACAAGTCTAAATGAGCATTCATAGCACGTAATGCAAACAGTGATTTCCGACTCAATGCATCAGCAATGACATTTGCTTTACCCGGATGATAATCTATCACAAGCTCGTAATCTTTCAACAGCTCTAACCATCTTATCTGACGCAGATTGAAGTCTTTTTGGGTCATTAGGTATTTCAAACTTTTATGATCTGAAAACACGTGGCATTTCTCACCGGAAAGATAATGACGTCAAATCTTTAATGCAAACACAATCGCTGCGAGCTCAAGATCCTGCGTTGGATAAATCTTTTCATGCGGATTCAATTCTCTTGAGGCATAAGCTATAAATTTTCCTTCTTGCATCAAAACACATCCCAGACCATTGAACGAAGCATCACTGTAAATTATGAATTCTTTACCCGATTTTGGTTGTACCAAAACTGGAGCCTCAGTTAACAAAGTTTTCAACTGATCAAAGCTTTTCTGACATTTATCGAACCATTCAAATCTCACATCTTTCTGAAGCAATCTAGTCAACGAAATAGCTATCATCGAAAATCCTTTCACAAACCATCGATAATAACTAGCAAGTCCCAGAAAACTACAAACTTTAGACACATTCTTAGGAGGCTTCCATTCCAGAATAGCAGAAATCTTGCTTGAATCAACTTGTATACCAAATGTTGACACAATATGTCCCAGAAAACCAACTTCACGCAACCAGAATTCACATTTACTAAACTTTGCACACAACTGCTTATCTCGCAGAGTTTGCAAAACAATTCTCAGATGCTAAGCATGCTCAATCTCATCACGTGAATAAATTAAAATGTCGTCAATGAATACAACGACAAATCGATCTAGATACGGTCTGAAAAT
Source organism: Gossypium australe (assembly GCA_005393395.2). NCBI lineage: Eukaryota > Viridiplantae > Streptophyta > Magnoliopsida > Malvales > Malvaceae > Gossypium > Gossypium australe. The sequence goes on along the minus strand of CM016614.1, from coordinate 87,265,636 downwards.
TCTGTTCATCATATCCATAAAAATAGCAGGAGCATTTGTTAGTCCAAAAGGCATAACTAAGAACTCATAATGCCCGTACCTCGTTCTGAAAGCAGTTTTCAGAATATCTGGATCTTTTACTTGCAACTGATAATACCCTGATCTCAGATCTATCTCTGAAAACACAGTAACTCCTTTAAGCTGATCAAATAAATCATCAATTCTGGGCAGAGGATATTTATTCTTTATAGTCACTTTGTTCAACTGACAATAATCAATGCACATTCTCATCTTGCCATCTTTCTTTTTCACAAATAGAACAGGAGCACACCAAGGTGAAAAACTTGGTCTTGCAAATCCTCTATCTGTCAACTCTCACAACTGTGACTTTAACTCTTTCAACTCTGTTGGTTCCATTCTATATGGAGCTATCGAGATAGGAGTCATTCCCAACAATAGATCAATACCAAATTCAACTTCACGTATCAGAGGTAATCCTGATAATTCCTCAGGAAATACATCAGGGAACTCACAAACAACTGGCATTGATTCAACTTTCTTTTCAGATACTTTTGAGTCAATTACATAAGTAAAATAAGCTTCGTAACCCTTTTTCACATAACACTAAGCTTTTAACACATATATCACAGCAGGTAACCCATTCAAATCATTTGACTCAATCTGAACTATTTCATCATTCTGACATCTCAAACCAATAGTCATTCTTTTGCAATTCACAACAGCATCGTGCAATGTCAACCAGTCCATACCCAAAATTATATCAAACTCATCAAATGGTAATAGCATCAGATCAGCCGAAAAACAAACATCTCGAAACATCAACGGACAATTCTTGCATACTTTGTCAACCGGGACACTTTTACCTAAGGGGTTTGATACTCTAATAACAAATTCTGTAGACTCTATGTCATAACATATGCAATCCTATCTATTCCTAGGTTCTATGGGACTTCTCGGACATGGATACGTTGTCGATACTTCGTTGGATTTCATATATTTATCATCTCAAACACATTCATCACAATAAAATTTCATATGTACATATATAAATCAATATCAATGCATTTATTTATATATCGACTTACCTCGGATTCGTATAAACAGAAACTAACTCGGCTACTCAATTACTTTCGATTTCACATGATCTAAGTCTTTTTTCTTCGGTTCTTGATCTATACATATTCAAAGTTCACTCATTTATTCACTAATTCATTCAATTCAATCCAAAAACACATATTTAGGGAAATTTACAAATTAGCCTCCATATTTTTACATTTTGACATTTTAGTCCCTATTTCACAAAATCATGAAATACACAAAATCTCAATACACCCATGCTTAGCTGAATTCTCTATAGGTCCCTAGCAACCCATATTTTTCATTTATTTCACAATTTAGTCCCTCAAAATATTATTTTCTCAATTAAGTCCAAATTACTCTAATTCATCAAAAATTCAAAGACAAACTATGCTAATCTATCACATATCTTTCATATTTCATCCTCAAACATCACAAAGCTTGCAAAATAATCAATGGCATATTTCACATTCATCATCAATTCACAAAATTGAAGCATGGGTTTTGAAGTATACGAAGAAACAATTACAAAAACGTAGAAATTATCAAAAATCGAAGCAAAACATACGTTGAATCAAACCAAAAGCTAGCTGAAACCTAGATGTTCTTCCATCTTTTTCTTTTCTTTGTTTTTTGGCAATATAAGATGATAATAATCATCTTTTTTTAATGTTTGTTTTATTTAATTAAGCTTAATAGTATAATTACCTTTCTATCCTTAATAAATTCATTGTAAAATCTTAAAATTATTGGTCACTACCGTCCATCACAATGCTTAATGGCTAGATTGCAACATAAGGACTTCATGTTATAGAAACAACCACTATTCGGCCCTTTTTAGAATATCCATCAGATTTTCATTTTTTACGTGATTTAATCCTTTTCTCAAATTAAGCACACAAACAGACAAATTAATTCACAAAAATTTCACACATACCAAATCACATGCTGTAGACTTAAAAAATAACGTTAAAGTATTTTTCTGACTCGGATTTGTGGTCTTGAAACCACTATTTCGACTAGGGTCAATGTAACACCCCTAACCCGTATCCGTCGCCGGACAAGGGTTAAAGGCGTTACCGAACAGATCAGAAATGTTTACAAAAATGTCATACAATTGAATAGTAATCGTAACTATAATGTCCCCTTTTTAGGTCATCAAGACCTAAAACATGCTATAAACTGGGTCGGGACTAAATCGGAACACATACAAAATTCTCAGAAAATTTGAAACTTTTCTAAGTTTCAAGGGTTACATGCCCATGTGCCTCCCACGGCTGCTAGACACACCCGTGTGTCCTCCCCGTGGTCGAAATTGACCTTTGCTCCACGGCCACCAAGCACGCCCGTGTACTTTGGCCTTGGTCGATCCTGTCAAAATTCACACGGCTACTAGGCACGTCCACGTGCCAAGGCCGTGTACTCTTATACTAGCTACTAACTTAGCCCCACGGTCACTAGGCACGCCCGTGTGCCACAACCGTGGTAAAATAGGCCATTTTCAAGGCCAAACTGCCACCCACAAGGGTCTTACCTACAAGCAAATTCATTAAGACATCTCATGCCTATTTGGCAACCAAGAACATACCAAAATAACCATCCAAATTACAAGACTACAACTCATCTCATCACAAGCATAATTCATTCAATTACTTAACCTAGACTTGACCATTTCATGAATCAACTAACCATGCCAAAAACATACTTACACACATATCACATTCATTCAAGCAAATTTTCAATTCATAACTAGCCAAATCACATGGCAAAGTTTATATCACAAACTTATATCAAATACTAGCCTATACATGCCATTTCTAGCTATATACATTTCCAAAACGTACCAAAATGAGTTTAGTAGTGTGATGATGATCCTTGACGGTCCCGAGCCTTTAGTAGCTTTGACGACCTTTAAAACAGAGAAAACACATACAGAGAGTAAGCTTTCCAAAAGCTTAGTAAGTCATAATACAAATAAACTTAACATAAAAGGCATATATGCACATAGGTGCATTGGCACATCTTAATTACTTAGCAAACTATGACATATATGCTTTGGTTCATGTACTTGGACTTATTTTCCACATTCATCAATTCAAAAGTCTTATATATACAACGCTCTTTCATACTTACTATAACACCCCTTACCTATGTTCGTCGCCAGAATAGGGTTAAAGGCGTTACCAGACAGATCGAAAACTTTTATAACATTTCATACATTTCATTCATCAGTCATACACACAATGTCCCTTAAATAGGTCTACGAGACCTTAAACTTGCTTATAAACTGAGTCGGGACTAAACCGAAACACACACAAAATTTCATGGAAAATTTAAAACATTTCTAGGTTTCAGGGGTTACACGCCCGTGTAGGCAGGCCATGTGCCTCCCACGGCTATTAGGCACACCCGTGTGTCCACCCCGTGGTCGAAATTGACTATACACCCATGGCCACCTAACATGCCTGTGGAACTTGGCCGTGGTCGATCCTGTCAAAATTCACACGGCTGCTAGGCAGTTGGCACGACCGTATGCCAAGACCGTGTACTCTTATGCTAGCTACTAACGTAGCCCACGGTCACTAGGGACGCCCGTGTGCCTCAATCGTGTAACATTATAGGCCATTTTCAAGGCCAAAATGCCACCCATTTGGGTCTTACCTACAAGCAACATTACCAACACATATCAAGCATGTATGGCAACCAAAAACATACTAAATTGACCATTCAATCTATACATTCGATACCCATTTAATTCATGTCAACTTTCAAGACAAAACATATATAAAGCTAAAGCATATTTCATTCATTTACTTTCCCAAAAACTTGACCATTGCAAGTGCTTCAACCATACCAAGATATGCATCATATATCACAACCATTTAAGCAAATTATCAACTCATAACTAGCCAAATCACATTGCTATATTCATATAACAAACTTATATAAAAAACTAGCCTATACATGCCAGATCTAGCTATATACATTTTCAAAGTGTACCAAAAATGAGTTTAGTAGTGTCATGACGATCCATGATGGTCCCGAGCCTTTAGTAGCTTTGACGACCTATAAAATAGAGAAAACACACACACAGAGTAAGCTTTCCAAAACCTTAATAAGTTAATATACAAACAAACTTAGCATGATTTGCACATAACCGAATTAGTAAGATAATCGATATAGTTCTCATGACAAAAATCACTTCATTCTTTCTTGAGCTCATATGCTTAGCTATAACTTACCATATTTCCAAATCACATACCATATACTTAACATCATAATATGTTCACATGGATACTTACCTTATATACACAGTTAGTACATAAGCAGCGTACCTGTAACGGATATTCATTCATTTAACTTATCGAAGCTAGTAGGATACTCAGAAAGTTCGGAATAGTCGTACAATGCCAACGTCCCAGACGAGGTCTTATATGCACTCTGATATCGATACCATTGCCCCAGACAGGGTCTTACACGAATCAATACGATGCCAATGACCCAGACGTGGTCTTACACGTAAAGCACATATCGATGCCAACGTCCCAAATGTGGTCTTACACGAGTCTCAAATCGATGACAACGTCCTAGACGTGGTCTTACACGTAAAGCTCATATCGATGCCAACGTCCCAGACGTGGTCTTACACGAGTCTCAAATCGATGACAACGTCCCAGACGTGGTCTTACATGATAAAAACAAAACAGATACCTATGTCATGACATAGCTAATCCTATCTATTCCTAGGTTCGTACGGGACTTCTCAGACTTAGTCACTATATCGAACTTATCTCAGAATTCATATGCATAACCTCTCATAAGCATTCATTATTGACATTAGTCATATAAGCAAATACAATTTAATATAAGTACGTTTATTTGCATAGTGACTTACCTCGGATTCGATCTATCGGAATGAAAACGGCTACTCGTTTACTTTCGCTTTCCCGCGATCTAAGTTCGTTTTCCTCGGTTCTTGATCTAAACATATTCAAAATTAACCCTTTTATTCACTAATTCATTCAATTCAATCCATACACACATATTTAGGGCTATTTACAAATTAACCCTCATATTTGCACAGTATATCAATATAGTCCATGTTTTTCAAAACATCAAATTCACAAAATCAACCCACACTCATGCTTAGCCAAATGTACATATATATCATACAAGCCCATATTTTCCATCAAATTATCAATTTAGTCCCTCAATTTGCTATTTTCACCATTTAGCCCTATTTAGCTAAATTCATCAAAACTTCAAGAACGCTTAAAACTTTCATTTAACACCATAAATCATCACAAAGCTCAACATAACATCAATGGCATTTCTCATGAACAACATCAATTCAGAAAATTGAGACATGGGTTTCGTAGCTCTCAAAGCAACGATTATAAAAACGTAGAAATTATCAAAAACGGATCAAAATCTAACCTTGAATTCAAGCTTGTATGTGTCGAAAATTTGAAAGCTTTTAAACCTTGCTTTTCTTTTGATTTTCGGTGGATAAAGACATGAAATAATGTCCATCTTCATACTATTTTACTAAAATAATGTTAATAATTCAATTACCAAAATAGCCTTCATTCATATAATTAAAAAAAAATATACAATATGGGCATTTAACATTTTAATCCATCCACTATCTATAATTTGGTATAATAACAACATAAGGCCTCCACCTTAACAAAGCCACAACACATTGATACTTTAACAAATAGCAAGCAACTTTCACATTCATGCAATTTCATCCTTTTGTTAAATTAAACACACAGACGGACAAATTAACTTACGAAAATTTAACAAATCCTTAGTCACATATTAACGGCATAGAGAACGATATTAAAATATTATACGGACTCGGACTTGTCGTCCCGAAACCACTGTTCCGACTAGGGTACAAACTGGACTATTACAATTCTCCCCTTTAGGGATTTTCGTCCCCGAAAATCTTACCGTTAATCAGATTCGAATATTGTTGTCTCATTGAATCTTCTGGGTCCCACGTTGCCTCTTCAATTCCGTGTCGATTCTATAATACTTTTACTAACGGAACTTTCTTTTCTCTTAACTCTTTCACTTCACAGGCTAAGATACGGATCGATTCTTCTTCGTAGTCATATCAGATCAGATTTCAATTTCAGATGGGGAAATCACATGTGACGGATCGGATCGATATCTACGGAGCATTGAAACATGAAATACATTATGAATCTTTTCTAACTCAGACGACAACTTTAATCTATATGCAACAGGTCCGACACGTTCAATGGTCTCATACGGTCTGATGAATCTCGGACTCAATTTGCCTTTACGTCCAAATCGAAGCACTTTCTTCCACCGAGACACTTTCAGAAATACTTTGTTGTCGGTTTCAAATTCTATATCCTTTCGTTTCAAGTCCGCATATGACTTCTGACGATCAGATGCTGTTTTCAAACAATCTCGGATTAGTTTCACTTTTTGTTCTGAATATTTTATCAGATCAACCCCATGCAGCTTATTTTCACTGAGCTTAGTCCAATACATAGGTGTACAACATTTACGTCCATACAAAGCTTCATAAGGTGCCATTTTGATGCTTTACTGAAAACTATTATTATACGCAAATTCAATCAATGGCAGATACTGTTCCCACGAACCATTAAACTCAAGTATACAGCATCTTAACATGTCTTCAAGAATCTAAATAATTCGTTCTGACTGACCATCTGTCTGCGGATGAAAAGCTGTACTGAAGTGTAATTCCGTGCCCAAAGCTTCTTACAACTTCTTCCAGAATCGCGATGTGAATCTCGGATCTCTATCTGACACAATGGATAGTGGCACCCTGTGCAGTCTCACAATTTCAGAAATATAAAGCTCAGTTAATCTGTCAAGTGAATAACCGGATCTTACCAGAATAAAATGAGCAGTTTTCGTTAATCTATCAACCACGACCTATATAGCATCTTTCTTTCGGAGTCTGAGGTAAACCAGAAACAAAATCCATTGTCACTCTATCCCATTTCCACTCAGGAATCAGAATCGACTGTAGCAAACCAGATGGAACTTGATGTTCAGCTTTCACTTGTTGACAAACTAAACATTTTGAAACAAAGTCAGAAATGTCCCACTTCATACCACACCACCAATAGTGTCATTTCAAATCATGATACATTTTAGTACTTCCAGGATGAACATATAGACTACTATTACGAGCTTCACGAAAATCAACTGAATCAACTCTGGATTTCTCGAAACATAGATACGATCCCAAAATCTCAAACAATCATCAACAATTCGAAATTCAAATTCAGAATTCAATTCACACTGTGCTCGCTTCGCTAGCAATTCATTATCAGATTTCTGAGCATCACAAATCTGTTGTAAGAACAACAGCTTTGCTTTTAATTCAGCTATCACAGAACTGTCATCAGTCAAATCTAACTGGGCATTCAGAGCATGTAGTGCAAACAATGATTTTTGACTCAGAGCATGAGCAACAACATTTGCTTTACCCGGATGATAATCTATCAATAGCTCGCAATCTTTTAACAGTTCTAACCACCTTCTTTGACGCAGGTTCAAATCTTTTTGAGTCATCAGATATTTCAAACTTTTATGATCTGAAAAGACATGACATTTCTCACCGTACAGATAATGGCGCCAAATCTTAAGTGCAAACACGATCGCAGCAAGTTCAAGGTCGTGTGTCAGATAATTCTTTTAATTAGGCTTCAATTGTCTCGAGGCATAAGCTATAACTTTGCCTTCCTTCATCAAAACACATCCCAGACCATTTAACGAAGCATCACTGTATAACAAATTCTTTACCCGATTCTGGCTGTACTAACACTGGAGCTTCTATTAACAGAGTTTTCAACTGATCGAAACTTTTCTGGCATTTATCCAACCATTCAAATCTACCATCTTTCTGAAGTAATCTAGTCAATGAAGTAGCTATCACTGAAAACCCCTTTACAAATCTACGGTAATAACCAGCCAAACCCAGAAAACTATGGACTTCAGACACGTTCTTCTGAGGTTTCCAATCTAGAATAGCAGAAATCTAGCTTGGATCCACTCGGATTCCAGAAGCTGACACAATATGCCCCAGAAACTAACCTCGTGTAGCTAGAATTCACATTTGCTAAATTTCGCATACAATTGCTTTTCTCTCAGAGTTTGCAACACAATTTTCAAATGTTCAGCGTGCTCATTTTCATCACGTGAATAAATCAATATGTCATCTAGTAATACTACAACAAATTGATCTAGGTACGGTCTGAAAATTTTGTTCATCAGATCCATAAAAATAACAGGAGCATTGGTTAGTCCAAATGGCATAATTAAAAACTCATAATGCCCGTACCTCGCTCTAAAAGCAGTCTTTGGAATGTCTGAATCTTTAACTCTCAATTGATTGTATCCCGATCTCAGGTCAATCTTAGAGAATACAGTAGCTCCTTTTAACTGATCAAATAAATCGTCTATTCGAGGTAACAAATATCTATTCTTTATTGTCACTTTATTCAAATGACGATAATCTATACACATCCTCATCGTGCCATCATTCTTTCTCACAAACAGAATAAGAGCACCCCAAGGCGAAAACCTCGTTCTAGCGAACCCTCTATTAGTCAACTCTTGCAACTGTGACTTTAGCTCTTTTAATTCTGTTGGTGCCATTTTATATGGAGCTATTGAAATAGGTGTAGTACCAGGCAACAATTTAATACCAAATTCAACTTCACGAATCGGAGGTAAACCTGGTAACTCTTCAGGGAACACATCAGAAATCTCGCAGACAATAGGTACTAACTCAATTTTCCTTTCAGATATTTTTGAATCAATTACATATGCAAAATATGACTCGTACCCCTTTTTCACAAAACTTTGAGCTTTCAAAACAGATATCACACCAGGCAATCCATTCAAATCATCAGACTCAATCCGTACAATCTCATCATTCAGACATCTCAAATCAATAGTTTTTCTTTTGCAGTTCACAACAACATCATGCATAAATAACCAATCCATACCCAAAATAATATTAAACTCATCAAATGGAAAAAGCATCAGATCAGCAGGGAAACAGATATCTCGAAACATTAACGGACAGTTCTTGCATACTTTACCAACCAAAACACTTTTACCTAAGGGGTTCGATACTTTTATAGCAAACTCAGTAGACTCTACAGGCAAAGTCTTGCTGAATACTAAATTCATGCATATATACGAATGCGTAGAACCAGGGTCTATCAATGCAATTACGGAAGTATCATAAAGAGTAAAAGTACCCGTTATAACATCAGGTGATGAAGCTTCCTCGCGAGCTCGAATAGCATATGCTCTGGCAGGCGCTCTAGCTTCAGATATGACAACATTGTCTCTCGTAGTTCTCTGACTACTACTAACATTCCTTACATTCTTCAATGGTCTACCTCTCACAGGTGCATTATCAGATCTTAGATTCTAAACAGTCTCTGGCTCGATAGACTCAGGGCAATCATGAATAAAATGATCAAGTGATCCACATCTGAAGCAAGCTCTATCATTAAGTCTACAACTTCCCAAATGCCTTTTCTACAATGTTTACATTCAGGTCTTTCAGTCCAGACATTATCAACACTGGCCACAGAAGTTACTGGGGTTTTGGAACTCATTTGCGATCTAGCTTGATTTCTGTTCGAATGTCCCACATTATCTTTGGAACGACTTTGATCATCTCTGCATCTTTTCGGATCAGACTGAAATGATTTACTCTGAAATCTCTTCCTCATATCGCGAGCTTCAAACTCAGCCTTTCTTTTATCTTTCCCGAGTGCCTCAGCTTTACAAGCTCGGTCAATAAGTACAACAAACTCCTTTATTTCTAAAATCCCAACTAGCAAACGGATATCTTCATTAAAGCCATCTTCAAATCTTTTGCACATTATAGCTTCAGATGATACACATTCTCGAGCATACTGACTCAGTCTCACAAACTCTCGTTCATATTCTGAAATAGTCATACGGCATTGTTTCAATTTCAGAAATTCCTTTTGTTTCTGATCAATGGATCTCTCACTAATATATTTCTTCCGGAACTAGATCTGAAAGAAGTCCCATGCAACTCGTTCTCTCGGAACAACAGAAATTAAGGTTTTCCACCATTGATAAGCCGCATCTCGAAGCAAAGGTACAACACACTTTATGCATTCTTCCGCAGTCAGAGACGTTTCATCGAATACCCGGATAGTATTTTCAATCCAGAACTCGGCCTTTTCAGCATCATCAACATTGGTAGCCTAGAATTCTTCGGCCCCATACATACGAATCTTGCCAACCAGAGGCTTATTCCACGGATTCAGATTTGCAGTCGGAGGTATATCAGATGTCTGAAGAGGATTAACCAGGGGCGGAGGTTGCGATACAGTCAGGTTATTTCTTACGAATTGAGTGAACCATTCACTTATCATCTGGAAGAAAGCTTGTTTAGCTTCTCCCTCTTGACCGCTAGTAGCCAGTCTCGAATCAGAGGGCGTTGTCCCTTGCGCAGGCGCAGGCGCATTACTTTCTACGTCATCAGCAACGGCTCTTTCAGGATCCATTACTATATGAATATCACATTTTATACGTCACAATTCATCACACTACCACAATTCAGATATATGGCATGTATAGCTAGACTCTGACACGCTACGTTAGTCCGAAAATCGGCTAAACCATAACTCTGATACCAACCAAATGTAACACCCCTTATCCATGTCCACCGCCGGCTTATGGTTAAAGGGGTTACCGGACAGATCAGAAACTTTCATAACATTTCATACATTTCATTCATCAGTCATACACACAATGTCCCTTAAATAGGTCTACGAGACCTTAAACATGCTAACAAACCGAGTTGGGACTAAATCAAAACACATACAAAATTTCATGGAAAACTTAAAACTTTTCTAGGTTTCAGGGGTTACAGGCCGAAAATTTAAAAGCTTTTAAACCTTGCTTTTCTTTTGATTTTCGGTGGATGAAGACATGAAATAATGTCCATTTTCATACTATTTTCCTAATATAATGTTAATAATTCAATTACCAAAATAGCCTTCATTCATATAATTAAAACAAATTATACAATATGGGCATTTAACACTTTAATCCATCCACTATCTATAATTTGGTATAATAACAACATAAGGCATCCACCTTAACAAAGCCACAACACATTGATACTTTAACAAATAGCAAGCAACTTTCACATTCATGCAATTTCACCCTTTTGTCAAATTAAACACACAGACGGACAAATTAACTTACAAAAATTTAACACATGCTTAGTCACATATGAACGGCACAGAGAATGATATTAAAATATTATACAGACTCGGATTTGTGTCCCTAAACCACTATTCCGACTAGGGTACAAACCGGACTGTTACACTTACTATCACATCTCATATTGTTATCCAAATATACATAATCATCATAGTAAGATCACATAGGTACTTACCTTATATACACACTTAGTGTATAAATCAACGTACCTGAAATGGATTCACTATTTGCATAGCCATTCATATCACAGACTTGTCCGTTGAACCGTAAGGAATCTAATAGGATATTCAGAAAGCTCGGACTAGTCGTACAATGCCAACGTCCCAGACGAGGTTTTATATGCACTCAAATATTGATGCCACTGTCCCAGACAGGGTCTTACACGAATCAATACGATGCCGATGTCCCAGACATGGTCTTACACGTAAAGATCAAATCGATGCCAACGTCCTAGACGTCGTCTCACACGTAAAGCTCATATCGATACCTACGTCCCGGACGAGGTCTGACATGAAATCTCAAATCAACGCCAACGTCCCAGACGTGGTCTTACATGATAAAGCAGAACAAATAACTATGTCATTACATAGCTAATCCTATCTATTCCTAGGTTCGTACGGGACTCCTGGACATTGTCACTAAGTAATCCTTATCTCAGAATTCAAGAACAGATCATATAATAAGTATTCATCGATAACAATAGTCATAAGAATAAATAATTCAATACAAATACGTTTATTTGCATAATGACTTACCTCGGATTCGATTTAACAGAAACAAAAACGGCTACTCGGTTACTTTCGCTTTCCCGCGATCTAAGTCTATTTTCCTTGGTTCTTGATCTATACATATTCAGAATTAACCCTTTTATTCATTAACTCATTCAATTCAATCCAAGGACACACATCTAGGGGTATTTGCAAATTAACCCTCATATTTGCACAATTTATCAATTTAGTCCATTTTCTCAAAACATCAAATTCACAAAATCATTAGATACTCATGCTTAGCCGAATGTTCATACATCACATACAAGCCCATATTTTCCATCAAATTTGTAATTTAGTCCCACAAATTGCTATTTTCTCAATTTAACCCTAATTAGATAAATTCATCAAAAAAATTCAAGAACAATGTATGTTCATCTAGCTTAAATCTTTCATTTAACAACTAAATTCATTACAAAGCTCAACATATCATCCATGGCATTTCTCATGAACAACGTTAATACATAGAATTGAGACATGGGCTTGATAGTGGACAAAGCAACGATTGTACCTTAATCAAGATGAAAACCAATCAAAACCTTTAAGCTTTTATTCTTTCTTTTTCTTTAAGACATTCGGCCAAAAGATGATATAAAAGTCTAATTTCATCCTTTTATTAAACCATAATAAACTTAATACATGAATGACATAATTACCCTTATAATATAAACTTATAAAACATATTTTCAAAGGTGAATATGGACCATAACCGTCCACTATATATAGTTGTAACAGTCCTGTTTATACCCTAGTCAGAACAGTGGTTCCGGGACCACAAATCTGAGTCTGTATAATATTTTAATATTATATTCTGTACCGTAAATATGTGACTAAACATGTGGTAAATTTTCTTAAGTTAATTTGTTCGTCTGTGTGTTTAATTTGACAAAAGGATGAAATTGCATTAAGTGTGAAAGTTGCTTGCTATTTGTCAAGGTATTAAAGTGTTGTGGCTTTTTAAATGTGAGGACTTATGTGGCAAATAAGCCAATTTTATTGATAGTGGATGACAATGACTGATGATATGTATATATTATATGTTTATTATATTTACTTTAATAGTTTATTAATATTATTATAACGAAATAAAAAAACAAGCCATTATCATCATTTTTTATCACCTCATTGCCGAAAAACATCAAAAGAAAAGAAAGAAAAATTTAGCTAAACATTCGGCACTTGCAAGCCAAAATTTAGGTGAGTTTTATCTTCGGTTTTTGATAATTTCTACGTATTTGTAATCGTTGCTTTGAGAGCTACAAAACCCATGTATTAATTTTGTGAATTGATGATGTTTGTGTGATATGCCATTGATGATATGTCAAGCTTTTTGATGATTTTTGGTGTTAAATGAAAGATATGAGCTAGATGAACATACTTTGTTCTTGAATTCTTGATGAATTTAGCTAAATAGGGCTAAATTGTGAAAATATTATTTTGGAGGACTAATTTGTGAATTTGATGAAATATTTGGACTTATATTGTCCCTAGGGACGTTTGGCTATGCATGTCTGTGAACAAATTGTGTATATTTGATGTTTTGAGAAAATTGGACTAAATTGTCTGAATGTGAAAATGTGAGGGCTAAATTGCAAATTGCCCTAAATATGTATATTTGGATTGAATTGGATGAATTAGTGAATAAAAGGGTTAATTCTGAATATGTTTAGATCAAGAACCGAGGAAAACGGACTTAGATCGCGGGAAAGCAAAAGTAAACGAGTAGTCGTTTTTATTCCGATAAACCGAATCCGAGGTAAGTCACTATGCAAATAAACGTACTCGAAAGATATTATATTTGATCATATGACTATTGTTGATTATGGATACTTATGAGGAGTTATGCATATGAATTTCGAGATAAGTCCGATATACTGGCTAAGTCCGAGAAGTCTCATTCAAACCTAGGAATAGATAGGATTGAGTAAGTCATGACATAGGTATCTGTTCTGTTTAATCCTGTAAGACCACGTCTGGGACATTGGCATTGATTTGAGACTCGTGTAAGACCACGTCTGGGACGTTGGCATCGATATAAGTTTTACGCATAAGACCACGTCTGGGACGTTGGCATCGATATGATCTTTACGTGTAAGACCATGTCTGGGACATCAGCATCGTTTTGATTCGTATAAGACCCTGCCTGGGACAGTGGCATCGATATCCGAGTGTATGTAAGACCTCGTCTGGGACGTTGGCATTGTACGACTATTCCTAGTTTTCTAAGTATCTTACTAGATTTCTATTGGTTCAACGGGCAAGTCTGTGATACGAATTGCAAACCTGAGCTATGAACAAGTGTGTGATTGTAAATTCATTTCAGGTATGTTGATTATACATTAATTGTGTATACAAGGTAAGCATCTATGTGATCTTATGATGATGCTAAGAATATGGAATTGATGATATGATATGTAAAGTTTTGGTTAGATGAGTTATGTGTTTATATGATTCTTGAATTGTGAATATCGAAAATGTGGTCAAAAGTATATGAATCAAAGCATATATGTGATAATTTGTTAAGTGATTGGTATGTGCTAATGTATTATTTACATATATGCCTTCCATGCCAGGTTTATTTGTATATGACCTACGAAGCTTTTGGAAACCTTACTCTGTGTGCATTTTCTCTATTTTATAGGTCGTCAAAGCTACTGAAGGCTCGGGACCGTTAAGGATTGTCATCACACTATTAAACTCATTTTGGTACCCTTTTGAATATGTATATAGCTAAATATGGCATGTATAGGCTAGGTATATGTATATGTTTATGAAGTGAACTTAGCCATGTGTTTTGGCAAGTTTTGAATACATATATGCTTGAATGAATGTGTTATATGATACAAATTTTGGTATGACTTGATGCATATGAAATGGTTAAGTTTTGGCTAAGAAAATGGATGATCTAAGCTTGTGATGATATGAGTTTTAGTTTGTAATTTGGCATGAATAAGACTAGCATTGAATGTATAGATTGAATGGACTTTTTGGTATGTTTTTAGTCACCATATATGCTTATTATGTGATGGAAAATGTTGCTTGTAGGTGAGACCCAATAAGGGTGGCATTACGGCCTTGAAAATGGCCTATAATGTCACATGGTCGTGGCACACGGGCATATGCCTAGAGACCGTGGTGGATAAGTTAGTAGCCAGCCTAAGGACACACGGCCGTGGCACACGAGCGTGCTTGGTGGCCGTGGTGGATAAGTCAATAGCTAGCTTAAGAGTGCACGGCCATGGCACACGGGCGTGCCTAGTGACCGTGTGAGGAAGTCAGTATATGACCACGGGCAGGACACATGGGGCTGTCCAGCAGCCGTGGAGGGCAAACGTCCTCTCCCACGAGTGTGTACCCCCTGTATTTTAGAAAAGTTTCAATTTTCCATGAAATTTTGTACGTGTTTCGGTTTAGTCCCAACTCAATTTGTAAGCATGCTTAAGGTCTCGTTGACCATTTTAAGGGACATTATGTTTGAGACTGATGATTGAATGTATGAAATTTTCTGTAAATGTTTCCGATCTATCTGGTAACGCTCTTAACCCTAATCCGGTGACGGACACAGGATAGGGGTGTTACATTTGGTTGGTATTAGAGCTACGGTTTAGCCTATTCTCGGACTAACGTAGCATGTCAGAGTCTAGCTATACATGTCATTTATCTGAATTGTGATAGTGTGATAAATCCTGATGGGTAAAATGTGATTTTCGAATAGTAATGGATCCCGAAAGAGCTGTAGCTGACGACGTAGAGAGTAATGCGCCTGCTCCCGCGCAAGGGACAGCGCCCTCTGATTCGAGACCAGCTACGAGCTGTCAAGAGGGAGAAGCTAAACAATCTTTCTTCCAGATGATGAGTGACTGGTTCACTCAGTTTGTAAAGAATAACCCGACTGTTTCGCAACCCTCGCCCCTAGTTAATCCCCCTCAAACATCTGATATACCTCCGACTGCAAATCTGAATCCGTGGAATAAGCCTCTGGTTGACAAGATTCATAAGTATGGGGCCAAAGAATTTCGAGCTACTAATGATGATGATGCTGAAAAGGCTGAGTTTTGGTTAGAGAATACGATCCGAGTATTCGATGAAATGTCTCTGACTCCGGAAGAATGCATAAAGTGCGTTATATCTTTACTACGAGATGCAGCTTATCAATGGTGAAAAACTCTGATTTCTGTTGTTCCGAGAGAACGAGTTACATGGGATTTCTTTCAAATCGAGTTTCGAAAGAAATATATCAGTGAGAGATTTGTTGATCAGAAACGAAAAGAATTTCTGGAACTTAAACAGGGCCGAAGACTGTTTCAGAATATGAACGCGAATTCGTGAGACTGAGTCAATCTGCTCGAGAATGTGTATCATCTGAAGCTATAATGTGCAAAAGATTCGAAGATGGCCTTAATGAAGACATTCATTTGCTAGTCGGGATTTTAGAAATAAAAGAGTTTGTTGTACTTGTTGACCGAGCTTGCAAAGCTGAAGCACTCGAAAAAGATAAGAGAAAAGCTGAGTCTGAAGCTCGAGATGTTAGAAAGAGATTTCAGAGTAAATCATTTCAGTCTATTCCGAAAAGATTCAGAGATGATCAAAGTCGTTCCAGAGATAATGTGGGACATTTGAACAAAAATCGAGCTAGATCGTAAATGAATTCCAAAACTCTAGCAACTTCAGTGGCCAGCGTTGGTAATGTTCGATCTGAGAGACCTGAATGTAAACATTGCGAAAAAAGACATCTGGGAAGCTGTAGATTAAATGACAGACCTTGCTTTAGATGTGGATCACTTGATCATTTTATCTGTGATTGCCCTGAGTCTGTCGAGCCAGAGACCGTTCAAAATTTGAGATCTGATAATGCACCTGTGAGAGGTCGACCAACAAAGAATGTAAAGAATGTCAGTGGTAGTCAGAGAACTACAAGAGACAATTTTGTCAGGTTCGAAGCTAGAGCGCTTGCCAGAGCTTATGCTATCCGAGCTCATGAGGAAGCTTCATCACCTGATGTTATAACGGGTACTTTCACACTTTATGATACTTCTGTGATTGCATTGATTAGACCCTGGTTCTACGCATTCATATATATGCGTGAATTTAGTATTCAGCAAGACTTTGCCTGTAGAGTCTATTGAGTTTGCTATAAAAGTATCAAACCCCTTAGGTAAAAGTATCCTTGTTGACAAAGTAAGCAAGAATTGTCCGTTAATGTTTCGAGATATCTGTTTCCCTGCTGATCTGATGCTTTTGCAATTTGATGAATTTGATATTATTCTGGGTATGGATTGGTTGTTTATGCGTGATGCTGTTGTGAACTGCAAAAGAAAGACTATAGATTTGAGATGTCCGAATGATAAGATTGTACAGATTGAGTCTGATGATTTGAATGGATTGCCTGCTGTGATATCTGTTTTGAAAGCTCAGAGTTATGTGAAAAAGGGTTATGAGGCATATTTTTCTTATGTGATTGATTCAAAAGCATCTGAGAAGAAAGTTGAATCAGTGCCTATTGTTTGTGAGTTTACTGATGTATTTCTTGAAGAGTTACCGGGTTTGCCTCCGATTCGTGAAGTTGAATTTGGTATTGATTTGTTGCCTGGTACTACACCTATTTCGATAGCTCCGTATAGAATGGCACCAACAGAGTTGAAAGAATTAAAGTCACAGTTGCAAGAATTGATTGATAGAGGATTTGCTAGACCGAGTTTCTCGCCTTGGGGTGCTCCTCTTCTATTTGTGAAAAAGAAAGATGGCACGTTGAGGATGTGTATTGATTACCGCCAGTTGAATAAGGTAACTATAAAGAACAAATATCTGTTGCCCCGAATAGATGATTTATTTGATCAGTTAAAAGGAGCTACTGTGTTTTCAAAGATTGACCTGAGATCGAGATACTATCAGTTAAGCGTGAAAGATTCAGACATTCCAATGACTGCTTTCAGAACGAGGTACGGGCATTATGAGTTTTTAGTTATGCCCTTTGGACTAACCAATGCACCTGCTGTTTTTATGGATCTGATGAACAGAATTTTTAGACCGTACCTAGATCAATTTGTTGTTGTGTTCATTGACGACATTTTGATTTACTCATGGGATGAGACTGAGCATGCTGAACATTTGAGAATCGTGTTGCAAACTTTGAGAGAAAAGCAATTGTATGCGAAATTCAGCAAATGTGAATTCTGGTTACACGAGGTTAGTTTTCTGGGGCATATTGTGTCAGCCTCTGGAATCCGAGTGGATCCGAGTAAGATTTCTGCTATTCTGAATTGGAAACCTCCGAGTAATGTATCTGAAGTTCGAAGCTTTCTGGGTCTAGCTAGTTACTATCGTCGTTTTGTAAAAGGCTTTTCAACTATAGCTACTCTGTTTACTAAATTACTTCAGAAAGATGTTAGATTTGAATAGTCGGATAAATGCCAGAAAAGTTTTGATCAGTTGAAAGCTCTGTTAACAGAAGCTCCAATTTTAGTATAGCCAGAATCGGGTAAAGAATTTTTTGTATACAGTGATGCCTCGTTAAATGGTCTGGGATGTGTTTTGGTGCAGGAAGGCAAAGTTGTAGCTTATTCCTCGAGACAATTAAAGCCTCATGAAAAGAACTATCCGACGCACGACCTTGAATTAGTTACGATTGTGTTTGCGCTAAAGATTTGGCGTCATTGTCTATATGGTGAGAGATGTCATGTATTTTCAGATCAAAAAAGTTTGAAATATCTGATGACTCAGAAAGATTTGAACTTGCGTCAGAGAAGATGGCTTGAGTTATTGAAAGATTACAAGCTTGTGATAGATTATCATCCGGGTAAAGCAAATGCTGTTGCAGATGCATTGAGTCGGAAATCATTGTTTGCATTACATGCTCTGAATGCTCAGTTAGATTTGACTGATGATAGTTCTATGATAGTTGAATCAAAAGTGAAACCGATGTTTATACAGCAGATATGTGATGCTCAGAAATCAGATAATGAGTTATTAATGAAACGAGCTCAGTGTGATACAAATTCCGAATCTGAATTTAGAGTTATTGATGATTGTTTGAGATTCCAAGGTTGCATTTGTGTTCCGAGAAATCCAGAGTTGATTCAGTTGATTTTGAATGAAGCACATAATAGTCGTCTATCTGTTCATCAGGGAAGCACTAAAATGTATCAAGATTTGAAACAACATTACTGGTGGTCTGGAATGACAAGGGACATTTCTGACTTTTTTTGAAATGTTTAGTTTGTCAGCAAGTGAAAGCTGAACATCAAGTTCCATCTGGATTGCTACAGCCGATTCTAATTCCTGAATGGAAATGGGATAGAGAAACAATGAATTTTGTTTCTGGATTGCCTCTGACTTCGAGAAAGAAAGATGCGATTTGGGTCGTAGTTGACCGATTGACGAAAAATGCCCATTTTATTCCGGTAAGATCTGACAACTCACTTGAAAGATTAGCCGAGCTTTATATTTCCGAGATTGTAAGATTGCACGGGGTGCCACTATCCATTGTGTCTGATAGAGATCCGAGATTCACATCGCGATTCTGGAAGAAATTGTAAGAAGCTTTGGGCACGAAATTACACTTCAGTACAGCTTTTCATCCGTAAACTTATGGTCAGTCCGAACGGATTATTCAGATTCTTGAAGACATGTTAAGATGCTGTATACTTGAGTTTCATGGTTCATGGGAACAGTATCTGCCATTGATCGAATTTGCGTACAATAACAGTTTTCAGTCAAGTATCAAAATGGCACCTTATGAAGCTTTGTACGGACGTAAATGTCTTACACCTCTGTATTGGACCGAGCTTAGTGAAAATAAGCTACATGGGGTTTATTTGATAAAAGATTCAGAACAGAAAGTGAAACTGATTCAAGATTGTTTGAGAGCAGCATCTGATCGTCAAAAATCTTATGCGGATTTGAAACGAAAAGATATAGAATTTGAGGTTGGCGACAAATTATTTCTGAAAGTGTCTCCATGGAAGAAAGTGCTTCGATTCGGACGTAAAGGTAATTTAAGTCCGAGGTTCATCGGACCGTATGTGATTATTGAACGTGTCGGGCCTGTAGCATATAGATTAAAGTTGCCATCTGAGTTAGAAAAGATACAAAATGTATTCCATGTCTCGATGCTCCGTAGATATAGATCTGATCCGTCACATATAATTGCCCCATCTGAAATTGAAATCCGATCTGATATGTCATATGAAGAAGAATCGATTCGTATCTTAGCCCGTGAAGTGAAAGAGTTGAGAAATAAAAAAATTCCATTAGTGAAAGTATTATGGAATCGGCACGGAATTGAAGAGGCTACATGGGAGCCTGAAGATTCAATGAGACAACAATATCCGAACCTGTTTAACGGTAAGATTTTCGGGGACGAAAATCCCTAAGGGGGAGAATTGTAATAGTCCGGTTTATACCCTAGTCGGAATAGTGGTTTCGGGACCACAAATCCGAGTTTGTATAATATTTTAATATTATATTCTGTGCCGTAAATATGTGACTAAGCATGTGGTAAATTTCCGTAACTTAATTTGTTCGTCTCTATGTTTAAATTGACAAAAAGATGAAATTGCATTAAGTGTGAAAGTTGCTTGCTATTTGTCAAGGTATTAAAGTGTTGTGGCTATTTAAATGTGAGGACTTATATAGCAAAGAAGCCAATTTTATTGATAGTGGACGGTAATGACTAATGATATGTATAT
This sequence comes from Gossypium australe, assembly GCA_005393395.2. NCBI lineage: Eukaryota > Viridiplantae > Streptophyta > Magnoliopsida > Malvales > Malvaceae > Gossypium > Gossypium australe. The sequence goes on along the minus strand of CM016614.1, from coordinate 87,244,803 downwards.
ATTATATGTTTATTATATTTACTTTAATAGTTTATTAATATTATTATAATGAAAACAAAAAAAACAAGCCATTATCATCATTTTTTATCACCCCATTGCCGAAAAACATCAAAAGAAAAGAAAGAAAAATTTAGCTAAGCATTCGGCACTTGCAAGCCAAAATTTAGGTGAGTTTTGTCTTCGATTTTTGATAATTTCTATGTTTTTGTAATCGTTGCTTTGAGAGCTACAAAACCCATGTATTAATTTTGTGAATTGATGATGTTTGTGTGATATGCCATTGATGATATGTCAAGCTTTTTGATGATTTTTGGTGTTAAATGAAAGATATGAGCTAGATGAACATACTTTGTTCTTGAATTCTTGATGAATTTAGCTAAATAGGGCTAAATTGTGAAAATATTATTTTGGAGGACTAATTTGTGAATTTGATGAAATATTTGGACTTATATAGTCCCTAGGGAGGCTCGACTATGCATATGTGTGAACAAATTGTGTATATTTGATGTTTTGAGAAAATTTGACTAAATTGTCTGAATGTGAAAATGTGAGCGCTAAATTGCAAACTGCCCTAAATGTGTATATTTGGATTGAATTGAATGAATTAGTGAATAAAAGGGTTAATTTTGAATATGTTTAGATCAAGAACCGAAGAAAACGGACTTAGATCGCGAGAAAGCGAAAGTAAACGAGTAGCCGTTTTCATTCTGATAAACCGAATCCGTGGTAAGTCACTATGCAAATAAACGTACTCGAAAGATATTATATTTGATCATATGACTATTGTTGATTATGGATACTTATGAGGGGTTATGCATATGAATTCCGAGATAAGTCCGATATAGTGGCTAAGTTCGAGAAGTCCCATTCGAACCTAGGAATAGATAGGATTGAGTATGTCATGACATAGGTATCTGTTCTGTTTAATCATGCAAGACCATGTCTGGAACGTTGGCATTGATTTGAGACTAGTGTAAGACCACGTCTAGGATGTTGGCATCGATATAAGTTTTAAGTGTAAGACCACATATGGGACATTAGCATCGATATGATCCTTACGTGTAAGACCATGTCTGGGACATCGGCATCATTTTGATTCGTATAAGACCCTGTCTGGGACAGTGGCATCGATATCCGAGTGCATGTAAGACCTCGTCTGGGACGTTGGCATTGTACGACTATTTCGAGTTTTCTGAGTATCTTACTAGATTCCTATTGGTTCAACGGGCAAGTCTGTGATACCAATTGCAAATCCGAGCTCTGAACAAGTGTGTGATTGTAAATTCATTTCAGGTATGTTGATTATACACTAATTGTGTATACAAGGTAAGCATCTATGTGATCTTATTATGATGCTATGAATATGGAATTGATGATATGATATGTAAAGTTTTGGTTAGATGAGTTATGTGTTTATATGATTCTTGAATTGTGAATATGGAAAATGTGGTCAAAAGTATATGAATCAAAGCATATATGTGATAATTTGTTAAGTGATTGAAATGTGATAATGTATTATTTGCATATATGCCTCCCACACTAAGTTTATTTGTATATGACTTACTAAGCTTATGGAAACCTTACTCTGTGTGCATTTTCTCTATTTTATAGGTCGTCAAAGCTACTGAAGGCTCGAGACCGTTAAGGATTGTCATCACACTATTAAACTCATTTTGGTACCCTTTTGAATATGTATATAGCTAAATATGGCATCTATAGGCCAGGTATATGTATATGTTTATGAAGTGAACTTAGCCATGTGTTTTGGCAAGTTTTGAATTGATATATGCTTGAATGAATGTGTTATATGATACAAATTTTGGTATGACTTGATGCATATGAAATGGTTAAATTTTGGCTAAGAAAATGGATGATCTAAGCTTGTGATGATATGAGTTTTAGTTTGTAATTTGGCATGAATAAGACTAGCATTGAATGTATAGATTGAATGGACAATTTGGTATGTTTTTAGTCGCCATATATGCATATTATGTGATGGAAAATGTTGCTTGTAGGTGAGACCCAAAAAGGGTGGCATTACGGCCTTGAAAATGGCCTATAATGTCATGCGGTCGTGCCACATGGGTGTGCCTAGAGACCGTGGTGGATAAGTCAATAGCTAGCCTAAGAACACACGACTGTGGCACACGAGCGTGCTTGGTGGCCGTGGTGGATAAGTCAATAGCTAGCTTAAGAGTACACGGCCATGGCACACGGGCGTGCCTAGTGACCGTGTGAGGAAGTCAGTATATGACCACGGGCAGGACACACGGGGGTGTCCAGCAGCCGTGGAAGGCACACGGTCCTCTCCCACGGGCGTGTACCCCCTGTATTTTAGAAAAGTTTCAATTTTCCATGAAATTTTGTATGTGTTTCGGTTTAGTCCCAACTAAATTTGTAAGCATGCTTAAGGTCTCGTTGACCATTTTAAGGGACATTATGTTTGAGAATGATGATTGAATGTATGAAATTTTCTATGAATGTTTTCGATCTATCTGGTAACGCTCCTAACCCTAATCCGGCGACGGACACGGGATAGGGGTGTTACAATAGTAATGGCTTAATTTCAACATAAGGCTTTCACCTTTACAAAGCCACAACTCATTGCACTTAATGCAATTCAATCCTTTTCATCAAATTAAACACACGGACAGATAGTTCATCACACAGAAACTTCACATATAATAATTCACATATCAACAATACTAAATATACTATTAAAATATTATACGGACTCAGATTTGTGGTCCCGAAACCACTGTTCCGACTAGGGTATAAACTGGACTGTTACAATTCTCCCCCTCTTAGGGATTTTCGTCCCCGAAAATCTTATCGTTAAACAGATTTGGATATTGTTGTCTCATTGAATCTTCAGGCTCCCACGTAGCTTCTTCTATTCTGTGTTGATTCCATAGTACTTTAACTAACGAAATTTTCTTATTTCTCAACTCTTTCACTTCACGAGCTAAGATACGAATCCGTTCCTCTTCATATGTCATATCTGATTGGATTTCAAGTTCAGATGGGGCAATTACATGTGATGGATCGGATCGATATCTACGAAGCATCGAGACATGGAATACATTGTGTATCTTTTCTAGCTCAGAGGGCAACCTTAATCTATATGCAATAGGCCCAACACGTTCAATAATTTCATACGGTCCGATAAACCTCGGACTTAACTTGCCTTTACGTTCGAATCGAAGCACTTTCTTCCACGGAGACACTTTCGGAAATACTTTGTCACCGATCTCAAATTCTATATCTTTTCGCTTCAAGTCTGCATAAGACTTCTGACGATTAGATGCTGCTTTCGAACAATCTCGGATTACTTTCAATTTTTGTTCTGAATCTTTTATCAAATCAACCCCATGTAGCTTATTTTCACTGAGCTCAGTCCAATACAGAGGTGTACGACATTTACGTCCATACAAAGCTTCATAAGGTGCCATTTTGATGCTTGACTAAAAACTGTTATTATATGCAAATTCAATCAATGGAAGGTACTGTTCCCATGTACCGTTAAACTCAAGTATACAATATCTTAACATATCTTTGAGAATCTGAATGATCCGCTCGGATTGACCATCTGTTTGCAGATGAAAAGCTGTACTGAAATGCAGTTTCGTGCCTAAAGCTTCTTGCAATTTCTTCCAGAACCTCGATGTAAACCTTGGATCCTTATCTAACACAATGGATAGTGGCACCCCGTGCAATCTAACAATCTCAGGAATATAAAGCTCGGCTAATCTATCAAGTGAATAATCAGATCTTATCGGAATAAAATGGGCAGATTTCGTCAATCAATCAACTATGACCCAAATCGTATCTTTCTTTCTTGGAGTCTGAGGCAAACCAAAAACAAAATCCATTGTCACTCTATCCCATTTCCACTCGGGAATCAGAATCGATTGTAGCAACCCAGACGGAACTTGATGTTCGGCTTTCACTTGTTGACAGATTAAGCATTTCGAAACAAAGTCAGAAATGTCTCGTTTCATACCAGACCACCAATAGCGTCGTTTCAAATCATGATACATTTTCATACTCCCCGGATGAACAGATAGGCGACTGTTATGAACTTCACACAAAATTAGCTGAATCAACTCCATATTTCTCAGAACACAAATACGACCTCGAAATCTCAAGCAATCATCAATAACTCGAAATTCAGATTCGAAATTCAAATCACACTGAGCTTGTTTCGCTAATAACTCATTATCATATTTCTGAGCATCACATATCTGCTGTATAAACAATGGTTTCACTTTTAATTCAACTAACACAGAACTATCATCAGACAAATCTAATTGAGCATTCAAAGCACGTAGTGCAGACAATGATTTTCTACACAACGCATCAGCAATAATGTTCGCTTTACCCGGATGATAATCTATCACGAGCTCATAATCTTTTAACAGCTCTAACCATCTTCTTTGACGCAGGTTCAAATCTTTCTGAGTCACCAGATATTTCAAACTTTTATGACCCGAAAACACATGACATTTCTCATCGTACAGATAATGGCGCCAAATCTTAAGTGCAAACACAATCGCAACTAGCTCAAGGTCATGAGTCAGATAGTTCTTTTCATGGGGCTTCAATTGTCTCGAGGCATAAGCTACAACTTTGCCTTCCTGTATCAACACACATCCCAGACCATTTAACGAAGCATCACTGTATATAACAAATTCTTTACCCGATTCCGGTTGTACTAACACTGGAGTTTCTGTTAATAGAGTTTTCAACTGATCAAAACTTTTCTAGCATTTATCTGACCATTCAAATCTAACATCTTTCTGAAGTAATCTAGTCAACGAAGTAGCCATCACTGAAAATCCTTTTACAAATCGACGACAATAACCAGCTGAACCCAGAAAACTACGGACTTCAGATACGTTTCTCGGAGGTTTCCAATTCAGAACAGCAGAAATCTTACTCGGATCCACTCGGATTCCAGAAGCTGACACAATATGTCCCAAAAAACTAACCTCGTGTAACCAGAATTCATATTTGCTGAATTTCGTGTACAATTGCTTTTCTTTCAAATTTTGCAACATAATTCCCAAATGCTTAGTATGTTCGGCCTCATCACGTGAATAAATTAAAATGTCATCTATGAATACCACCACAAATCGATCTAGGTACGGTCTGAAAATTTTGTTTATCTGATCCATAAAAACAGCAGGAGCATTGGTTAGTCCAAATGACATAACTAAAAACTCATAATGCACGTACCTCGTTCTGAAAGCAGTCTTTGGTATATCTGAATCTTTCACTCTCAACTGGTAGTATCCCGATCTCAGATCAATCTTGGAAAATACAGTGGCCCCTTTCAACTGATCAAATAAATCATCAATTCTGGGCAATGAATATTTATTCTTTATGGTCACCTTATTTAACTGACGATAATCAATGCACATTCTCATCGTGCCATCTTTCCTTTTCACAAACAGAACAGGAGCAGCCCAAGGTGAGAAACTCGGTCTAGCGAACCCTCTATCAGTCAACTCTTGTAACTGTGACTTTAACTCTTTCAACTCTGTTGGTGCCATTCTATACCGAGCTATCGATATAGGTGTAGTACCAGGCAGTAAATCAATACTAAATTTGACTTCACGAATTGGAGGTAAACCCGGTAACTCTTCAGGGAATACATCAGAAAACTCACAGACAACAGAAACTGATTCAATTTTCTTTTCAGTCACTTTTGAATCAACCATATAAGCAAAATATGCCTCATAACCCTTTTTCACATATCTTTGAGCTTTCAATACAGATATCATAGCATGCAATCCATTTAAATCATTAGACTCAACTCGTACAATCTCATCATTCGAACATCTCAAATCAATAGTCTTTCCTTTACAATTTATAACAGCATCATGCAAAGTCAACCAGTCCATACCTAGAGTGATATCGAACTCATCAAATGGTAAAAGCATCAGATCAGTAGGGAAACAGATATCTCAAAACATTAACGGATAGTTCTTGCATATTTTATCAACAATGACACTTTTACCTAAGGGGTTCGATACTTTTATAGCAAACTCAGTAGACTCTACAGGCAAAGTTTTACTGAATACTAACTTCATGCGTATATACGAATGTGTAGAACCAGGGTCTATCAATACAATCACAGAAGTATCATAAAGTGTAAAAGTACCCGTTATAACATCTGGTGATGAAGCTTCCTCTCGTGCTCGGATAGCATACGCTCTGGCAGGCGCTCTAGCTTCAGATCTGGCAACATTGTCTCTCGTAGTTCTCTGACTACCACTAACATTTCTTACATTCTTCGAAGGTCTACCTCTCATCGGTGCATTATCAGATTTCAGATTCTGAACAGTCTCTGGCTTAACTGACTCAGGGCAATCACGGATAAAATGATCAAGTGATCCACATCTGAAACAAGCCTTGTCATTTAATCTACAACTTCCCGGATGCCTTTTCCCATAATGTTTACATTCAGGTCTCTCAGATCGAACATTACCAATGCTGGCCACTGAAGTTGCTGGAGTTTTGGAACTCATTTTCGATCTAGCTCGATTTCTGTTCGAATGTCCCACATTATCTCTAGAACGAATTTGATCATCTCTGAATCTTTTTGGAGCAGACTGAAATGATATTGACAGAAATCTCTTCTTTATATCTCGGGCTTCAAACTCAGCTTTTCCTTTATCTTTCCCGAGTGCCTCAGCTTTGCACGCTCGATCAACAAGTATAACGAACTCTTTTATTTCTAATATCCTGACTAACAGGCGAATATCTTCATTAAGACCATCTTCGAATATTTTGCACATTATAGCTTCAGAAGATACACATTCTCGAGCATACTGACTCAGTCTCACAAACTCTCGTTCATATTCCGAAACAGTCATTCGGCCCTGTTTTAGTTCCAGAAATTCTTTTCATTTCTGGTCGATGAATCTCTCACTGATGTATTTCTTCCGGAACTCGATCTGAAAGAAGTCCTATGTAACTCGCTCTTTCAAAACAATGGAAGTTAAGGTTTTCCACCACTGATAAGCTGCACCTCGGAGTAATGATACAACACACTTAATGCATTCTTCCGGAGTCAAAGACATTTCATCGAATACTCGAATAGTATTTTCTAACCAGAACTCAGCCTTTTTAGCATCATCATCATTAGTAGCCCGAAACTCTTCGGCCCCATACTTACGGATCTTGTCAACTAGAGGCTTATTCCACTGATTCAGATTTGTAGCCGGAGGTATATCGGATGTCTGAGGGGGATTAACCGGGGGCGGGGGTTGCGAAACAGTCGGGTTATTCTTTACAAATTTAGTGAACCACTCACTCATCATCTAAAAGAAAGCTTGCTTAGCTTCTCCGTCATGACCGCTCGTAGTCGGTCTCGAATCAGAGGGTGCTGTCCCTTGCGCGGGAGCAGGCGCATTACTTTCTACGTCGTCAGCTTCGGCTCTTTCGGGATCCATTACTATACGAAAATCACATTTTACACGTCAAGATTCATCACACTATCACTGTTCAGATATATGGCATGTATAGCTAGACTCTGACACGCCACAGTAGTCTAAGAATTGACTAAACCATAGCTCTGATACCAACCAAATGTAACACCCCTAACCTGTATCCGTCGCCAGACTAGGGTTAAAGGCCTTACCGAACATATCAAAAACGTTTACAGAAATGCCATACAATTGAATAATAACCTTAACCATAATGTCCCCTTATTAGGTCATTGAGACCTAAAACATGCTATAAATCGAGTCGGGACTAAATCGAAACACATACAAAATTCTCAAAAAATTTGAAACTTTTCTAAGTTTCAGGGGTTACACGCCCGTGTAGGCAGGCCGTGTGCCTCCCACGACTGCTAGACACACCCGTGTGTCCTCCCCGTGGTTGAAACTGGCCTTTGCTCCACGACCACCAAGCACGCCCGTGTAGTTTGGCCGTGGTCGATCCTATCAAAATTCACACGACTACTAGGCACGTCCGTGTGCCAAGGCCGTGTACTCTTATACTAGCTACTGACTTAGCCCCACGGTCACTAGGCACACCCGTGTGCTACAACTGTGTTGCAAAATAGGCCATTTGCAAGGCCAAAATGCCACCCACAAGGGTCTTACCTACAAGCAAATTGATTAAGACATCTCATGCCTATTTGGCAACCAAGATCATACCAAAATAACCATCCAAATTACAAGACTAAAACTCATCTCATCACAAGCATAATTCATTCAATTTCTTAACCAAAACTTGACCATTTCATGAATCAACTAACCATGCCAAAAACACACTTCACACATATCACATTCATTCAAGAAAATTTTCAATTCATAACTAGCCAAATCACGTGGCAAAGTTCATATAACAAAATAATATCAAATACTAGCCTATACATGCCATATCTAGCTATATACATTTCAAAAATGTACCAAAATGAGTTTAGTAGTGTGATTGACGATCCTTGATGGTCCTGAGCCTTCAGTAGCTTTGACGACCTTTAAAACAGAGAAAACACACACATAGAGTAAGCTTTCCAAAAGCTTAGTAAGTCATAATACAAATAAACTTAACATAAAAGGCATATATGCACATAGGTACATTGGCACATCTTAATTACTTAGCAAACTATCACATATATGCTTTCGTTCATGTACTTGGCCATATTTGCCACATTCATCAATTCAAAAGTCTTATAAATACAAAGCTCTTTCATGCTTACTGTAACAGTCCGAATTTGACCCTAATCGGAATGGTGGTTTCGGGACCACGAATCCGAGTCTGAAAAATATTTTAATATTATTTTCTGTGTTATTTATAAGTGTTTAAGCATGTGCTAAATTTTCGTAAACTAATTTGATTGTCTGTGTGGTTAATTTGATTAAAGGATGAAGTTGCATTGAATGTGAAACTTGTATGCTATTTGTTAAATATCAATATGATGTGGCTTTATTAAAGTGAGGGTCTTATGTGGCAATTTAGCCAATTCAATGGCTAGTGGACGGCATGATGATAATATGAATAATATATGTTTTATTATGCTTACTTTTATAAGTATTTAATATATTATATTATAAGTTAGTTTAATAAAAACAAATCATAAAATCAAAGTCATATTTTCATCTTATGACCGAAACAAAGAAAAGAAAAAGAAATAAGAAAACAAGCTAGGGTTCGGCCTTGTGTTTCTTCAATTAAGGTATGTTAATTGTTCGCTTTTTGATAATTTTTACATTTTTGAGATCGTTGCTAAGTTATCTTCAAAGGCCATGTCTTAATTTTTGAATTTGATGATGATTTTGTGTTTTGCCATTGATGAGTTTATGAGTTTTATGATATTTGATGATGAATTATGAAATATATGTGTTAGATTAACATGTTTTGTCCTTGGATTTTTGGATAATTTTGAGTAATTTGGACTAAATTGTGAAAATAAATTTTTGAGGGGTGTTACATTTGATTGGTATCAGAGCTTATGATTTAGTCGATTCTAGGACTACCGTAATGCGTGTGAGTCTAGCTATACATGCCTTAAATTATAGTGCAATAGTGTGGTGACTTCTAATAACTGAATTGTGTTTTATTTTGTAAATGGATCCCAATAGAGTTATAGATGATGATGTCTAGAGCGTAGTGCCTAATCCCGCGCATGGGACAGCGCCGATAGAATCTCGACCTATCTCGAGTAGCCATGAGGGGGAGGCTAAGCAAGCCTTGTACCAGTTGATGAACGAAAAGTTTACTCAATATATATCTGGACTAATCCGACTGTGCAGCAACCTCTACCCCCCTAATAATCCATCTTCGATACATATGATACCCCGGTGTTAGATCTGATGAGATTTAGCAGATCTCCCGTAGATAAAATCAGGAAACACGAGGCCGAAGAGTTTAAAGCTAATGATGATAATGATGCGAAACGAGCTGAGCTGTGACTTGATAATACTATCCGTGTGTTCGGTGAGCTAGCATATATTCCAGATGAATGCTTAAAATGTGCTATATCATTATTGCGAGACACTACATATCACTAGTGGAAAACACTAGTATTGGTGGACCCGAAAGAGAAAGTGATTTGGGAATTCTTCCTTAATGAGTTCCATAAGAGATATATCAGTTAGAGATTCATTGATCAAAAACGTAAAGAATTTCTAAAATTAAAATAGGGTCGAATGACTGTTTCTGAGTATCAACTAGAGTTCGTGAGACTGAGTCAGTATGTTTGAGAATGCGTATCCTCTGAAGCTATAATGTGCAAAAGATTCGAAGATGGCCTTAATAAAGATATTCATTTGCTAGTTGGGATTTTAGAAATAAAAGAGTTTGTTGTACTCGTTGACCGAGCTTCCAAGTTGAGGCATCCGAAAAGTTCTAGATTTAACGACAAAGCTTGCTTCAGATGTGGATCGCTTGATCATTTTATCCGAGATTGTCCTGAGTCTATTGAGCCAGAGACTGTTCAGAATCTGAGACCTGATAGTGCACTTATGAGAGGTAGATCTTTAAAGAATGTAAGAAACGTCAGTGGTAGTCAAAGAACTATGAGAGACAGTGTTGTCAGATACGAAGCTAGAGCGCCTGTCAGAGCGTATGTTATCCGAGTCTAAGAGGAAGCTTCATCACTTGATGTAATAACTGGTACTTTTACTCTTTATGGTACTTCTATGATTGCTTTAATAGACCCTGGTTTTACTCATTCATACATGTGCATGAACTTAGTATTCAGTAAGACTTTGCCTGTAGAGTCTACTGAGTTTACCATAAAAGTATCGAACTCCTTAGGTAAAAGTGTCCTGGTTGACAAAATATGCAAGAACTGTGCGTTAATGTTTTGAGATATTTGTTTCCCTGCTGATCTGATGCTCTTGCCATTTGATTAATTCTATATTATTCTGGATATGGATTGGTTATTTGTGCATGATGCAGTTGTGAATTGCAAAAGAAAGGCGATAGATTTGAGATGTCTGAATAATGAGATTGTAAGGATTGAGTCGGATGATTTGAATAGATTGCCTGCTGTAATATCAGTATTAAAACCTAAGAACTATGTGAAAAAAAAAAGGGTTGCAAAGCATATTTTACTTATATGATTGATTCAAGAATATCTGAGAAGAAAGTTGAATCAGTGCCTATTATTTGTGAGTTTTCTGATGTATTTCCTGAAGAGTTATCGGGTTTGCCTCCGATTCGTGAAGTTGAATTTGTTATTGATTTGTTGTGGTATTTGTGGATGACATCTTGATTTATTCACATGATGAAAAGGAGTATGCTGAACATTTGAGAATTTTGTTGCAAGCTTTGAGAGAAAACAATTATACGCGAAATTCAGCAAATGTAAATTCTGGGTGCATGAAGTTAGTTCTCTGGGATATATTGTGTCAGCTTCTGGGATCTGAGTAGATTCGAGTAAGATTTTTGCTATTTTGAGTTGGAAACCTTCGAAGAATGTGTCTAAAGTTTATGGTTTTCTGGGCTTAGCTGGCTATTACCGCAGATTTGTAAAAGGATTTTCAGCGATAGTTACTCCATTGACTAGACTACTTTAGAAAGATGTCAGATTTGAATAGTCGGATAAATGTTAGAAAAGTTTCAATCAGTTGAAAACTCTGTTAGCAGAAGCTCCAGCGTTAATACCACCAAAATTGGGTAAAGTAAACATTATTGCTGATGCGATAAGTAGAAAGTCATTGTTTGCATTACATGCTTTGAATCACCACTTGGAACACAATCGGTCATCACTTGGAACTCTTAATGTGGCCTATGGCCGAATATCACAATTCACTTACCAAGCTTACCTATTTCCCGAATCACCACTTATTCCTGTCGAAACCCCTGCTAAACAATTATTAGATTCGGCCAAACCAAAACCAAGGCCTTAAACACTTGCTTTCGGCACACAAATGGAAGAGAACCTATAACCGATTGCTAGGACAGAAAATACTTACCACAATCACCCGTTTGAAGTGCAAGAGAGAGTGTATTCGACAAAAGAGAGAAAAAGCTTGATCTTCGGCTTTTGAGACTTGCGACAAAAGAATAGGAATAAGGGTACTTGATATTCGGCTATGGCTTTTTAATAAAAATAACATACAAATGGGAGTATGAGCACTTACAAGGTTCGGCTACGCCCTCTAATGAGGTTGGAATATTCGGCAACCATTCTTAATGGCAAAGGGGCATTCGGCTTTCAAGAAATAGGAAGGAATTTGGTGTTGAAAGAAAATAAGGAAGAAAAGGAGACGAGTAGGGGAATTTCGGCACAAAGAAAATTAAAGAAGAAAAAGATATGAAGGATGATTACTCCCCCTTATAAAGAATTCGGCTACTACATCCTTGCTCTTATCAAACTCCAAATCAATCATCTATTTTACCTCTTGATCACTTATTCAAGATAAATAAAATAAATCCATATTCATCTCTTCTTTATCTTGCACAAAAATAATGAAATCCACAATTATCCTACCTATTTAAAATAAAATAAACCATCACATTATCTCTTATCTACCTATCAACAATATCCCTTACTAATATCCCATTTAATCTCTTATCCTATCTCCTAAAATAAATAAAATAAAATCTCATTTAATCTAAATAAAACCACAATTATCCTATATTAAAATAAATAAATAAAACTACAATTATCTTATATCTACCATCTTAAAATAAATAATTAAAACTACCCTTATCCTACTCTTAGCCGAAATTTAATAGGAGAAACAAGCGTAATCCCCATCCAATTAGAAGTCCAATTGCCGTCCAATCTATCTCCAATTTGACGCCAACAACCAAAAAAATAAAACCCCACTCATTGCTGCAGGCGTGATTCGAACCAAAGCCCTTGTCATTGCACCTGGCGCTCCACTGCCACTTTACCACATGATTTCTTGTGGCATAAATCCTTCACAATTTCCTCTTAAAGCCTCCTTAGCCCAATTTCCCTTCTTGACGCAAAGAGCAAAAATAAAACATACTCCTATGCCACCAACATGATTCGAACTTGAGCCCCCTTTGACGCAACACTCCAAGCCCCTAAGGTAGCATCCCAAGCCACTCTACTAAGGCGCTTTTTGTGACATGCTTCACCCAGAATTCCTTTTAAAACTTCCTTAGCCAAGCTCCTACTTGTCGCAAAAATAAACTCCCATTCGCTTCCTCTGCAACTCGAACCAAGGCGTCACATACCAAGGCCCTAAGTGGCGCCTTGCAGCCACTTTACCAAGGCATTTCTTATGTCCTAAACTCCACATAAATTTCCTTAAGCCTTCTTTACCAAGCTTCCCCCCTTTAGACTTAAATTCTAAAAATTTTCCATATCATTCTCCTTCATCCTAGACTTCTAAAAACCCTTAAAACACCTCTAAACATATTTAAAGCCTACTAACACTTGAGTTATGCACCAAATGCATAACCCCTAATTTAGGATATTACAGTTCTACCCTCCTTAAAAATAATTTCGTCCTCGAAATTACTTACTATCAAACAATCCTATTCATCACACTACGCCTCTGCTGCGCACTCCGATCTTAATAAAACTAACACATTTCTAAGACACTATCTCAAGGTTCGCATTCAAGGTTTTAGGCACTTCACTAGCGATACAAGAACGAACTAACTAGCTTTATAACAATCAAGGCAATAAAAAGATTCCAGGTTTAGAGAACATACCCGATCCTATTTAGTCCAACTTCCTCCTTGCTATGACTGATTGCCTAAGCCAACCTTGCTTGCCTTGCATCTGAACCTTCAGCACCTCTGCTTGGGGTTCCACGACCTTGGCCTCAAGCCCTATCCATCACTTGAGGACATTTCTCAACCAAATGAGCCTTAGATCCACACCGGAAACATTCCTTGCTATTTCCCCAACATTTTCCTACATGAGCTCTCCCACATTGAGCACATGAACGACTCCGATTCTCAGCGACTGGTACAGGTGTACGCACAGGATTCTCAATCCTTGGCCTTTTCTGAAAATCTACAGATACTTCTGGCGATCCAAAACCTCTCTTATTCCGGTTCCTATTCTTTTCTCGGTTCTGTCTCACAGTCCTCTTAACTTCTTCAGCTATCCGAGTCTTCTCCACTAGAATAGCAAAATCTCTTTCCCTTTGCGGAGCAATCAACACTCGTAGCTCATCCCGCAACCCATCTTCGAATCGAACACACCTTTCGTAATCAGTAGCCACTATCCCCTTAGCATACTGACTTAGCCGCACAAACTCCGCTTCATACTCTGCTACCGACATACTTCCTTGTACCAAATTCAGAAACGCCTTCCTTTGCGAGTCCAAATAACTAGCTCCAACATACTTCCCTTCAAACTTAACCTTAAAGTACTCCCAATCTACTCGATCTGCAGGAGTACCTTGCCTGACAGTGAGCCACCATCGATAAGCTTCATCTCGAAGCAACGAGACAACACCTTTAAGCTTTTCCTCAGCAGTTAAATCCAAATCATCCATAATCCTTTCAACTACTTCTAGCCAATACTCCGCTACATTCAGAGCTACTCCAGACACTCCTCTAAAAATCTCGGCTCCGTTTGACTTAAGTCTTTCCGACACTGATTTCCGAGCTCCATTGCCCGCATTGGCTCTTGCGACTCGCTCTAGCACTCGCAGCATGGCTAACGATACTGCGTCATCTCCTCCCGTCTGATCCTGATCCTCCGCGCCCACTGCTGGCGGCGGTACATCAGTTTCTGACCCATGGCCAGACCCTACTCGTTCCGATACAGTCATTCTACCTCGACTACGTCCACTAGAACTCATATCTAACGTCACGATTTAATCTGATTAGAAAGTTTTATGCATTAGAAATTTTGTTTCACTGTTTATCCCGCGAACAGTTTTATGATAAGAAGTTTCCAGAAGTAGTTCTTTCGATCAATCAAAGTTTAGTTCAAGTTCACTATTCTAATTCGGAGAATCACATTCACATTCACATTCATCCATCTCGATAGAGACACATTCATTCATTCACATCATTCAACACACTATTATGGGCATTCTTGTCCATTCCCCATCCATGGGTAATTTCGTCATTTTTCCTATAAGGGTATTTTGGTAATAAATCGGGGTCAATTCGAAAATATTTTACAAATCAAAGGTATTTTAGAATTTTCAAAACCTCGGGGGTTATCTTGTAAATTTGTTTTCCAAATCAGAGGTGTTGCACAAATTTCAGAAATCGGGGTTATTTTGGTAATTTTGGAAGTCAGAGGCATTTTAGTAAATTTTCCCCACCTCAGGGTATCTTGGTATTTTGTAAAATAGGGTTTCTGATTTTGCATAAGGTAAGAACATTTTAACAAAAGTCGAGGGTATTTTGATAATCTTAAAACTAAGGGTATTTTAGTGATTTACAACACAGGGGCATTTAGGTAACTTTGTCAATCAGGGGTAATTTCGTAAAATTTTCAAATCAGGATATCTTGAATTTTCATAAGTTAGGGTTTCATGGATACTTTTGCAAAGTAAGAAAATTTTATTGAAATCGATGGAAAGCTTAGAAACCAAGGGCATTTTAGTAATTTTACCACTAGGGGTGTTTCAGTATTTTTTTATTATAAAAATACGGCTAGTTCCCTTTCGGGTTTTAATCATTGGTTTAGCCCGTGAATAAGTCCTCTTGGTTAGGGTGAACCGTAGCTACGCACCAGGTAGGATTGGAGTAAAGAGGAGGTGAGTCGCTAGGACTGCTTAAATACCAAGCTCTTACTGAATCCACTCCCAGACATGCGCACCACAGGTACCACACCCTAGCTCGGTGACTTAGCCACAGGTTTGTTTAATGGTCCTTAAGTCTTATGCACTTGTGTTTGAGTAGACTAGTCCTAGGGTTCAACAGATCCTAGTTCCCTAATCTACGTTCCCTTATAGCCCATACAGTTCACCTATTCAAATCACTTTAGAAGTTAGAAGTACTTACCTGATGGACATCGGGCCGGAGATACAGGTGCCATGCCAGAATAACCTGAAAATTTTCATAAAAGTCCATATCTTTGAAAAGCCCATTTTTGAAAACTATTTTCGGGCCCAAAACCTCAAAGCCGAGTTTTGAACCGGGCTCTGATACCAAACTGTAACACCCCAAACCCGGCCCATTCACTACGACCGAATTTGAAATGCCACTGCGGAATTCGTTTGAAAATATTCTTAGTTAAAAGTAAAAACCGTTAAAAATTTGTTGCCTTTAATAAAACATTTTCGTATTTTAAAACATTCTAAGTAAAAATTAAATTGTTATAAAAATACCGGATTCAAAACTTTAATATGACTTTTGAGATTTAAATAGCTTTTAAAATTAAACTTACAAAATATTAACTTAATTATAAGTTCAACTTAAACATAACAAAATTCAAATAATCAAATACTTTAAGTGGCCCTTATTACAACAAATGGATATTTAAAAGTACTGAAAAAAATATAAAATGTCTGAAATAATTAAAATCATCTTCTGCATGGGCCACCTTGTATCCACTCCAAGCCCGGTCCGATCAACATCTATCACCTGCGATGTTGATAAAAATTGGGTGAGTCCAACAGACTCAGTGTGCAATTAGTCCACTGAATTCCACCCACATATCAAACCACATATTTACCCACATAACAAATATTAATGCAACTTATTCACATGCTTTCACTTGTTGGGCTTGGCCCACATTCACATTAATAGAGTTCACATATTAGGCTTGGCCCATAACCATATCACATTCTTATAATAGTGTTTTAGCCACATGCTTCCACATACTGGGCTTGGCCCATTTCCACATTGATCCACATATCATATTGGGCTTGGCCCCTTTCCACATTTATTCATATCACATGTTATGCAATTATGAAACCCAACCCAGCCTAGGGTCCATCCTCTACACACCCCCTTATCCAGCCTACCACACACTAGGGGATTATTAAATCACCCTCTCCTTTTTACTCCAATAAGGCAAGAAATGCCATCCACGCAAACTTAATCACAAATAATCCACAACGTGACCTCAGTCAACGTCAATCCACGATGTAGCCGAAGCTATAATCAAAACCACGATGAGCACAAAGCCATCAGTAACCACGATATGGCACATAGCCTATATCTATCACGATGAGGCACAGAGCCATTCATTAAACCACGTACTCGAAGTACACCCTGTCCTTCTTTCATAACCCACCCATGCACATGCAACATAAAATAGTGCCATGATAATGCATGAGTATGTTCATCAACCGTATCATCACACATATACATATTAATAATCACATTCATCAGATTTGGTACTTACCGGATTATCGACATACCCCTTTAGGGTATCCATATCACAATTTCCACTGCACTAGTTAGCACATTCATAACACATACACAATATCACATACATAACATAAACATGGAAAACAGTAGGCTAACTACACACCTGATCACTTGGAGAACTACGCTTTCAATACTGATGCTATCACTAAGTGACACTACGGCTATCTGCCTACTTTCTTGTTCTGATGCTGGCCCACACCCCGGTGGCCAATCCCGAACTGTCGAAACGGCTCTCCTTTTAAACTTGGGGATAGGAACTACCCCTTGGCCTCCTTGACTGGTATTCGCATCCATTAATGATATCTAATCAAAACCCGATTAAACGATAATGTACTAAATCTTAATCGAATAAACTACAACTTATCAACCTTACCAAAGATGGATCAGAATCCCGAAGACTTCTCTTAACTCCTGTCGATTTGCTCCTAAGAACCATAATACACAATCGGTCATCACTTGGAACTCTTAATGTGGCCTATGGCCGAATATCACAATTCACTTACCAAGCTTGCCTATTTCCCGAATCACCACTTATTCCTGTCGAAACCCCTGCTAAACAATTATTAGATTCGGCCAAACCAAAACCAAGGCCTTAAACACTTGCTTTCGGCACACAAATGGAAGAGAACCTATAACCGATTGCTAGGACAGAAAATACTTACCACAATCACCCGTTTGAAGTGCAAGAGAGAGTGTATTCGACAAAAGAGAGAAAACGCTTGATCTTTGGCTTTTGAGACTTGCGACAAAAGAATAGGAATAAGGGTACTTGATATTCGGCTATGGCTTTTTAATAAAAATAACATACAAATGGGAGTATGAGCACTTACAAGGTTCGGCTACGCCCTCTAATGAGGTTGGAATATTCGGCAACCACTCTTAATGGCAAAGGGGCATTCGGCTTTCAAGAAATAGGAAGGAATTTGGTGTTGAAAGAAAATAAGGAAGAAGAGGAGAAGAGTAGGGGAATTTCGGCACAAAGAAAATTAAAGAAGAAAAAGATATGAAGGATGATTACTCCCCCTTATAAAGAATTCGGCTACTACATCCTTGCTCTTATCGAACTCCAAATCAATCATCTATTTTACCTCTTGATCACTTATTCAAGATAAATAAAATAAATCCATATTCATCTATTCTTTATCTTGCACAAAAATAATGAAATCCACAATTATCCTACCTATTTAAAATAAAATAAACCATCACATTATCTCTTATCTACCTATCAACAATATCCCTTACTAATATCCCATTTAATCTCTTATCCTATCTCCTAAAATAAATAAAATAAAATCTCATTTAATCTAAATAAAACCACAATTATCCTATATTAAAATAAATAAATAAAACTACAATTATCTTATATCTACCATCTTAAAATAAATAATTAAAACTACCCTTATCCTACTCTTAGCCGAAATTTAAGAGGAGAAACAAGCGTAATCCCCATCCAATTAGAAGTCCAATTGCCGTCCAATCTATCTCCAATTTAACGCCAACAACCAAAAAAATAAAACCCCACTCATTGCTGCAGGCGTGATTCGAACCAAAGCCCTTATCATTGCACCTGGCGCTCCACTGCCACTTTACCACATGATTTCTTGTGGCATAAATCCTTCACAATTTCCTCTTAAAGCCTCCTTCGCCCAGTTTCCCTTCTTGACGCAAAGAGCAAAAATAAAACATACTCCTATGCCACCAACGTGATTCGAACTTGAGCCCCCTTTGACGCAACACTCCAAGCCCCTAAGGTAGCGTCCCAAGCCACTCTACTAAGGCGCTTTTTGTGACATGCTTCGCCCAGAATTCCTTTTAAAACTTCCTTAGCCAAGCTCCTACTTGTCGCAAAAATAGACTCCCATTCGCTTCCTCTACAACTCGAACCAAGGCGTCACATACCAAGGCCCTAAGTGGCGCCTTGCAGCCACTTTACCAAGGCATTTCTTATGTCCTAAACTCCACATAAATTTCCTTAAGCCTTCTTTACCAAGCTTCCCCCCTTTAGACTTAAATTCTAAAAATTTTCCATATCATTCTCCTTCATCCTAGACTTCTAAAAACCCTTAAAACTCCTCCAAACATATTTAAAGCCTACTAACACTTGAGTTATGCACCAAATGCATAACCCCTAATTTAGGATATTACAATTAAGGTATGTTAATTGTTCATTTTTTGATAATTTTTACGTTTTTGAGATCGTTGCTAAGTTATCTTCAAAGCCCATGTCTTAATTTTTGAATTTGATGATGATTTTGTGTTTTGCCATTGATGAGTTTATGAGTTTTATGATATTTGATGATGAATTATGAAATATATGTGTTAGATTAACATGTTTTGTCCTTGGATTTTAGGATAATTTTGAGTAATTTGGACTAAATTGTGAAAATAAATTTTTGAGGGGTGTTACACTTACTATCACATCTCAGATTGTTATACAAATATACATAATCATCATAGTAAGATCACATAGGTACTTACCTTATATACACACTTAGTGTATAAATCAACGTACCTGACAGGGTACTCAGAAAGCTCGGACTAGTCATACAATGCCAACGTCTTAGACGAGGTTTTATATGCACTCAAATATCGATGCCACTGTCCCAGACAGGGTTTTACACGAATCAATACGATGCCGATGTCCCAGACATGGTCTTACACGTAAAGAACAAATCGATGCCAACGTCCCAGACGTGGTCTCACACGTAAAGCTCATATCGATGCCTACGTCCCAGACGAGGTCTTACACGAAATCTCAAATCAACACCAACGTCCCAGACATGGTCTTACATGATAAAACAGAATAGATACCTATGTCATGACATAGCTAATCCTATCTATTCCTAGGTTCGTACGGGACTTCTCGGACAGTGTCACTAAGTAATCCTTATCTTCGAATTCACGAACAGATCATATAATAAGTATTCATCGATAACAATAGTCATAGGAACACATAATTCTATACGAATACGTTTATTTGCATAATGACTTACCTCGGATTCGATTTAACAGAAACGGAAACGGTTACTCGGTTACTTTCGCTTTCCAGTGATCTAAGTCTATTTTCCTCGGTTCTTGATCTATACATATTCAGAATTAACCCTTTTATTCACTAACTCATTCAATTCAATCCAAGGACACACATTTAGGGCTATTTGCAAATTAACCCTCATATTTGCACAATTTATCAATTTAGTCCATTTTTCTCAAAATATCAAATTCACAAAATCATTACATACTCATGCTTAACCGAATGTTCATACATCACATACAAGCCCATATTTTTCATCAAATTTGCAATTTAGTCCCTCAAATTGCTATTTTCTCAATTTAACCCTAATTAGCTAAATTCATCAAAAAATTCAAGAACAAAGTATGTTCATCTAGCTCAAATCTTTCATTTAACAACTAAATTCATTACAAAGCTCAACATATCATCAATGGCATTTCTCTTGAACAACATTAGTACACAAAATTGAGACATGGGCTTGATAGTGGACAAAGCAACGATTGCAAAAACGTAAAAATTATCGAAAACCGACTCAAAATCATACCTTAATCAAGATGAAAACCAACCGAAACCTTTAAGCTTTTTTTCTTTCTTTTTCTTTAAGACATTCGGCCAAAAGATGATATAAAAGTCTAATTTCATGCTTTTATTAAACCATAATACACTTAATACATGAATGACATAATTACCCTTATAATATAAACTTATAAAACATATTTTCAAATGTTGATATGGACCATAATCGCCCACTATCTGTAGTAATGGCTTAATTGCCACATAAGGCCTTCACCTTTACAAAGCCACAACACATTGGTGCTTTAACAAATAGCAAGCTAGTTTTGCACTTAATGCAATTCAATCCTTTTCATCAAATTAAACACACGGACATATAATTCATCACACAAAAACTTCACATATAATAATTCACATATCAACAATACTGAATATACTATTAAAATATTATACGAACTCGGATTTGTGGTCCCGAAACCATTGTTCTGACTAGGGTATAAACCGAACTGTTACAGTCAAAATCAGACTATTACAGACCTAATTCACATGGCCTGTCACACGCTCGTGTGACCTCTGTAACTTTGAAAAATGTTTGAGTTGTGGAAAAATTTTGTACGTGCTCAGTTTAGTCCCGACCCTTTCCTAATGCATGATTAAGGTCTCGTAGATCTATTAAAGGAACTCTGTGCATACAATTTGCTATGATATGATGATGATGTATTTATGTTTGAGAAGTGATCGTAAAAGTTCTAATATGATCGGTAATGTCTCTTAACCCTATTCCGGCTATGGTTATCGGTTAGGGGTGTTACATTTTATAGTTATTAGAGCTACAGTTTAGTCGATTCTAGGACTAACGTAGTGTGTGAGAGTCTAGCTATACATGCCATAAATATGTTTGTGATAGTGTGATGATTCTTAACAGTTCAAAATGTGTTTTTATATAGCAAATGGATCCCGAACGATCAGTAGCTGACGATGTTGAGAGTAATGCACTTGCTCCCGCTCAAGGGATAGCGCCGGCTGAACCTAAGCCAGTTGCTAGTAGCCATGAAGGAGAGGCAAAAGAAGCCTTCTTCCAAATGATGAGTGAGTGGTTTACAGAGTTCGTTCGAACGAATTTGGCTGCTCAACAACCTCCACCCCCACAAGTTCCTGTAATGCCACAAGTTTCAGGCCTGATCCGATTGAGTAAGCCTCTTGTGAATAAAATTCGAAAGTACGGGGCCAAAGAGTTCAGAGCCACAGTTGATGATGATGCTGAGTAAGCTAAATTCTGGCTTGAGAATGTTGTAAGAGTGTTTGATGAATTATCATGTACTCTTGATGAATGCTTAAAATGTGTTGTTTCATTGTTGAGAGATACGTCATTTCATTGGTGGAAAACATTGATATATGTGGTTTTGAGAGAAAGAATAACCTGGGATTTCATTCAAGCTGAATTCTTGAAGAAATATATCAGTCAACAGTTTATAGATCAGAAATGTAAAGCGTTTCTTGAGTTGAAATAGGGCCTTATGTCTGTTACGGAATACAAGCGGGAATTTGTGAGATTAAGCCAGTATGAACGAGAATGTGTTTCAATAGAAACTACTACGTGTAAACGATTCATCGAAGGATTGAATGAAGACATTAAACTTTTGGTTGGAATTCTTGATTTGAATAAATTTGTAGTATTGGTTGAAAGATCCTGCAAAGCCGAGGAACTTAGTAAAGAAAAGAAGAAAGCGAATTCAGAAGCTAGAGATGAAAGAAAAAGGTTGATGAGTAAGTCGTATCAGAGATGCAACCAATCGTTCAAATATTTCGTTTTGACATTCGAGTAAAGATCATGTGGAAAAAAATCATGGTCCTAAAACTCAAACTCTAATTGAATCAAGTGTTGGGAGTGTCAGAAGCAATAAGCCAGAGTGTATACAGTATGGGAGACGTCATATCGAAGAATGTTGGGGCAAGTATAATAATAGAGCTTGCTATAAATGTGGATCACGAGATCACTTTATTCGGGATTGTCCGGAGTTAGTTGAGAAATATAATATTCAGAGTGCGAGGCCGAGTAATACAACAACTAGGGGTAGACCACCTAGAAACACCGAAAATGTGAGTGGTAGTCAGAGAGGAACAATGGATACAGCTGTGAGATCTGATGCAAGAGCAGTTGCTCAAGCTTACGCAATTCGTGCTCTAGAAGAAGCGTCATCTCCAGACTTCATTACTGGTACTTTTACTCTTTTTTATACTGATGTGATTGCATTGATAGATCCACGATCCACTCATTCATATGTGTGTGAACTTAGTATCTAGTAAGACTCTACCTGTTCAGTCTACTGAGTTTGTAATTAGAGTATCGAACCACTTAGGCAAGTGTGTTCTGGTTGACAAAGTGTGCAAGAATTGTCCGTTGATGTTTTGAGATATTTGTTTTTCGGCTAATCTGATGCTACTA
Source organism: Gossypium australe (assembly GCA_005393395.2). Lineage (NCBI taxonomy): Eukaryota > Viridiplantae > Streptophyta > Magnoliopsida > Malvales > Malvaceae > Gossypium > Gossypium australe. The sequence goes on along the minus strand of CM016614.1, from coordinate 87,221,539 downwards.
CCCTTTGATGAATTTGATATAATTTTAGGTATGAATTGGCTAACTTTGCACAATGCTATTGTGAATTACAAACGAAAGAGTATTGATTTGAGAAGCCAGAATGGTGAGATAGTTTGAATTGAATCCAGTGATTTGAATGGGCTACCAGCTGTAATATCTTCGATGAAAGCTTTGAGTTATGTGAAAAAAGGATGTGAATCTTATCTTACATATGTGATAGATACAAAAGTGACAAAAAAGAAAGTTGAATCTGTGCATGTGGTTTGTGAATTCCCTGATGTGTTTCCTGAAGAACTACCGGGATTACCTCCGATACGAGAAGTTGAGTTTGGTATTGGCTTAGTGTCGGGGACAACTCCTATCTCAATAGCTCCGTATAGAATGACACCGACCGAATTGAAAGAGTTGAAGTCTTAGTTGCAAGAGTTAACTGATAGAGGATTTGCACGACCGAGTTTTTCTCCATAGGGTGCACCGGTTTTGTTTGTGAAAAAGAAAGACGGAACTATGAGAATGTGCATTGACTACAGACAACTCAACAAGGTTACTATAAAGAATAAATATCCTTTGCCACGTATTGATGATTTGCTTGATCAGTTGAAAGGAGCTACAGTGTTTTCTAAGACAGATTTGAGATCGGGCTACTATCAGCTACGAGTTAAAGACTCTGATGTGCCGAAAACTGCTTTTCGTCCGAGGTACGGACATTATGAGTTTTTGGTTATGCCTTTCGGACTTACTAATGCACCTGATGTTTTATGGATTTGATGAATCGGATCTTCAAACAGTATTTGGATCGATTTGTGGTTGTGTCTATAGATAACATATTGATCTATTCTTGTAATGAGACGCAACATGCCGAGCATTTGAGGATCATGTTATAAACTTTGTATGAGAAGCAATTATATGCAAAGTTTAGAAAATGTGAGTTCTTGTTGCGTGAGGTTGGTTTTATAGGACATATAGTATTAGCTGCGGGAATACGAGTTGATCCGAGCAAGATTTCAACAATTCTGGATTGGAAACCTTCGAGAAATGTCTTTGGAGTTTGCAGTTTTCTAGGACTAGCGGGATATTATAGACGGTTTTTGAAAGGCTTCTGGATGATTACAACTCCATTGATGAAATTGCTATAGAAAGATGTTAAATTCGAGTGGTCAGAAATGTGTCAGCAGAGTTTTGAATAGTTGAAAGTATTGTTGACAGAAGCACCAGTGTTAGTTCAACCAGAACCGAGTAAAGAATTCATAGTTTACAATGATGCATCGTTGAATGATTTAGGCTATGTGTTGATGCAAGAAGGAAAAGTTATAGCCTATGCTTCTAGATAGTTGAAACCGAGTAAATAAATTTGTGTAATGATGGTTCGATTTTGGCTGAGTTGAAACTGAGGCCAATATTTATACGTCAGATTTGTGATGCCTAGAAAATTGATGTTGAAATGATGTCAAAATGAGCTCAGTGTGGTTTGGATTCTGATTTATAATTTCAAGTTGATAGTGATGGTTGTTTGAGATTCAGAGATTGAATCTGTATTTCGAGCAATTCAAAGTTGATTCAGTCGATTTTGAATGAGGCTCATAATATCATTTGTCTGTTCATCCGGGAAGTACAAAAATGTAGAATGATCTGAAACAGTTTTATTGGTGGCATGCTATGAAATGGGATATCTCAGAGTTTGTTTTGAGATGTTTAGTTTGTCAGCAAGTCAGAGCTGAACATCAGGTTCCATCCAGTTTGTTACAACCGATCATGATTCCTAAGTGGAAATGGGAGAGAATCACAATGGACTTTGTGTCAGGATTGCCTTTTTCTCCGAGAAAGAAGATGCAGTCTGGGTGATAGTTGATAGATTGACGAAATTAATGATGATTTTGAGTTATGCCATTATTGATTTTGTGAGCTTTGTGATGTTTAATAATTTTCAACTCTTTCAACTCTGTAGGGACCATCCTGTACGGTGTTATCAAAATTGGAGTTGTTCCAGGCACAAGTTTGATCACAAATTCTACTTCTCATGCTGGTAGCAACCCAAGCAATTCTTCAGGAAAAACATCAGCATACTCATTGACTATTGGTAGTTATTCAATTTTTTATTTAGTAATTTTCGAATCAATAACATAGGCTAAATAAGCTTCACAACCCTTTTTAATCAATTTCTAATCTTTCAATGCCAAAATTACATTTGTAATATAATCGACCCTGTTTGCCTTCATACAAATAAATTCACCATTTGGACGCTTCAAATTAACTTACTTCCTTCGGCAACTCACTATTGCATCATGCTCAGACAACCAGTCCATTCCTAGAATGATATCAAAATCATCAAAACGTAACAACATTAAACTAGCGGGAAAATTGTAACCCCTAATTTTTAGTGGACACAGTCTACACATTTGATTAACTAAAACACACTAACCTAGGGAACTTTGACACTATATTCAGTGAACTCAACAGGTAATTTCTTTTTGTCTACTAATGCAGTGTATATATACGCATGAGTTGATCCAGCATCAATCAATGCATATAGATTAATATCAAAGAGAGAAAAAGTACCCACAATAATGTCTTGGGAAGTAGCTTCCTCAGGAGCTCTTATCGCATAGGCTCTAGCTGGTGTTCTCGCTTCAAACCTTTCATTCATCTCGATATTCTTCCCTCGACTAGGATTAGTATTCTCGGCGTTTTCTGATTGTCTACCTCTTCGAGAAGTTGCTTTAGGCTTGTTTGATTGATTACCAAAATCATTTTGCTTTTTTGAGCAATCATGAAAGAAATGGTCAGTAAACCCACAATGGAAACAAGCTCTTGACGTTGATCGACGATTTAGGCCCAAAACAAATTTAGATCATGTAACATGCATGACTAACTCAATTCGTATTATCACCCAAACAATTTCATCAAACTTAGCCTTAAGGCCAACCGAGCCCATTTAGCCACTTTCTGCTTTTCGGCTTTCCAACATTGCCGATATCGCGTGTGTGTGTAGTGTTTGTACACACCTGGTTACAACGCGTGCTGTAAACCCCTTAATCATGAACCTACAATAGTCACCACTTAACGATTAATCTTGGCTTAATACACACTTTATCAAAAACTGAAACCTCACAGTAACCTTACCGTGTGCCACATGTTCTAGTAGCCCTTCCTTAGCTACTATTCGCGAATATCCCTAGATCTGCATCCAAACATATATCATCAAAATCGAGTGACTCATTTTTCACATAAGTCACCCTTATAAGCCATACCTACATTCGACCATCCATTAATCCATAACTGAGATGAGTACACTTACCACTTTACTAACGATCCTTACCAGGCTTGCGATCTCTGAACACTACCCTTGTTAATACCAGGTTAACGATGATGAGAAGTTAGATAGCCCTTCAGCTTTTACTGAACATACTAAAGGAAAATTTGACTAAGTACTTACACAAAGAGTAATAGGCCCAGGAAGCTTTCAGCTTTTGAGATTAGTATGGTGACAGAGACAATTCGACACCAATAGGGAGAAGAAGAGGAGAAGTGATCGGCTAGAACTAAAGGTGAACGAGAGAAGGAATTTAAGAAGAGAATGTATGGGGAATTCGGCTAGAGAGAAGACCAAAATTTTGGCAAAGGGATGACGGGTTTTTTTTCGGCAAATGGAAGAATTCGGCTAAAGGGGAGAAAAAGAAATGTAATGGAACCCAGGTAACCTCTCCAAGGAATTCGACACCTCCTTTTATAGCCAATAGTCGAATCTTACCTTCCCCCACAGTCCAATTCGGCACCAACTCTTCCCACCTCCCATCTCCTAATTTTTCTCCATGATATCTCCATTATCTCATCCGAAATTCCCTCATTTATCAGCTCACAAGACCAATTCAAACACTTCAACAAAAAAGTCCAAATTCCACACAACTATGGCTGTCCACTGAGCAAAATAAACACTCCAAAAACACCTTACCACTACTCAAACCTTGGACCTCTTCACGTCACCTTGTAGCTCCCCTACTGACGCCACCTTCCCACTAGACCACAAGCCCATTTGTGTCCTATTTTCCCCTTAATCTACTTAAGAGGCCTAATGCCTGAGACTAGGGTCCACTAAAGCAAGAAAAATAAATTTTTCCCTATGGTCATCCCTATCTCTAAGACTTCAAATAATCCTGATAATACCTTAAAATTAATATTCTAAGTGCTACTCATACATACCAACCTCAGTGACATAAATTTAAAGTTTCGAGATTTTTGGGGCGTTACAACCCAATAGGCCCAAATCTACTAGGCCCAAATTCGGGGCTTTACAATTCTACCCTCCTTAAAGAAATTTCATCCTCTAAATTTCCAACTAACTATCAATCGTACTACCCAAGTCTCACCACTATGCTTTCGCCACGCACTTTAATTCTAAAGCCAAAATAAACACTCAGTATACTATGGTAGGGTACGCACCATTATTCGCATCTAGAGCGTCTTCGTCCCCTTGGCGACAGGCTGCATAGACCAAAGCTGGCTGCCTCACCTCCACATAACTTTCACCTCTACCTGGTGCTCCACGATCGCGTTCATTACCATTATCGCCCCTGGCTTGTCCACGGCCCCTTAGTGGTTGTTGACCACCCTTCTGTGGCTGAAAATTACCTCTGCCATTGGCTTGCTCCTGATTTGGCCTTCTCGAGCACTCTCTAATCCTATGTTTCAGAGATTCACAGCTCAAACAAGCTCCTATTCTCCTCCAACATTCACCCATATGCCCTTTTCCACCACAACACAAGGTGGTATCCCGATATTAGCAATAGCAATAGGGGCCTCAGCTCTAACCGGCCCATTCACTCTGGCCCTCCTTGCAAGCCTTTGTTCAGTCCCCATAGCTTCCATGTCCTGTTTGTTCTTGCCCTTCTCCTTTTCTCGGTGAAGGCACTCCGTGTGCTTTACTTCCTCCGCTATCTTTGCTTTCTCCACCAAGACCGTAAAGTCTCGCTCCCTCTGGGGAGCTATAAGCACCCTAAGGTTGTCTTTTAACCCATCCTCGAACCGTACGCATCTTTCATACTCTGTTGCTACTATCCCCTTGGCATATCGACTGAGGCGCAAAAACTCAGCCTCGTACTCTGCTACTGGCTATCTCCCTGAGTCAAACTCAAAAACTCTTTCCTTCGGGCATCCACATAGGCCGCTCCAATGTATTTCCTCTGAAATGTCGATTTGAAGAACTCCCAAGTGATCTGCTCCGGTTGGTTGCCCTCCTTTACGGTCAACCACCATTGATAAGCTTCCTCCCTCAGTAAAGATATCGCCCCTTTAAACTTTTGTTTCGCTGTGCAATCCAGGTCGTCCATTATTCTCTTCGTTGCTTCCAACCAATACTCTACCACACTCGGGGCCACCCCCGCTACTCCTTTGAAAATCTCTGCCCCATTAGTTTGGAGTTGCTCCACGATCGTACCGCGGCTCCCCGTACCATTATTGGGCCTAACGACCCTTTCTAAGATCCTTAACATGGCCTACGATACGGTATCTTCCGTAGTGGTAGCCCGTTCATATACTCCCCTTTCAGCTACTGGTGAGGCTGGAGCCTCCCCTACTCCAACGTTGGGCATATGGCCTGACTCGGATGACCTTGCCCTAACACTTCCACGGCCTCTGCCGCGGCCTCTTGCACCTCTTCTAGCGCTCATCGTTGTGTGTTTCTGAATTAAAAAAATTTATGTAATTAGTACATAGTTCCACTTGTTTAGGACACATGTCTTATGCGAGTAACCATTTTTTTTGTTATTACACATCGAGAATCCACTACAGGCTTAAGTTTCCTACGGGCTTTAATCTCTAAAAGCCTATTTTTAAGTAGCCCATTATCTATACATTTCCGTAATTTAAATGAATGTAGTACAGAAAACTTACTTGGCTCGACGTCGAGGGCTCGGTGAACCACACTTCAAGAATCCTGCAAAAACTTTTTCAAACCCAAAATATAAGGCCCATTTCACAGCCCCAGCTTTGTAACTTGGCTCTAATACCACTAACTATAACACACCAAACCCGGCTAGAAGTTAGACCCGAATCCAGTGTGTCACATCAAAGGCATAATTCAAACGTTTTTTCTAATTAAAAATTTTAGGCCCAAAAGCCCAAAATCCTTGAGTCTTGTTAAGTAATAAAAGGAAACCCATTTTATAATTTTAAGTATTTCAGAAACCAAGTTTAAACATAAGAAATTTACTTAGGTTTAATAATTAAGTAAACATTTGAAACAAAAAAAACCCAAAATCTAAAGTCAAATCGGAGTACAAGGCCTTATTACATCCAACAAAAATAAGCAATTAAAACTATGTCTTTTGAAATAAATAAATAAAAATTTAATCATCTTGTAGTGTGGCCATCTCCGAGTCCTCTCCCACGTCGAGCCATTTACTGAGGATCACCTGAAACATTAAATAAAGGGTGTGAGTTTCAAAACTCAGTGTGTACAACCCTTGGCATTCAATTCAAAATACAATTATCACATTGGCCTGAGCCCTATCAAAATCGGTGGTCTTAGGCCTTGGCCCACAATGACCTCATATCATATCATATCATAACGTATCATATGTAAAACAAGGTAATGCAGAACACTCCCCAAAAATCCATCTGCTACACACCATTTCCCTTCCAACCCTACACACCTGTGGGGATTTCTAAATCGACCCACCCATCCTCTACACACCAAAGGTAGCACTCACAGCGGCACTACTCAACGTTGTAGTAAAGCTGCTAATCATGTAATGGGCTTAAAGCCACCTGTGGATCCATGGTCGTCGAGCGACAATGCGATCCTCAAATCTTCCTCTGTACCATAATTCCCACCCATATACATCCTAATCAGAATATCATATTAGTGCAACATGCATATGAGTAACATCCACAAAACTTATACTCATCACAGAGGGGTATTTTCGTCAGTTCACAACCCAAGGGTATTTCTGTAAATCTACTCTACAGGGGTATTTAGGTAATTTTGCAAAATAGAGGTACTTTAGAAATTTTGTAAATCGGGGATATTTTGGAAATTTTACAAACCAAGGATACTCTGGTAATTTCACAATTCGAGGCTATTTTAGTGATTTTACAAATCTAAGGATGTTTTGGTAATTTTCAAACTAAAGGTATTTTGGTTATTTTCAATCAGGGGTATTTTAGTAATTTTACAAATCTAGGGGTATTTGGTCCCTCTCGGGTTTTAGTTATGAACTTTGGCCCGTTAACAAGTCCTTGCGGCTAAAGTGAACATACACTATGCACCAAGTAGGATTCTTAGAGAAGAGGAGGTGGGCCGCTAGGGCCGCTTAAGTACCAAGCTCTCCTTAGATCGAATCCTAGACATGCACATACCCGTTACCGCACTCTAGCCTAGCGACTTGTCCACGGACATGTTTAATTATTAGAAAGTCTTATGTGGTTTAAGAGTTGTTCAGTACTAAGCCTGAAGTCCATAAAACCCTAGCATACTACTCTACGTCCGCAAAAAGCCCATAAACCCATTTCACGTTCATATAACCCATAATGGCCACATCACATTTTTATGGCCCACTAGGCCCAAATCTCAGTCATATGACCCATTAGGCCCAGAAAAAATCCAGATCATGTAACATGCATGACTAACTCAATTCGTATAACCACCTAAAAAATTTCATCAAACTTAGCCTTAGGGCCCACCGAGCCCATTTAGCCACTTTCGGCTTTTCGGCTTTCCGGCATTGCTGATATCGTGTGTGTGTGTAGTGTTTGTACACACATGGTTACAAAGTGTACTTTAAACCCCTTAATCACGAACCTACAATAGTCACCACTTAACAATTAATCTTGGCTTAATACACACTTTCTCAAAAATCGAAACCTCACCGTAACCTTACCGTGTGCCACACGTTCTAGTAGCCCTTCCTTAGCTACTATCTGTGAATATCCCTAGATCTGCATCCAAACATATATCATCAAAATTGAGTGACTCATTTTTCACATAAGTCACCCTTATAAGCCATACCTACATTCGGCCATCCTTTAATCCATAACTGAGACAAGTACACTTACCACTTTACGAGTGATCCTTACCATGCTTGCGATCTCTGAACCCTACCCTTGTTAATATCAGGTTAACGAGGATGAGAAGTTAGATACCCCTTCGGCTTTTACCAAAAATACTAAAGGAAAAATTGACTAAGTACTTACCCAAAGAGTAATCGGCCTAGGAAGCTTTCGGCTTTTGAGACTAGTATGGTGACAGAGACAATTCGGCACCAATAGGGAGAAGAAGAGGAGAAGTGACCGGCTAGAACTAAAGGTGAACAAGAGAAGGAATTTAAGAAGAGAAGGTATGGGGAATTCGGTTAGACAGGAGACCAAAATTTTGGCAAAGGAATGATGGGTTTTTTTTGGCAAATGGAAGAATTCGGCTAAGGGGGAGAAAAAAAATGTAATGGAACCCAATGACCCTCTCCAAGGAATTCGGCACCTCCTTTTATAACCAATTGCTGAATCCTACTTTCCCCCACAGTCTAATTCGGCACCAACTCTTCCCACCTCTCATCTCCTAATTTTTCTCCATGATATCTCCCTTATCTCATCCGAAATTCCCTCCTTTATCAGCTCACAGGACCAATTCAAACACTTCAACAAAAGAGCCCAAATTCCACACAACTCTGGCCGTCTACTAAGCAAAATAAACACTCCAAAAACACCTTACCACTACTCGAACCTTGGACCTCTTCACGCCACCTTGTAGCTCCCTTACTGACGCCACCTTCCCACTAGACCACAAGCCCATTTGTATCCTATTTTCCCCTTAATCTGCTTAAGAAGCCTAATGCCTGAGATTAGGGTCCACTAAAGTAAGAAAAATAAATTTTTCCCTATGGTCATCCCTATCTCTAAGACTTCAAATAATCTTGATAATACCTTAAAATTAATATTCTAAGTGCTACTCATGCATACCAACCTCAGTGCACAGAAATTTAAAGTTTCTGGATTTTTGGGGCATTACAACCCAATAGGCCCAAATCTACTAGGCCCAAATTCGGGGCATTACATTAAAGTCGCGTAATTTGATTATGGCTCTGTGCTAATCTAAATATAGCTCTGTGCCATCTTGATTATGGCTTTCTGCCAATTTACCCGTGGCTATGTGCTTAACATATATACTGATGACCCTATGTCGATCATAATTACCCGTGGCTGTGTGCCTATCATATTACCGGTGCTGATGGCTATGTGCCAAACTTATTACAGTTACCGATAGCTTTGTGCCATCCGAATTATGGCTCTGTGCCATCCTGATTACGGTTTATAACCATTCTGTTTATGGCTCTTAGCCGTTCTGTTAACTGGTACCGTTGCTGCAATATTTATGGCTTTTAGTCATTCTGTCCACGGGGCCGAGCCATTTTGTTGACTTCCGCAACTGGTGCTAAGCTTGGTGTATTGGCTGAGTGGGTCGATTTTATCCCCACATGGTGTGTTGGTTCGTACGGGTGGTGTGTTGGCTAGATCGGGGTGGGATGCATCCTCATACTGTTGCATATCTATTTATGAGATCTGTCACTTTACTGGGCTTAGGCCACTTGTTCTGTCATTGGTTTGGGCTAAGCCCAATTGATGCTGTTATGGATTATGACCAAAATGATATTGTAGTGGGCTTTGGCCCACGTATGCTCTGAACTGGACTGTAAAGTTATTGTTAAAAGGGCTTTGGCCCAGACTGTTTCGATTTATGTTTCTGTATACTGACTGTTACTCTGGTAAGGGGATTACACACTGAGTTTTCACAAACTCACCCCGTTTCTAACTGTGCAGGTAATCCCCAGCATTAGCAGGATCAGTGCTGCAAGGGACTCGGAGACGACCACACAGCCACACATGTTTTTTTATTTCGTTTACTTATTTAAGCACTTCAGTTTTTGAGTTGGGTTGTATTAAGACCTCTCTATTTTTAACTTTTATTTGGGATATTTACTTATGTATGTTTAATATTTGCTAGAAGTAGGACACGATTTTTCCAAAATAATAACTACTTTCAAACACTATGTTTTCGCAACCCAATTTTTAAATATATTGTTTCCATAAATCATTTATTTTAATTAAGCTTTCGCAATTGAAAAAGATTTTACTAAGTGATGAATAACATTTTGAAAAGGGAATAGTTTTTTTACAAACCACGTTTCAAAAATAAACAAGCGTAAATGAAAACACAGTTTTCGGGAAACACTTTAATGTGACACGCCAGATTCGGGCCTAACTTCTAGGCCGGGTTTGGGGTGTTACAGGGTCCATATGTGTGGTATAAGCCTTAAAGCATGAAATTTGTCACTTTGTTAGATTGAAATTGACGTAAATAACATCTACATGAGTGTTGTGTATTATGATATGTATGATTTGTTATGTTATGTATGAGCATGTTTAGTATTTGTTATATGAGCATGCATGTGATATACGTTCTGGTATCTATTATTCTGTTTTATTTGATGTTCTATCTATATTTATCTATGGGGTAGGTTATGTATTATGAGGAGGAAGTATTATGTGAAAGGCGATATTTCACCAATATATATTGGCAACAATGTTGCAATTATTCTAAAAAGTGTCGTATGAACACTATGATGTGTGTAGGGCTAGATGGGTGTTTTATACCCCACGTGGTGTGTTGGGATGGTCGAAGGTGGCGTGTATAGGATGGGGGTAGGATTTTTCATATCTGTATATGTGTAATTCTGTTATAACTCTGATGCTACAAAAGATTTACGTCTATAATTGTTCTGCCAATAGATTGAATTTGAATTGATGTTTATGTATGTTGTAATAGCCCGTTTTTAGTGAAATCGGAATAGTGGTTTTGAGACCACAAATTTAAAGTCAAAAAAATTATTTTATTATTATTCTAATTCCTACAGCATGATAGTAATACCGTATAAAAATTTCGTTAAGAAGTTTTACTATTTAAATGCTCAATTTGATAAAAATGACTAAATCGCGTATAGTGTAAAAGTTGAATTCTAGTTGCTAAAGGTATTAAATAGCTATAGAACCTTAAAGTATGAGCCCTTATATGGTAATTAGACCATTTGTATGTCAGTGGATGAGCATGACTTGGAAAATGTGTAAATATTAATGTCTTTAAATGTTAATTAAGTAATTAGTAAATAAAGTTAAATTATAATAAAACTATTTAAGTTGTCATATTTTTGTCATCAATGGCAAACGAATTTTAGGGTTGGAGAAGCCATTTGTAAGCTTTTAATTTAGGTAACTTCATCTTGCTCATAGGTAAGTGATTTTTGTCTCATTTTTAATTTTTTTTTATGTTTTCGAGATCGTTGTAGCTTAATCTAGCTAGCTCGGGGACTAATTTGTGAAACTGTTAAACTATTAAGGTTTTACCATTGATGCATGTATATGATTTTTGAAGTTTGATGTTAGAAAATGGATGGTTGTTGTTAGATAAACAACTTTTGTAAAGGAATTTTCGGTGAAATTGTCAAATAGGGATTAAATTGAAAATTAGAAAATATTACATGGTGAATTTATGGAATAAATGAAATATAGGGCATGCCACGGACCTAATTGATATTTGGAAATAGTGGGTTGCGGTGGAATTTCATGAATTTCCATTTTTATAAGCTAGGGGCTAAATTGTAAAGAAATTAAAAGTATAGGGGCAAAATAGTAATTTTCCCAAAATATGATTTTGGGTTAAATTGAATGAGTTATGTATTAAATTGAGTTAAATTTATCCATATATATCAAGACAGACCTCGTACGAAGTTAGACCGGGGCAAAGGAAAATCTCGAATTAATCGCCTCCGTATCTACGTATACTCGTCAAGGAAATTTCGTGTCATTAAATCGTGTTTATATGTTTCTAATTGAAATATATATATATGTTATTAATTGTCATACATAATTATCGATTGCATATCCAACGACGTACGATGATTACTGACCCCCTTTGAACCTTTGGAATCCATAGGATACAAATGACAAGTCATTAGGGTTTGCATGATATGAGTACTGGTCTTGAACATCCTATCGATGGATGAGGTCTTGCATGTGTTTCGAATACTCCATAGCTCGTGTGAGCAGCATTGTGTAGCTACGTTCCAACCCACAACTCGTGTGAGCATATCGATTTATAGCTCGTGAGAGCATACCGATCTACAATTCAAGCGAGCATACCGATCTACAGCTCGAGTGAGCATACATGTACATGAATTAATAAATTACAGTTATATGAGCTAGCACACTATGTGTGAGGTATCCCGGGTATCCAACGATATTTTAAACGGTTCAACGGGCAATGTTCTGATTTGAAATGATAAGAGTTTGATACGAACTATTATAGGTATACACATGAATTATTTGGAAATGTTGTTACCTGGTATATGGAAACTTGAATTGGTTGATACATGTATTTGGAACTTGATAAATTGTTGTATTCATCCATGTTTATTGGCTTATATATGTGTTTACATGGCTAATATGGTTGGTGAATATGTGCTTAAGCATTTGGCCAAATTGTGTTGGGATATGCTTGGTTTACTTACCTGTTATATGATTAAATGGTAAGTTATATTCTATGTTATACGAACTTACTAAGCTTAAATGCTTACTCTGTGTTATTTTCTGTGTTTTATAGTGAATCAGAAGCCCGTTCGCGTTTGAAGCTTGTCGGATCTATATCACACTATCCATCGGCTCTTTCGGTACATTCGGTTATTTAATTTCGGTTATAATGGCATGTATAGGTATTTTGGCTAATGTTAGCCTATGTTCTTAAATGTTGAAATGGCCATTTGACTTGGTTGAATTTTGGTACTAGTCTAGAATGGCATATTTGGTACCAATTGAGAAGTTTTGGTAAATGAACTAAATGGCATGAATTGATGCAAATATACTTCGTAGTTAGTTGATTATTTTGCCAAATAAAGTACATGTTTATATATGTTTTAATATTGTCATTTGAGGTGCCCAAGGGCATATTGGTTGTATGATATTATACCATATGTATATGACTTTTTGGATGCCTTAATATGGCTTGTTTATATGTGAAATGTTGTGTGTAGGTACATGCCTAATTGGGTGAGAAAAATGGCTTGTAAAATGGCCTATTTTCGTCCACATGGGCATGTGTCTCAACCGTGTGTGACACATAGCCAGGTGACAGGGTCATGTGTCCTTTATAGCTTTCAAAGGGTTGCAAGTTAGGTTGTTACACGGCCTAGCACATGGCCTAGCACATGGGCATCTGAGGTTACATCTAAGGGTACACGGCCTAGCACACGGGCGTGTGGCTTGGCCGTGTGACCAAGTCAGTGAGTTACATGGGCACGGACATGGGCTGGGACACGACCGTGTGTCCCTACTTTGAATGCCCACACGGCCTAAGACACGAGAATATAGTGATGTATCGCATGTCAGTTAGGGATGTGTTCTAATGGAAGATGGTAAGGTTGTGGCTTATGCATCCCGACAACTTAAGTTACATAAGGGGAATTATTCGATGCACGATCTCGAGTTAGCTATTGTGGTATTTGACTTGAAAAGTTATATGGTGAGAGGTGTATCATCTACATCGATCGCAAGAGCCTTAAGCACCACCTTACCCAGAAGGAGTTGAACCTTAGGCAACGTAGATGGATTAAGTTGCTTAAGGATTACGACTCTTCTATTGAGTATCATCCCGGTAAGGCTAATGTGGTGGCTAATGCTCTTAGTCGTAGGGCAATGTCTGATTTAAGGGTGATGTTTGCTCACCTAAGATTGTTTGATGATGGAATCCGTTAACCGAGTTGCAAGTTAAGCTAACTTGGATTGATTAGATTCGGGATAAATAGTTGTGGGATGATTCTTTGGTTCTACGATTCCGTCAGGTGGAGGATGGTAGTACTTCAGATTTTGGGTTGAATAGTGATAGGGTTCTGTGTTTCCGATGATGGGTTTGTGTGCCTAACGACTCTGATTTGAGATAATCTATTCTGAGGGAAGCACTTAGTAGCCTATATGCTATGCATCCTGGTAGAAATAAGATGTATCAGGATCTTCATGAATTGTATTGGTGGTCAGGTTTGAAACGAGAGGTAATAGATTTTATTTCTCATTGTCTGATGTGTCAGCAAGTTAAGGCTAAGGATCAGTTACCTTCGGGTTTGCTTCAACCTGTTAAGATTCCCATGTGGAAATGGGAACGTGCGACTATGGACTTCGTTATTGGGTTGCCCTTAACACCTACTAAAAAGGATTCTGTATGGGTCATCGTGGATGGGTTGACCAAGTCTGCCTACCTCATACCTGCTCAGACAGATTATTCTCTTCAAAAGCTGGCCAAGCTATACATTTCTAAGATTGTGAGACTTCATGGGGTATCGATTTCAATTATTTCAGATAGAGATCCTCGCTTTACTTTTCGATTTTGGAGGAAGCTTCTTGAGGCTTTGGGTTCGAGATTGGATTTCAGTACTGCGTTCTCAAATAAATGGTCAATCTGATAGGGTGATTTAGATACTGGAGGATATGCTTCAGAGTTGTGTGATCAATTTCTGAGGTAGTTGGGAGCATTTTCTACCATTAGTCGAGTTCGCCTACAATAACACCTTCCAGTACAGTATTTAGATGGCACCTTACGAAGCTCTATATGGTCGTAAGTGTTGTACTCTATTGTGTTGGACTGAGTTGGGTGAGCGATAGGTTTTGGGCTTGGAGTTGGTTTCTCATACTGAAGACAAAGTCAAACTGATTTGAGATCGTGTTAAGGTAGCTTCTGACAGAAGAAGTCTTATGCATATCTGAAAAGGAGGAACGTCGAGTATTTCGTGGGTGATTACGTGTTTCTTAAGGTATCTCTGTGGAAGAAGGTTCTATGGCTTAGACGTAAGGGCAATTTAAGCCCTAGGTTCATTAGGACGTATCAGATTCTGAAGCGTGTGGGACCAGTCGCTTACCAGATAGAGCTACCTCCAGAGTTAAACTATATTCATGATGTGTTTCACGTCTCCATGTTGAGGCAGTATCAGTCTGATCCATCTCATGTTGTTTCTGTTGAGAAGGTTGAGGTTAGACCAGATTTGACTATTGAGGAGGAGCCGATTCAAATTTTGGATCGAGACATTAAAGTTTTGAGGAGTAAATCTATTCCGTTAGTGAAGGTGCTGTGACAGAATCATGGCACTGAGGAAGCCACGTGGGAACTTGAGGACTCGATCTGTCAACAGTATCCACATCTGTTTGAATCAGGTAAATTTTGAGGTCAAAATTTCTTTTAGGGGGTAGAGTTGTAATGCCCTGATTTATTAAATCATGTTGTTATGAATTCTGTCATACATGAGTATCTACTTCAGTGGTTAAGTGTTTTAGGTGCATGTTTGAGTTCTTGGGTTCAAGTCTCACTTTTGAAAATTTTTCTATTTTTGTTCCTAGCCTTATCCATAGTTGCTTGACTTAAATTATATTGTCGGCCAACTCATACTATAATAAGCCTACTGGTTCAAGTGGTAAGGTGTTAGCTTGCCCTAGGGTCCAGTGTTCGATTCCTAGAGTGAGCATAGGGTGTTAATTTTTGCTTCTGTGAGTGTGTGCTACTTGTGTGGTAGATAATTGGTGGGATTGAAATTTTGTGGTAGTTAGATGAGAGTTAGTGGGTTGGTTTTGGTGGGATTTGATAGTTAGTTGGAAGTTGAGAAATTATTTTAAATTTTATTTTAGTTTATTTTAATTTTTTTTCTTCTTTTTCCCAAACCTCCTCTTCTCCACGTTTCCCATATGTTTTCGTGTCAGTTCTTTCTTCTTCATCGTCTTCTCTTTTTCTCTCTTGATTGTTCTTCGTTCTTGTTATCCCCTTCAATTGGTGGTGATTCTTGCCTCGGTTGGATTTCAATTGTACTCTTGCATGGTGTTGGGGATTTTCTTCATCCCTTTTTGCTAATTGATTTTTCGAGTAGTTGGTTGTAAGTATTCGTAAGTAAAGGTTGTTGGGGTTTTGGAAGGAATCTTTGTTAATGTGTTAGTATTGTATTTGAAGTATAAGTTGATTTCATGTATTGTTTTGCTAGGTGATATTTAAGAAATCCAAGACTCTCCTGTTGCGAAGTAGAGCTTAGGGCTGTGTTGGATGTGGGTAAGTATTTGAAACAATTATGAGTGCAATCTTTTAGTTGAAGTTATTTATGGTTGCATTGTAATCGAGTGGTGAATCGATAGGAATTTAGGAATTAAGATTGATTTTGGGCATTATTGGCAAATTTTTGGTTCTGGTTATCATGTTGGTGCGTTCGCATCAAAATCGAGCCAGGTGTGTAACAAGAAACTCCAAAAATGGTGATTAGCAAAAGCCGAAATTGGGGCATGTTGCCACCAAACGACAATTTGACTGGCCGTGTGATACGACGTGTGCGAGGCCATGTGTGACACACGGGCTAGGCCATTTTGGGCCGTGTGGGCCCAATTTTTAGAATTTCCCCCTAGGGCCGTACATGTCATCTTGATCAACTGTGGGCCTTTTGTAGGGTTGATATGTGTGGTATAAGTCTTAAAGCATGAAATCTGTCACTCTATTAGATTGAAATTGACGTAAATAACATCTACATGAGTATTATGTATTATCATATGTATGATCTGTTATATTATGTATAAGCGTGTTTAGTATTTGTTATATGAGCATGCATGTGATATACGTTCTGGTATCTGTTATTCTGTTTTATTGGATGTTCTGTCTGTATCTGGCTATGGGTCGAGTTATATATTATGATAAGGAAGTATTATGTGAAAGGCGATATTTCGCCAATATATACTAGAAACAATACTGCGATTATTCTGAAAAGTATCGTATGAACACTATGCGGTATGTAGGGCTGGGTTGGTGTTTTATACCCCACGTGGTGTGTTGGGATGGTCAGAGGTTGTGTGCAGAGGATGGGGGTAGGATTTTGTATATTTGTATCTGTGTGATTCTATTATAATTCTGATCCTGCAAAAGATTTATGTCTGTAACTGTTCTGCCATGAGATTGAATCTGAATTTATGTTTATGTATGTGTTCTACACTAAGTTATCAATACTTACTCTCTATTGGTCTAAAAATTTCAAGTAACCCTCAAATTTAGGCGGGTCGGTGTGACGGGAGCACGATTGTGTCCACGTTACCATAAAACTATTTTTACTTTAATTTGGCTTACTTAAATTTTGGTTTTGAAAGTTTTGTATAATTTGGAGTCTCTGAACTTTTGGTACTACTTTTGGTTTCAGACTTTTATTTTGGTATTCTAGAATAACGATTAATAAAACGGTTTTTATGAAAACGACAATTTTTCTAAAAATGACGGTTTTCAAGGAAACAAAATCGATTTACAAAAATATAACGTTTTACAATTTTAAGTTAAATTAGTATATCAACACGTTTTCCAAACAAATCGGGCCTACTAAGTAACAACATTTTATGATGGTTTCAAATAAAAAGGAAGTTGGATGTATAGTGTTCCTTCGTAACATTTCCGAATTCAGCCGTAACGTCTAGGCCAGGTTTGGGGTGTTATAACTCAACTATAAAGTGTTATTTTAAAAGTTTAGGAAGCACGTATAATTGGACTCAATACAAGAGTGACCCAAAACTCCTCATAATGTGCATGAGGGGCGGCAACCCTAGTATAATTCACTAAGGTTAGTCACCCCTCTCTCCTAGTATAACTAGGGGACTTGTTTTTCTATCAAATAAGTATTATTTGTATTATATTAATTCAATCAGGATTCATAAATCTCTCTCTATAAATAGATGTCACTACTAGGGTTAAGAACAGACAACTTGATATTGTTATTCAACCCGAAAATATTTAGAATTTATTTTCTAAATATAAATACAATTTTCTAGGAATAATAATTTTATTGGTTTCTATGGAGAGAGATTTACTTTCCAACAAAAAGTAAGAAAATTATTTTTGGTTTTGTGATTGTTCGAGCCCACTATAACACCCCTAACCCGTATCCGTCGCCGGATTAGGGTTACGAGCATCACTGGACCCATCCAAATTAATGCACCCAAACAGAATTATTACATATTAAAATACATATCAATAGGCAAATCAATATTATAAAACTATGTATAATGCAATAATCGATTAGTTATTTGACACTTATGCATTCTATGAACACATATACTGACCACCCAATATACATCTTTAACTCATTATTGAACATACATTTCATCCCACATTCATTCAAATCACAAATACAAGCTCAAACCCATTCATTGATCTCGACATAATAATCACATTTTAAAATAAAATATATAAAAGCATTCATAATTGTACATGTTAGAACCAAAACATCATTCCCCTGTATCACCAACATATTCGGTCATAAACAATAAGCATGCACTCTCACCAATTCATTCAATTATCATCCATTACAATGCCACTTAAAAGAAAATTCAAAGTCACATTCAACATTAAGTATTATAGCGTACTTATTGTAATTAATACATCCTTTATTTAACATTGGAGACACCTAGCAGAACTTATTCAGTCGCTCAATGAGATAATCTAAAATCCATACAAAAATCAACTCATTACCGAATTTCCTATGAACAATCCCCATTAATATGCTCATTACTATCTCACCTAAGGTATGCACATGCATTATGTACAATATATATAAATATATCTATGTTATAAACAATCCATTTCTAAAATCTCAACTAAGACTTACACATCATTAAAACTACTACTAATATTACTAATCATACGCATATATGCATATATATTACTTATGAAAGTTTATTGACCCAAATTATAATATACACTATATTTAATATCAAGTTCATGCATTTCGCAATCACACATAACTTAGTATGTAATAATCTTGTAAGATAAGCTTATATTTAAAGGTTCAAACTTTCATACTAATGGCACCAATTCAAAAAGAACTATACCGCATTTGATCATAAAAGTATAGCCATATTCGCATGGCTTATATACAATTTCACAACGATCAAAATATACAAAAGAGACCTAGCCTATACATGCCTTAAATTCAAAAGAAATATAACTTATAAGATACCAAAGATTTGTGATAGTGTAATTGACTTCGACGAGGATCCCTGAGCTCGAGCTTCGACTTTAAAGATCTATAAGGCAATATAACAAGCACACCACATAAGCTTAAATAGCTTAGTAAGTTATAAGCAAGAAAGTAAGATGCATAACTACGCATTTCACCATTAGTCTTTTAGATTTTCAATCTAACTAATTGAATAATTTATAATGTCATCACACATACTAGATTAACATTCATCAATCTCATGTCCATTCAATCTCAAACAAAAGAACTAAATATTCATAAACTGCATACCCTTATCGAAATAACTTACTTAATTTTATACCAAGATAATAATCCATTATTCAATATGAACATACCTGACACTTTTATTTACCCTTACTAAGTGTCTCTGTCCTTGAGGAAAATCTGATAACCCGCACACACAGCGCCTTTCAACCGATCTCGCACACATAGTGCTCGGTAAATCAATCCGCACACACAGTGCTACTCAACCTTCAACCGATCTCGCACACACAGTGCTCGGTGAATAAATCTGCACACACTGTGCTATTCAACCGATCTCGCACACACAGTGCTCGGTGAATACATTCGCACACATAGTGCCATTAATCCATCTTCTCATCAGTACTAGGTATACATATGATTTCAATTCCATCCATATAAGTACACATAGAATTAAAGATTCAAAAACAACTCATTTCTTTTATCACATAATATTACATTCGGCCACACCCTTATATACACTTAATTATTTATTCAATATCATCTCCTATTTCAAGATCCACATTTAACTACTACTACCCAATCCATAAGTATTCATCCAACCCAAAGACACCAAATTTCATACATAAATCAACCACACATTCGACTATTATAAGTGTTTAATTCCAATCCACATCACATTCGGCAAATAAAAAAAATGGATTTTATTATGCTTATTTCAACTAATCAAGAGATATACATATATACATGTATATAATAAACCACATTCGACTAATATACCTTAATATTCCCATGTCTCATTCGGCAAATTCAATTCATTAATTCATTTAAATATATACATTTCATTATAAATATTATTCAATAATCCAATTGCTTATAAACTTACCTCGGAAGTCAACGATTTAAGCTTCCCGGCTACTCGTTTACTTTGGCCTTTCCCCGATCCAATTCCTTTCCTTTTAGTTCTTGATCTAAATAATTTCAAATTAATCCCATTCAAATACATTTCCATTCAATTTAATCCAAAGTACATAATTATAAAATTTTACCATTTTTACCCCTAACATTTACATTGTTTACAATCAAGTCCTTACAACTCAAAACATAAAATATCCACAATTTAATCACATCTATGAATGGCCGAATGTTCATAGCCCATCTTTCAACTCCTTTCTTCCATCTATTTGCTATTTAGTACATTAGAAATTTTCCTTTCTATTCATACATCCTTATACTAAGCTCTATCCAAAAATTCTAAAGAAAATATAGTTAATCTTGCATGCTTATAACATATTCTACCACTAACCTTACAAACACAATTTCCATCCATGGCAACTTCTGACTTTCACAACCAATTCAAGAATTTGAGTATGAGCTAGTTAATTTACAAGACAATAACCTCAAATTTGTTAAAATTAGCAAAAGCTAAATGAAATTACTCACCTTGGGGAGACATGCAATGACCAAAACTATGGAAGCTTAAGTCCCTTCTCTTTTCTCTTTGTTTTCGTGAGGATGATGAAGCAAGTGAGAAGAAAAATGTTTTCTTTCTATTTTTTTATCAAATAATAATAGTTTATTATGCATCATCCCACTATCTCATAATAATAATATATAAAAATATAAATTAATCATAACTCATGGTCAATGCCGTCCACTAACATATAATTAAAGGCTAAATTGCAACTTAAAACTCATGTAAGAAGAAAACCATTCAATTTGGCCCTAAATTCCATAATAGCTATTTTCATCCTTACTCAATTTAATCCTTCTTTTAAATTAGCCACTCAAACATACAAATAATTCTACGATATTTTAACACATGCTCAAACACATAACATAAATATCAAATAAAGTATTAAAATATTTTTCTAACACGAATTAGTGGTTCCAAAACCACCATTCCGATTAGAGTCATATTCGGGCTGTTACACCCACACTCAAAATGACTCATAGTGCGAGAATAGCAGAGATGATCGTTCGACTAAAAGATGGGTACATCAAGGATCCGTCTCGCACATAGTATAAGTACTTTTCGGGGAAAATTATTGCTATAAATATAGAAAATTGGCTCGATTTTCAAATTTTTAATTTTTCGCTGTAACAGAAAACATTTTTAAACTGAATTTTTTCCAACAGTACATAGGTAAACAATTTATTGAAATTGAAAAATAATGTTATAAGTGCAATGACGTCTTGAAGTCAAATGGAAATGTATGAGGTAAATGTGGATAATTTGTTTTTTAGTGAACTTAGTGTCCAAATGTGGCATCCTTCACTCGGGTTATTGGTTTCACTCGAGTATGGGGTGTTAAAAAAATGGTCGCAAAACTCACCTAGTTTGATTCAAAACAACACCAAATTTGTAACACCCTCGATCCCGACCCGATCATAGGGTCTAAGCTAAGGGATGTCACATTTGTTACTGAAGAAACTACAATTAATTTATATATGAATACACATCACAATTTAAATAACTTACTTATGAGCATATAATAACACTATTAACTAAATTCAATAAATACTAATTTTATACTCAAGTTCATATAAACATAAAGATATATGAATACCTACTCAACTAGATAGGTATATGCCAAACTATTTAAAAACATAAATACTCATGTAAGAAGAAAACCATTCAATATGGCCCTAAATTCCATAATAGCTATTTTCATCCTTACTCAATTTAATCCTTCTTTTAAATTAGCCACTCAAACATACAAATAATTCTACGATATTTTAACACATGCTCAAACACATAACATAAATATCAAATAAAGTATTAAAATATTTTTCAAACACGAATTAGTGGTTCCAAGACCACCATTCCTATTAGAGTCATATTCGGGCTGTTACACCCACACTCAAAATGACTCATAGTACGAGAATAGCAGAGATGATCGTTCGACTAAAAGATGGGTACATCAAGGATCCGTCTCGCACATAGTATAAGTACTTTTCGGGGAAAATTATTGATATAAATATAGAAAATTGGCTCGATTTTCAAATTTTTAATTTTTCGCTGTAACAGAAAACATTTTTAAACTGAATTTTTTCCAACAGTACATAGGTAAACAATTTATTGAAATTGAAAAATAATGTTATAAGTGCAATGATGTCTTGAAGTCAAATGGAAATGTATAAGGTAAATGTGGATAATTTGTTTTTTAGTGAACTTAATGTCCAAATGTGGCATCCTTCACTCGGGTTATTGGTTTCACTCAAGCATGGGGTGTTAAAAAAATGGTCGCAAAACTCACCTAGTTTGATTCAAAACAACACCAAATTTGTAACACCCTCGATCCCGACCCGATCATAGGGTCTAAGCTAAGGGATGTCACATTTGTTACTGAAGAAACTACAATTAATTTATATATGAATACACATCACAATTTAAATAACTTACTTATGAGCATATAATAACACTATTAACTAAATTCAATAAATACTAATTTTATACTCAAGTTCATATAAACATAAAGATATATGAATACCTACTCAACTAGATAGGTATATGCCAAACTATTTAAAAACATAAATACACCAAAAATGTTGAGTCTGGGATTTCTCTAGATGCTAAAGTTGAAAATCAAAATCTTGAATATAACTTAACCTATGCATGGAAAACAAATCGTACGCTGAGTAATTAACTCAATGGTATTTTTGCAAATTCAATATCAACACGAATAAGTTAATGAAAACACTCAATAAGTATACCTATGCAAAATATACTACTAAATACATCATTTATACCGCTTAAGTTCATTTAAATAAGTCCCATAAACTAGTTCAAAAGTATAACATTTTAGCATACTATAATCCTAATCAAGTAGATTATTTCATCCCAATTTCATGCCAATCTTCTAAATCGTAACTCACTATGCATAATCTTTCACAGTTGCAGCTAATGTTAAATTTGTTGGATCACCGGGATGCCCTGTGGCGCAGTAGAAAAATTATTCTAGCGATCCAAACCAAGAATCCATGCACAAGGAATGAATCAGAAGGAAAAGATTTGAAAAATATTGAAACACCCCTTACCCGTATTCAACACCGGAACAGGGTACGAGGCATTACTAGGCTCACACACAATCAATCATATAATTTAGAGACTTGACTTTCCACTCCAACTTAAAACGTTTGGTAACACCCCTTAAACCAGCGTACGGGACCTAATTCATAGTTTAGAAATGGTTCGGGATCGGTCGAGCTCTTTGGAAGCTCTCAGGAAGACCTTAGAAAATTTTCCTTAAACAATCCACACGTCAGTGTGGAGGAAGGGACATGCCCGTGTGGTATATCACACGCTCGTGTTCTACACCCGTGTCCCTCACACCGCCTGAACACGCCCGTGTCTTATCTTGTGTGCGAAAACCTTGGCATTCTATTTCTGACGTCATCATCCCATAAATGTCACACGGCCTAGGCACACGCCCGTGTCCTTCGACCGTGTGGCAAATTAAATTCCAACTTTCATGTAACACCCCTTAACCCGTACCCATCGCCGAATTAGGGTTATGAGGCGGTACCGAACTAGACACAGTTTAGCACACTCTTATATGGAATAAACCCAATACGCATATTTAAATTTTCCATATCAACAAATGAGGATCAATACTTACGTTGCAAACAACCATGTTTCATAATGCAATACATCATAACTCATAATCTATACAAGTTTTGAATCAAGCTTTCACATAACAACACCAAATTTCATATACTAAACATATATAAATACATCTATTTCATTAGTTGAATATCAACATATCATTTTATACCTTCTACAAATATGCATATTAAAACAAATAGGTCCGTGATACTCTATTATCTTTTCATTCACATATGTGGCATTCGAACATTATAGCATAACCAAACATACACATCATGCTATCATAATATGCGCAATGTCCCTAAAACAAAAGCCATGTCAAACCATAATTATCAATTCATCCTACCTTATTAGTTAATGGATATAAAGATTATTGAATAACCTACCAAACACGTATGATATGTGACTAGTCCAAATTATATAAATATAACCAATCCATTGACCATATATTCGGTTCTCAATTTGAAACTCCAATGATCAACCCAAAACATAAGTATACACATTTTCATGATCATCCCTGAATTATAACCAACCACATAATAATTTAAGTAGAAATATTCACTCGACATAATATGCATACTTATACATATATATATATATATATATATAATACATATATATGATTATTTGTATATGACCACATTAAACTTCCAAGCATAATATGCACACCTCTTATACCAAAGATTAAACAAACCATTATATCAACCATACAAGCGATGCTTAACCATAAGTAATAGCCTTATTTGTAAGGCCATATATATATGCATTTACAAAACCGAACATCATTCATTCAAGTCATAATTCAGCCTATACATGCCTTTGATTCGAAAAGTAAACATATATACCAAAGAGAGTGATAGTGTGGTCGACTTTCTTGATGATCCCCTGAGTCCGTAGCTGAATCAACGATCTATAAAACAGAAAGACAAACATATACAGAGTAAGCTCACTAGCTTAATAAGTTTTAAGTTAATGGTAATACAACGTCCAAACACTTATACATATATAATAGTTACCATTAACAATGAAAAATAAACATTTCAATATACAAATTCATATAAGGCCGAATACCATAGTTCATTAACCTAATTGGTTTCACTTCTTTACCTTAAACGTATATTTTATCAAAATACAAGGTATATGTATTACATTAATCACATTGTTTCGAATCATATAAATCCACCATTCACATTGTCTATGTTATCCCAATCAAAATCATATTACCTTAAACATTTCTATTCATAATCGAATCTACCAAAGTATTGTATTCAATCTCAATTTCAATCACATACTACTCATACTCTTTGATCATAAGCTCAATTTCACATAATACCATTTCTACCATATTATTCAAATTCAATTTATATAAAACATAACTTACCTTACTCTTGGTAAATGAAAAAGGGACTTACGTTTACCCGAGCATTTACTCGATACATTAACTACGTTTCACCTTGAGTAATTTAAGTTTTCTCCATTAAAAAAAATGCGTCACCGGCATCAAGCCTGCTAGGCATCAAAGCCCGAAATGTAACACCGGCACAAAGCCTGCTAGGCACGGAGCCTGATATACAACACCGGCACAAGGCCTGCTAGGCGCAAAGCCTGAAATAAGTCACCGGCACTAAGCCTGCTAGGCACAAAGCCTGAAATAAGTCACCAGCACTAAGCCTACTAGGCACAAAGCCTGAAATGAGTCATCGGCACTAAGCTTGCTAGGCTTAAAGCCCGAAATGTTTATCAACTCAATTCATAAACTCACATTTCTTAACACATACATTACTATCAATTCATATTCTCAAAATCAATTCACCTGTCATGTCAAATATACTAATTCACATTGTATTTAAAAACATATTCAATCCAAAATGAAACATACACATTCGGCTATCACATGCTATTTACCCCAAATTAATCACATAATTTGATTTCATACATTTTTAATTATCAACTTAATGAACATTAACTTAATAACTTACCTCGACTGTCGAGGGATCGCGTAGACCAGCTATTTGATAACCTTCGTCTTTCCCCGATCTAAATCTGTTTTTCTTTGTTCTTGATCTAATTAGACTTGATAAGTGCCGAATCTAGCTTGGCTTTTCTCACTTCTTCATAAACATACATTCGGCCAACAAAAGATGGAATAAAACATGCTTTTTTGTTTGTATTTTAATTAACATATATTATGTAATTGTTGAATTACTAAACTAACCTTTTTACTTAAATATAAAAACAAATAACACTAAGGTTACTCTTGGTATTTGCCGCCCACTAACTTATAAAATGGGCTAATTTCCCTTTTAATACCCCAAGTGAAGAAACCACCATCATTTTAGCACATTTTACTATAGTTTGCAACCTTTACCTTTTACGCGATTAAGTCCTTTTTCTAAATTAAACACACAAACGATAAAATTTTTCTACAAAACTTTCACACACATTAATTCACATATAATAAACACAAAATATAATATTAAAATATTTCTCAGACTCGGATTTGTGGTCCCGAAACCACCGTTCCGATTAGGGTCAAATTCGGTCTTTTACAACTCTCCCCGCCCTTAAGGATTTTCGTCCCCGAAAATCTTACCGTTAAACAACGTCGGATATTGATGCCTCGTTGAATCCTCAGGCTCCCATGTAGCCTCTTCAACTCCGTGCCAATTCCATAGTACATTCACTAATGGAATTCTTTTGTTTCTTAACTCTTTCATTTCCCGAGCTAAAATACGGATCGGTTCTTCCTCATACGTCATATCGGGTCAGATTTCAATCTCAGATGGAGCAATCACATGTGACGGATCTGATCTGTATCTACGAAGCATCGAAACGTGAAATACATCATGTATCTTTTCTAACTCAGAGGGCAACTTCAATCTATAAGCAACAGGCCCAATACGTTCGATAATTTCATACGGTCCGATAAATCTCGGACTCAGTTTGCCTTTCCGACCAAATTGAAGTACTTTCTTCCACGGAGATACTTTCAAGAATACCCTATCTCCGACTTGAAATTCTATATCTTTACGTTTCAAATCAGCGTAAGACTTTTGACGATCCGATGCAGCTTTCAAACTACCTTTGATTATAGCCACTTTCTGTTCAGTCTCTTTAATCAAATCAACCCCTTGCATCTTATTCTCACTGAGCTCGGTCCAGTACAATGGCGTACGACACTTGCGGCCATATAGAGCTTCGTAGGGTGCCATTTTGATACTTGATTGAAAACTGTTATTATAAGCAAATTCAATCAAAGGTAAGTACTTTTCCCACGTACCTTCAAACTCGAGAACACAACATCTCAACATGTCCTCAAGAGTTTGAATGGTTCGCTCAGACTGACCGTCTCTCTGCGGGTGAAAGCCGATGCTAAAATGAAGTTTAGTACCTAAAGCATCCTGCAACTTCTTCCAAAATCGCGATGTGAATCTCGGGTCTCTGTCTGAGATAATAGAACTCGGCACACCATGTAATATCACAATTTGAGATATATACAACTCAGCAAGTTTATCGAGTGAATAGTCCGTACGAACCGGTACAAAATAAGCCGATTTGGTCAGTCTATCTACTATAACCCAGACTGCATCTTTCTTGCTCGGTGTCATAGGCAAACCAGATACAAAATCCATAGTGATTCTATCCCATTTCCATTCAGGTATCATAATCGGTTGAAGCAACCCAGAAGGCACTTGATGCTCGGCTTTTACTTGCTGACAGATTAAGCACTTTGAAACAAATTCGGATATATCTCGTTTCATGCCAGGCCACCAATAGAACTGTTTCAAATCATTGTACATTTTCGTGCTACCCAGATGTATCGATAATCGACTACTATGGGCCTCACTCAGAATCGTCTGAATTAAATCCGAGTTCTTCGGAACACACATTCGGCTTTTAAAGTTCAAACAGTCATTTGCATCAATCTGAAACTCTGATTCCGCATCTTTTTCACACTGAATTCGTCTAGCAATCAAATCCTTGTCAATTTTCTGTGCATCACAAATTTGCTGAATAAACACCGGTCTTGCTTGTAACTCGGCTATGATCGAACCATCACCAGACATAACCATCTGTGCATTCATCGCACGAAGAGCAAACAATGATTTTCGACTTAACGCATCTGCAACAACGTTAGCTTTCCCCGGATGGTAGTCAATCACCAACTCATAGTCTTTCAACAGTTCTAACCATCTGCGTTGTCTCAAGTTCAGATCTTTCTGAGTCATCAAATACTTTAGGCTTTTATGATCCGAATAAACGTGACATTTCTTGCCAAATAAATAATGACGCCAAATTTTCAATGCGAAAACAATGGCTGCTAATTCCAGATCGTGAGTCGGGTAATTTCTTTCGTGCGGCTTCAATTGTCTCGAAGCGTAGGCTATAAATTTGCCTTCCTGCATCAAAACGCAACCCAAACCATTCAAAGAAGCATCACTATAAACGACAAATTCTTTACCCGATTCAGGCTGAGCTAACACTGGAGCTTCGGTCAAAAGGGCTTTCAGCTGATCGAAACTTTTCTGACACTTTTCTGACCACTCAAACTCGACATCTTTCTGTAGTAGCTTTGTCAAAGGTGTAGCTATCACAGAAAAACCTTTTACAAACCGTCTGTAGTATCCCGCAAGGCCTAGAAAGCTTCGAATCTCGGAAATATTCTTTGGTGGTTTCCAATCGAGTATAGCCGTTATTTTGTTTGGATCCATCCGAATACCTGAGACTGAAACAACATGACCCAAGAAGCTGACTTCATTCATCCAGAACTCACATTTACTAAACTTTGCATACAGCTGTTGATCTCCAAAGTTTGTAGCACTAATCTCAAATGCTCAGCATGCTCAGTTTCATCTTTGGAGTAGATCAGTATATCATCAATAAACACTACTACAAACCGATCCAAAAACTGTCTGAAGACCCAATTCATTAGATCCATAAAAATAGCAGGTGCATTAGTGAGTCCAAAAGGCATAACCAGAAACTCAAAATGTTCGTACCTCGTCTGAAATGCAGTCTTTGGCACATCTATATCTCTGACTCGCAACTAATAATAACCCGATCTCAAATCTATCTTCTAAAATACTGAAGCCCCTTTCAACTGATCAAACAAATCATCAATCCGAGGTAGCGGGTACTTATTCTTTGTAGTTACTTTATTCAGTTGCCGATAATCAATACACATTCGCATCGTTCCATCTTACTTTTTCACAAAAAGAACTGGTGCACCCCAAGGAGAGAAACTCGGTCGTGCAAAACCCCTATCAGTTAACTCTTGCAACTATGCTTTCAACTCTTTTAACTCAGTAGGTGCCATCCGATACGGAGCTATCGAGATCGGAGTCGTCCCCGGTACTAATTCAATGCCAAACTCAATCTCTCGTACTGGTGGTAAACCCGGTAATTCTTCAGGAAACACATCTGGGTATTCACACACAACCGGTATAGATTCAATCTGTTTTTCAGACACTTTATTATCCAGTACATAGACCAAATAAGCTTCACACCCTTTTCTCACATACTTCCGGGCTAACATCCAGGATATTATTGTAGGTAACCCACTTAAATCACTGGATTCAATTCTGATAATCTCACCGTTCTGACATCTCAAATTAATAAGCTTTCTTTTCCAATTCACCACTGCATCATGCGAAGTTAACCAGTCCATTCCCAAAATTATATCGAACTCATCAAAAGGCAACAACATTAAATTGGCTGGGAAGCAAAAATCTCGAATCATCAACGGGCAACCTCTACACACTTTATTAACAAATACACATCTACCCAAAGGGTTGGACACATGAATCACAAACTCAGTAGACTCAACTGGCAGAGTCTTACTGAATACTAGAGTTTCACACACATATGAATGAGTCAAACTAGGATCAATCAATGCAATCACAGTAGTATCATGAAGGGTGAAAGTACCGGTAATGACATCGGGGGAAGAAGCATCCTCTCTGGCTCGTGTAGCATAAGCTCTAGATGGAGCTCTAGCCTCTGATTGTATTGCGGTGTCCTTCGTCCCTCTCTGACTGCCACCTACCTTGCCTGAATGTCTGAGCGGTCTACCCCGTGCTGGCACACTGCTCGGTCTAGTGTTCTGAGTCACATTTTGCTCGACTAACATCGGGCACTCTCGAATAAAATGGTCCGACGATCCACATTTAAAGCAGGACCGATCGTGAACTCTACAACTCCCAGGATGCCATTTCCCACAATGTTTACACTCGGCCCGGTTCTGTGGAACATTACCAACACTAGCTATCGAAGTGGCTCGGGAACTCACTGGAGGTCGATCACGTCTAGGCAAGTCTGAATTGGCTTTATGTCGACTGGGGTCATCTCTGAATTTCTTATGCACTGAATGGAAAATTTTACTCGATGATCTTTTTCGAGTGTCTCTAGCTTCCACTTCAGCTTTTCTTTTCTCCTTTCCGAGCTCCTCGGTTTTACAAGCTCGCTCGACTAATGTCACGAACTCTTTGATTTCGAGAATGCCAACAAGTAACTTTATGTCTTCATTCAGGCCGTCTTCAAATCTTTTACACATAATGGCTTCAGTAGATATACACTTTCAGGTATAACGGCTCAATCTGACAAAGTTCCGCTCATATTCCGTCACAGTCATACGACCCTGTTTTAATTCCAGAAATTCTTTTCGTTTCTGATCGATGAATCTCTGACTGATATATTTCTTACGGAACTCAATTTGGAAGAAGTCCCAAGTTACTTTTTCTTTCGGAACCACTGATACTAGTGTGTTCCACCAATGATAGGCAGTGTCCCGAAGTAGAGATATAGCACACTTTAGGCATTCATCTGGAGTACAACATAGCTCATCAAGTACCCGAATAGTGTTATCAAGCCACATCTCAGCTCGCTCAGCGTCATCATCATCATTGGCCTTGAATTCCTCAACCCCATACTTCCTGATTTTATCAACGGGAGGCCTACTAGATCTCATCGGATCTATCATCGGATGTGCTGAAGGTACCGGAGTTGAATTATTCCGGGGTGGAGGATGTTGTACAGCCGGATTAGTCTGAATAAACTGGGTAAACCATTCGTTCATCATCTAATAAAAGGCTTGTTTAGCCTCCCCCTCATGGCTACCCGAAACTGGTCGAGAGTCTAATGGTGCTGATCCACGTGCGAGACCAGGCGCAACGCTCTCCACATCATCAGCTACGGCTCTATCAGGATCGGGATCCATTTACTATATAAAATACAATTGTAATTGTCAGAAGTCACCACACTATCATATATACAATTCAAAGGCATGTATAGCTAGACTCTTACGCACTACGATAGTCCTAGAATCGACTAAACCGTAGCTCTGATACCAATAAAATGTAACACCCCTTAACCCGTACCCGTCGCCGAATTAGGGTTATGAGGCGGTACCGAACAAGACACAGTTTAGCACAGTCTTATATGGAATAAACCCAATACGCATATTTAAATTTTCCATACCAACAAATGAGGATCAATACTTACGTTACAAACAACCATGTTTCATAATGCAATACATCATAACTCATAATCTATACAAGTTTCGAATCAAGCTTTCACATAACAACACCAAATTTCATATATTAAAAATATATAAATACATCTATTTCATTAGTTGAATATGAACATATCATTTTATACCTTCTACAAATACGCATATTAAAACAAATAGGTCCGTGATACTCTATTATCTTTTCATTCACATATGTTACATTCGAATATTATAGCATAACCAAACATACACATCATGCTATCATAATATGCGCAATGTCCCTAAAACAAAAGCCATGTCAAACCATAATTATCAATTCATCCTACCTTATTAGTTAATGGATACAAAGATTATTGAATAACCTACCAAACACGTATGATATGTGACTAGTCCAAATTATATAAATATAACCAATCCATTGACCATATATTCAGTCCTCAATTTGAAACTCCAATGATCAACCCAAAACATAAGTATACACATTTTCATGATCATCCCTGAATTATAACCAACCACATAATAATTTAAGTAGAAAAATTCACTCGACATAATATGCATACTTATACATATATATATAATACATATATATGATTATTTGTATATAACCACATTAAACTTCCAAGCATAATATGCACACCTCTTATACCAAAGATTAAACAAACCATTATATCAACCATACAAACGATGCTTAACCATAAGTAATAGCCTTATTCGCAAGGCCATATATATATGCATTTACAAAACCGAACATCATTCATTCAAGTCATAATTCAGCCTATACATGCCTTTGATTCAAAAAGTAAACATATATACCAAAGAGAGTGATAGTGTGGTCGACTTTCTTGATGATCCCCTGAGTCCGTAGCTGAATCAACGATCTATAAAACAAAAAGAGAAACATATACAGAGTAAGCTAACTAGCTTAATAAGTTTTAAGTTAATGGTAATACAACATCCAAACACTTATACATATATAATAGTTACCATTAACAATGAAAAATAAACATTTCAATATACAAATTCATATAAGGCCGAATACCATAGTTCATTAACCTAATTGGTTTCACTTCTTTACCTTAAACGTATATTTTATCAAAATACAAGGTATATGTATTACATTAATCACATTGTTTCGAATCATATAAATCCACCATTCACATTGTCTATGTTATCCCAATCAAAATCATATTACCTTAAACATTTCTATTCATAATCGAATCTACCAAAGTATTGTATTCAATCTCAATTTCAATCACATACTACTCATACTCTTTGATCATAAGCTCAATTTCACATAATACCATTTCTACCACATTATTCAAATTCAATTTATATAAAACATAACTTACCTTACCCTCGGTAAATGAAAAAGGGACTTACGTTTACCCGAGCGTTTACTCGATACATTAACTACGTTTCACCTTGAGTAATTTAAGTTTTCTCCATTAAAAAAAACGCGTCACCGGCATCAAGCCTGCTAGGCATCAAAGCCCGAAATGTAACACCGGCACAAAGCCTGCTAGGCACAGAGCCTGATATACAACACCGGCACAAGGCCTGCTAGGCACAAAGCCTGAAATAAGTCACCGGCACTAAGCCTGCTAGGCACAAAGCCTGAAATAAGTCAACGGCACTAAGCCTGCTAGGCACAAAGCCTGAAATGAGTCACCGGCACTAAGCTTGCTAGGCTTAAAGCCTGAAATGTTTATCAACTCAATTCATAAACTCACATTTCTTAACACATACATTACTATCAATTCATATTCTCAAAATCAATTCACATGTCATGTCAAATATACTAATTCACATTGTATTTAAAAACATATTCATTCTAAAATGAAACATACACATTCGGCTATCACATGCTATTTACCCCAAATTAATCACATAATTTGATTTCATACATTTTTAATTATCAACTTAATGAACTTTAACTTAAGAACTTACCTCGACTGTCGACAGATCGCGTAGACCGGCTATTCGATAACCTTCGTCTTTCCCCGATCCAAATCTGTTTTTCCTTGTTCTTAATCTAATTAGACTTGATAAGTGCCGAATCTAGCTTGGCTTTTCTCACTTCTTCATAAACATACATTCGGCCAACAAAAGATGGAATAAAACATGCTTTTTTGTTTGTATTTTAATTAACATATATTATGTAATTGTTGAATTACTAAACTAACCTTTTTACTTAAATATAAAAACAAATAACACTAAGGTTACTCTTGGTATTTGCCACCCACTAACTTATAAAATGGGCTAATTGCCCTTTTAATACCCCAAGTGAAGAAACCACCATCATTTTAGCACATTTTACTATAGTTTGCAACCTTTACCTTTTACGCGATCAAGTCCTTTTTCTAAATTAAACACACAAACGATAAAATTTTTCTACGAAACTTTCACACACATTAATTCACATATAATAAACACAAAATATAATATTAAAATATTTCTCAGACTCGGATTTGTGGTCCCGAAACCACCGTTCCAATTAGGGTCAAATTTGGTCTGTTACATTTCAGGTGCAGACTTCACATGGCCTGGGCATACACCCATGGCCATGGTCATGACTCCAACACTGTTGAGACACACGGTCGTGCCTCTGCCTGTGTGTTTACTGCTGAGCTTTCTGACTTGTAAAACTAACATGCAGGGGACACACGACCTAACCACACACCCATGAGGCTGACCGTGTGTCACACATGGCCTAGACACGTGCCCGTGTGTCTACCCGTGTGGACAAGAAAAAGGCTATTTGCCAAGCTCTTTTATCATCCTAACTCATACAAACATAAATCACATTCAACCATCAACCCATTCATGCATACTTTAACCAAGCAACCCAATCATGCACCATACACATTCATGAATAACCTCATCTTTCCATAGATTAATAATAATAAACCATCAACTATGGCCTTATACAAAAGAGTTCATCTTTAAAAGAGCCAACACACTTGGCCAAAACAACATGACATTTCACTAAGTCTAGCCCCTATATATGCCATACTCAAAATGCTAAGTCTAAATATACCAAGATATGCTGATAGTGTGGGTGATCTTCTGATTATCTTCGTATCTCGAGCTGGCTCTTTGAAACCATAAAACAAGGGAAAAGAAAGGGAGTAAGCTTTAAGCTTAGTAAGTCTGCATGTAAACAATACGCCTCATACTTGTAACGCCCCAAAATCTAAGTATTTATTTTTGTATGTTTGTAACACAAATATTTGCCTGACTCAGGGGTTAAGTGATTTGGGTGTGTTTGGGAGTGTCTGAGAAGTCTTGGGTTCAAGCTTGGCCATTGCAAAAAGTTTTGTTTTTAAGGAGTAAACCCTTGCCTATAGTTAGTAGGCTTTTAAATTATTGTGGGTAAAGCAAGACATAAAGAGTCTGCTGGTCTAGGGGGTAAGTGGAGTGTTACCTATGCCAGAGGACTGGTGTTCAAATCTTGGTGGGGGTAGTGGAGTATTTATTTTGCTACTGTGCCATGGGGGGTGTTGTGGGTTGACTGAAACACTGAAGTGGTTGAGAAGAATTCAAATTGGGTAGTTAGGGGAGGTGTGGTCGGGTAGAGAGATTTGAGGAAGGATTTTTGGAGAAAATCAAAGGAAGTGAGAGGAGAGGGAGTGTTGTGTCGAAATTGGACTTTGGGCACTCAAGGATTCAGCCAGAGTGGTATGCTTCTCATTTCTAGTGTTGCCCTTGTATTTGTTTTGTTCTCTTTTTTTGCTTGAAGGTCGAATGTGGTAGGGGTTGTATTCGTGTATTCTTCTGTTTCACCTCTTTTGTCTTTGACAACAATTTCTTTGGCCGAACACTTCCCCTTTTGATTGTCTCTTCTTTGTTTCTTTTCTCAATTGTTTCTGTTGTTGGCCGAATATACCTTCTTCCCCTCCTTCGATCCTTTTGTTAATAGATTCTCTTTCTCCTTATCTTGCTTTTTTGACCGAATATTCCAATATTTCTCTTCTCTTTTCTCCCTTAAATCGTTTTCTTTTATCATCTCTCTCTAGTTGGTGCCCAGGCAAAATACTTTATCCTTCTATCACTATTTTGTCTTCGATTTAGCAATTATTCTCTAACAAATCGATAAGAGGACTTGACTCGTCCTTGTTTTCTCTTAAATTGTATCAAGTCTCCCCTTTATTACACTGTTTAAAGTCGAATACTCTATTCTCTTATTGCTGATTCTCGGCTTCCTTCCCCTATGTGTGGTGCTTCTTTCGTTTTTAGAACTTCTCGAGGAGTGAAGGAGTTTGCAAGTAGTATTAAAGTGTTTGAAACCTTTCTCTCATCACTCTATCGAAGGTAACAATATTCTTAATCAGCATGTTCAATCTGATTATTTTGTCTTGCATTCGTGGGTGTAGGCCAAACACTCTTTCGCTGACTTTTGGGTTCGGTGGTTCTGTAAATTATCACATGTGGATTTAAGCCATGTGTATAAACAATTCTGTTTAATAAAATCCGCTTGTAACGCAGATATTTGTCAAGGAGTTTGCAATCAACCTTTGTCAGTGGTCTAAGAGGCAAGTTCGGCACCCACGGGTTATTCACACGTTTTCGCAAATAGGTGTGTAAACACTACCCAAATCGTAAATCGACAAAAGCCAGAAAATATGACAATTGACGCTACATGAGCGTGCGCTTGCTCGTGTGGTAATCTGAACGCATAAAACGTGGGCGTTTGAATATTGAGGCCACCATGAGCAATTTCATGGTCTTAGGTCGTTTTGGGCCATGATGGGCCGAAATGGGTTGTGTGGGCCCAACGGGCTTGTGGGCCCCACACGGGTAAACCACACGAACATGTGGAGAATATTAGGCCAAGATGTGTAATTTACATGGCCGAGACCAATTCTAGGCTATGTGGGCCACACGGGCGTGTGGGCCCACATGGGCTCGCATTATGGACCTTGTGTCGATTTTCACTGTTTGACTGTTAAGGTTGCACGGGTCACCCGAGATGACTGTGGACCTTCTGATGGGTCAGTAAGTATACCTAGACCCCAAACTGATGAACTGACTGTTATGCCCCTACGATATAAAATAACTATTATGCCCCTATAATATTAAATGACTATATGCCTTATGTTATGTATGACTGTATATGAGCATGCCACGATATATATGTTGCATACATGTGCAATATGTTGCATGGGGATGCGATTATTATGATTGGAGGAAGTGTACTGTACTGGCAGCTCTGCTGCAAATACTGTTTAGTGCCACAACCGGTGTTAATTTTTGCAGTGTAGGGATGGGCGGGTTGATTTATCCCCACATGGATTGTAGGGCTGGACGGAGTGGAATGTAGAGGCTGGTTGGGTAGGATTTCTGATTGCATGCCTAAAATGTTACTGTCACTAAAATGGGTTAAGGCCCACACTGATACAGATACTGTAATGGGCTAAGGTCCCAATTGAACTGAACTGTT
This sequence comes from Gossypium australe, assembly GCA_005393395.2. Classification (NCBI taxonomy): domain Eukaryota; kingdom Viridiplantae; phylum Streptophyta; class Magnoliopsida; order Malvales; family Malvaceae; genus Gossypium; species Gossypium australe. The sequence goes on along the minus strand of CM016614.1, from coordinate 87,184,712 downwards.
ATTGATTTAGGCTTAGTCTCAGACTGTACTTGCCTACGGTATAACTGCCTAATTGCTTATATGGGTTTACACACTGAGTTTTCGTAAACTCACCCTTCTGTTGATCTGTACTGGTAATCCCCAGTCTTAGGCGGATCGGTGTTGTGAGGGATTTAGAGGTGGCCTGTAACAGCCCGATTTAGGGCCTAGTTGGGATAGTGGTGCGAGACCACAACCCGAGGTGAATTTATGAGTTTTTAAAGTTTATGCCCTGTTTGCATGCTAGTATGAAAGTTTCGTAAGGCAATTTTATTAAGTTGAGGTCAATTGGTCCAAAAAGGACTAAAATGTAAAAATAGCAAAATGAGTTTCTAGAAACTTTTTGTATGAAATAGCTTTAGAATAATGATTATGAGCCCTTAAATAGCAATTTGCCCAAAAATATAATTTTGGACAAAATTGGCCTTGAGATGGTGTTAAATAGAAATTTTTAAGAGGAAGGGCATTTTGCTCATTTATCTAATAAGTGATTAAAATAGGAAAAAGATGAGAAAAATTCGCTCATCTTCTTCCTTATTGCTGCCGAAAATTTGGAGACACCATAGTTAGGGTTCTTCATTTTTTTTCAAGCTCATAGTAAGTTTATCTTAGCCCCTTTTTAAATATTCTTCGTATTTTTGAAGTTCTCGTATTATGAATTAGCTAATTTTAGCTATAAAATGAGCTAAGATGCATGTTCAAAAATCTACCCATGAATCACATGCTTATTAAATGATATTTTACGAAAGTTTATGAGAGTTTGATGCTAGATAAACATCTTTTCCTTAATGAATTTCATGAAAAATGATGGTAGGGATCATTTTGTAATAGTTATATAATTGGTCATACCTACTAGAAATAGTAAGAATTGATGATTGCTATAGTTGAGACTATTAATCAGCTAGACACGTAGTTTAAGAAGGTTGAATGAAAGTCATTTTACGAGCCTAGGTTATAGGGGCAAAATAGTAATTTTGCCAAAGTATGAGTTATGAGTCAATTTAGTCAATATGGTTATTAAATGATCTATTTATGATTATAGATCAAGAAAAACGAAGCCCAGATCAAAACCGAGGCAAGAACAAAGTCTAGGACTAAATTACATTTCTACATACATTTTGTATATTGAGGTAAGTTTGTATGATTTCTAAGCTTTATGATTTCTATCATTGAATTGCTTAGTATAATGTATATTTCTATCATGTAATACCTAATGTTTTGCTAAACAAAGAAATCAATGAGATTAAGTATGAGTAAGTCTCGATTGAATATGAGATCCCCTGGATACTAGATCTACCACACAAGTTATCATGTAAGTCCAAGGCAAGCTTGGCATTGATCAAGATATCATGTAAGTCCAAGGCAAGCTTGGCATTGATCAAGATGTCATGTAAGTCCAAGGCAAGCTTGGCATTGAACAAGTTATCAAGAGCAAGATTTCATATAAGTCCATGTTAAGACATGGCCTTGAAACCAAGATGAGATAATCCATGTAAGACCATGTCTAGGATATGTCTTTGGCAGCATGTTAAGTGGGAAGAGATTTAGTATCCTCAGTTATTCGCAGAAATTCATCGGGCAAACAAGTTAAGTTAAGATGAGATAACAAGAAAGATAAGAAAGCAAAGCTAGCATCAAGATGAAAATTGAGTATTATCCATGTATTGAAAGAAGAATTAGAGATCATGATGATTACTGTTAAAGTATACTGATCAATGTGATCAAGTGATACAGGTACCATATTTACCTTACAAGTATGAGTATGGTAAGTATCATGAGACATGAAAGCACCAAACATGAGTAAGTAAGTTTTAGAGCTGAAATTATGATACCATTGTTATGTTAAATGGTTTACATTAAGCAAGTTTATCGATATATGTTTCACATGCAAACTTACTAAGCTAAATGCTTACGCCTTTAATTCTTTCTTTCTATGTAGTCCCGCCAAGCTGACTTGTGGATCATTGAAGTCGGAGCTCGTAGCACACTATCAACTCTTATTTGGTATAGCCAAGTTACTTTACTAAGTATGGCATGTATAGGAAACATTCATTTTGAGAACATGTTTTAAGAAGGGCCATTGTATAGGCTATCAAGTTTATTATTCTTTTGTATATGGCTAAGTAGTTGGCCAATTTGTTTAAGTTTGGTTGTATTTAGATATCAATGAATTATGTAGTTTTATTCATAGAAGATGTGTTGAGATTGAATTGTTGTTTTGAGTTTGAGTATGATCTTTATTGCAGGAAGGCAAATGGCTTGGTAAATAGCCTCTAAGTGCCTACACGGTTGGACACACGGGCGTGTGTCTAGGCCGTTCTAACCCTGCACCTTAAGGCTTTAAATTAGGATAGGCCACGGTCATCATACACGACCGTGTGTACGAGCCGTGTAAGGCACACGGTTAAAGCATGGGCGTGTGCCCAGGCTGTGTTAGTAAAGTTAGTAGCTTCACACGGTTTGGAGACACGAGCATGTCATGGCCGTGTGAATTAAGTCAGTAACTCCCCACGTTTGAAGACATGGGCGTGTTTAAGGGTACACGGGCGTGTTCCAAGTCACACGGGCATGTGAACCCTGCTTCAAGATGAGTTTGTGATTATGTTCCGAAAGTTTCGGATTGGTGTTAAAGGCCTCATAGGCCCATGAAATGTATGTGTAGACTAAGAAAGAGAAGTTTTTAAATCGGAACGAAATTTTATAGCCCGTAAGTACATGTTTAAGTGTTCTAGCATGGTAATGTCTCGTATCCAGTCTTAGCATCGGACTCGGGTACGGGGTGTTACATTTAGTGGTATCAAAGCTACGATTTAGTCGGTTCTAGGACTAACGTAGCACAAGCACGAGTCTAGCTATACATGCCATACATAAGAATGTTTTTATAATGTTAGTGTGACAACTCCTGACAACTTAAATTATGTTTATACTTATAGTAAATGGATCCCGAAAGAATTGTGGCGGATGATGTAGAAAGTAACATACCAGCTCCCGTAGAAGGGACGGTGCCGAATGAGAACGAGATTAGACCCACTACGGTGAGTCAAGGAGGAGGAGAAGAGGATAGAGAAGCCTTCCTCCATATGATGAATGCTTGGTATACGGATTTCGTTAGTGTGAACCCGAATGTACAACCCCCTCTACCCCCGCCTGTTCCACAATCTACTCCAGTAGCCCCTCAAGTAGTAGAGGTGGTAAGAGGAGGTAAACCTCCAATTGATAGGATTAGGAAGCATGGGGTAGAAGAATTCCAAGCTAGAAAAGATGATGATCTAGAAAAAGCTGAGTTCTGGTTAGAAAATACCATCAGGGTATTTAATGAGCTATCATGTACCCCTGAAGAATGCATGAAGTGTGTAATCTCTCTCTTAAGAGATTCTGCTTACCAATGGTGGAACACCCTTGTGTCAGTTGTACTGAGGGAAAGAGTTACATGGGAATTCTTCCAAGAAGAGTTTAAGAAAAAGTATATCAGCCAAAGGTTTGTAGACCAGAAGAGGAATGAGTTTCTAGAGCTGAAGCAAGGCAAGATGTCAGTGACTGATTATGAGTGTGAGTTTGTACGACTCAGCAAGTACGCTCGCGAATACGTATCCACTGAGGCCATTATGAATAAAAGGTTTGAAGACGAGTTGAATGAGGACATCGAACTGTTTGTTGCTGTCCTAGAATTGAAAGAATTTGTTGTGTTAGTAGAAAGGGCTTGTAAAGCCGAAGAACTAATAAAAGAGAAGAAGAAGTTCGAAATGGAGTCTCGTGACTCTAGAAAGAGATAATGGAATAAGTCATTCCAATCTTCGTCCAAGAAGTCAAGAGATTTTCCTGTTCGATCGGCTACTTCCATTGGGTTTCCAGGAAGGACAAGAGCAAGCAGTATTCTGGAAATAAAGCACAGACGACTTCAGTTGCTAGTGTGGGGAATAACCAATCGGATAGACTCGAATGCCCATAGTGTGGCAGACATCATCTTGGAGAATGTCGGGCACATGAAAATGCATGTTTTAAATGTGGTTCCCAAGACCACTATATAAAAGATTGTCCAGAGATGATGAAAGAAGAAAGAGTTCAGAACCCGAGATCTGGGAGTATAGTTCGGGGAAGACCGTAGAGAAACCTGGAAAGTGGGGCAAGTGGAAGAGGTAACCCGAGAGAGCAGACCGTGAGACCCGAGGGTAGAGCGCCTGTAAGGACTTATGCCATTCGCGCTCGTGAAAAAGCATCTTCCCCTGATGTTATTACGGGTACCTTTTCTTTTTACAATACTAAAGTTATTGCTTTAATATATCCCGGATCCACACACTCTTACATTTGCATGAAATTAGTATCCGGATTGAATATGCCTATAAATACTACAGATTTTATGATTAAGGTGTCTAGTCCTTTAGGTAAGAGCATGTTAGTTTATAAAGTTTGTAAAGATTGTCCATTAATGATTAGAGATTATTGCTTTAAAGCAAATCTTATGTTGTTACCATTTGAAGAATTCGACCTCATTCTTGGTATGGACTGGTTGACTACTCATAAGGTAATCGTAAATTGCGGGAAGAAATACATTGAGATGAGATGTGAGAATGGGAATACTCTTCATGTAGAATCAGATGAACAAGGTAGATCGTCGATAATGATTTCTCATATGATGGCACAGAGATGTTTAAGAAAAGGGTACGAAGCATATTTGGCCTTCGTGTTGAATGATAAAGAAACAGAGCTAAAGATTGAATCAGTACCGATAGTATGTGAATACGTGGATGTTTTTCCTGAAGAATTGCCCAGACTACCACCAGTTAGAGAAGTTGAGTTCAGCATTGAGCTAGCTCCCGATACTGTACCGATATCCATTACTTCTTACAGAATGGCTCCAATAGAGTTGAGAGAGCTAAAGACTCAGATGCAAGAGTTGACAGACAAAGGCTTTGCAAGATCAAGTTTTTCACCATGGGGTGCTCCGGTTTTATTTGTAAAAAAGAAAGATGGCACCATGCGATTGTGCATAGATCACCGTCAGCTTAATAAAGTGACAGTCAAGAAGAAGTACCCATTGCCTAAGATCGATGATTTGTTTGATCAATTGAAAGGAGCGACTATGTTCTCCAAGATAGATTTGAGATCAGGGTACTACCAATTGAGAATGAAAGATTCAGATGTATCCAAGACTACCTTTCAAACGAGGTATGGGCATTATGAATTTCTAGTCATGCCCTTTAGGTTGACCAATGCTCCTGCGATATTCATGGACTTAATGAACCGCATCTTTAGATCATACCTCGACAAGTTTGTAGTCGTTTTTATTGATGACATACTGATTTATTCCCAAGATGAGAAAGAGCATGCTAAACACCTACGGACAGTCTTACAGATCCTACGAGAGAATCAGTTGTACGCCACATTTAGTAAAAGTGAATTTTGGCTCAAGGAAGTAGGATTCCTGAGACATATTGTCTCGAGGGATGGAGTCCGAGTTGATCCCAGTAAGATCTATGCCATAATGGACTGGAAGCCATTTAAGAACATCTCTGAGATTAGAGGTTTCTAGGCCTAGCCTGCTATTACAGGCGATTTGTCAAGGGGATTTCTATGATTGCAACCCCGATGACTAAATTGTTACAAAAGAATGTGAAGTTTGAATGGTCGGATAGATGCCAACAAAGTTTTGAGAAGTTGAAAGCACTGAGTCAGGTAAAGAATTCATAATTTAAAGTGATGCATCCTTAAATGGATTAGGCTATGTACTCATGCAAGAAGGCAAGGTAATTGCTTATGCCTCCAGACAGTTGAAGCCTCATGAGAAGAATTATCCGACGCATGATCTAGAATTGGCTGCCATAGTCTTCGCTTTGAAGATTTGGAGACACCATTTATATGGTGAAAGATGTCAGATTTTTACTGATCATAAGAGTCTGAAGTACTTGATGATGCAAAAAGAGTTGAATTTAAGACAACGAAGGTGGTTAGAGTTGATAAAAGACTATGAGTTGGTCATTGACCACCATCTAGGAAAGGCGAATGTAGTCGCTGATGCTTTGAGCAGAAAGTCCCTTTTTGCATTAAGAGCGTTGAATACAAAGATATCTTTATTTGATGATGGTTCTATTCTAGCTAAATTAAGAGCTAGACCAATATTTCTTCAAGAGATCTTTGAGGCTCAGAGAGAAGATAGGAGTTGCAAGTCAAAAGAGCTCAGTTCGAGTCTGATGTTGAATCCGATTTTTGGATTAATTTTGATGGATATTTGATGTTCAGAGATAGAGTTTGTGTACCGAGAAAAGAGGAGCTTATTCAGAGAATTTTGCACGAAGCACATAACGGATGTTTGTCTGTACATCCGGGAAGTACAAAGATGTATAATGACTTGAAGCAACAGTATTGGTGGCCGAAAATGAAGAAAGATATTTCGGAGTTTGTTTCTAAATGTATGATTTGTCAGCAAGTAAAGGCTGAACACCAAGTATGATTTGTCAGCAAGTAAAGGCTGAACACCAAGTACCTTCGGGTTTGCTTCAGCCTATCTTGGTTCCCGAGTTGTAAAAGACCGAATTTGACCCTAATCGGAACGCTGGTTTCAGGACCACGAATCTGAGTCTGAGAAATATTTTAATATTATATTTTGTGTTTATTATATGTGAATTAATGTGTGTGAAAGTTTCGTAGAAAAATTTTATCATTTGTGTGTTTAATTTAGAAAAAGAACTTAATCGCGTAAAAGGTAAAGGTTGCAAACTATAGTAAAATGTGCTAAAATGATGGTGGTTTCTTCACTTGGGGTATTAAAAGGGCAATTAGCCCATTTTATAAGTTAGTGGGCGGCAAATACCAAGAGTAACCTTAGTGTTATTTATTTTTATATTTAAATAAAAAGGTTAGTTTAGTAATTCAACAATTACATAATATATGTTAATTAAAATACAAACAAAAAAACATGTTTTATTCCATCTTTTGTTGGCCGAATGTATGTTTATGAAGAAATGAGAAAAGCCAAGCTAGATTCGGCACTTATCAAGTCTAATTAGGTATGAATTTTAACTCGGTTTTTTTTTTTATTTTTACGTTTTTGAGATCGTTGCTTAGAGTATTAGCTGATCCATGTTGAAATTTTTGAATCTAAGCATATTTGATATTCGGCCATTAATGTGTTCATGTAGTTTTTGATGTTTGATAATTTTATTTCAAAGATATGTTAAAGATTAGTATATTTTGTATTGGAAATTTTAGTTAATTTGAGTATTTTGGACTAAATTACAAAAATGAAATTTTTGAGGGACTTATTAGCAAAATAAATGAAACAAATGGACTTGTAAGGTCTCTAGGAAGATTCGGCCTTGAGTACCATTGAGAGATTTTGTGTATTTTGTGTTTTAAACAAATAGGGCTAAATTGTAAAAATGTGAAACCTTAGGGGTAAAATAGTAATTTTCCCATTTATGTGTGTAGGGACTAAATTGAAATGAAATGTACTTGAATGAGCTGATTTTTATGTGTTTAGATCAAGAACAAAGAAAAACGGATTTGGATCGGGGAAAGACGAAGGTTATCGAATAGCCGGTCTACGCGATCCGTCGACAGTCGAGGTAAGTTCCTAAGTTAAAGTTCATTAAGTTGATAATTAAAAATGTATGAAATCAAATTATGTGATTAATTTGGGGTAAATAGCATGTGATAGATGAATGTGTATGTTTCATTTTGGAATGAATATGTTTTTAAATACAATGTGAATTAGTATATTTGACATGACAGGTGAATTGATTTTGAGAATATGAATTGATAGTAATGTATGTGTTAAGAAATGTGAGTTTATGAATTGAGTTGATAAACATTTCGGGCTTTAAGCCTAGCAAGCTTAGTGCCGGTGACTCATTTCAGGCTTTGTGCCTAGCAGGCTTAGTGCCAGTGACTTATTTCAGGCTTTGTGCCTAGCAGGCCTTGTGCCGGTGTTGTATATCAGGCTCCGTGCCTAGCAGGCTTTGTGCCGGTTACATTTCGGGCTTTTATGCCTAGCAGGCTTGATGCCGGTGACGCGTTTTTTTTTTAATGGAGAAAACTTAAATTACTCAAGGTGAAACGCAGTTAATGTATCGAGTAAACGCTCGGGTAAACGTAAGTCCCTTTTTCATTTACCGAGAGTAAGGTAAGTTATGTTTTATATAAATTGAATTTGAATAATATGGTAGAAATGGTATTATGTGAAATTGAGCTTATGATCAAAGAGTATGAGTAGTATGTGATTGAAATTGAGATTGAATACAATACTTTGGTAGATTCGATTATGAATAGAAATGTTTAAGGTAATATGATTTTGATTGGGATAACATAGACAATGTGAATGGTGGATTTATATGATTCGAAACAATGTGATTAATGTAATACATATACCTTGTATTTTGATAAAATATACGTTTAAGGTAAAGAAGTGAAACCAATTAGGTTAATGAACTATGGTATTCGACCTTATATGAATTTGTATATTGAAATGTTTATTTTTCATTGTTAATGGTAACTATTATATATGTATAAGTGTTTGGACGTTGTATTACCATTAACTTAAAACTTATTAAGCTAGTGAGCTTACTCTGTATATGTTTGTCTTTCTATTTTATAGATCGTTGATTCAGCTACGAACTCAGAGGATCATCAAGAAAGTCGACCACACTATCACTCTCTTTGGTATATATGTTTACTTTTCGAATCAAAGGCATGTATAGGCTGAATTATGACTTGAATGAATGATGTTCAGTTTTGTAAATGCACATATATATGGCCTTGCGAATAAGGCTATTACTTATGGTTAAGCATCGTTTGTATGGTTCATATAATGGTTTGTTTAATCTTTGGTATAAGAGGTGTGCATATTATGCTTGGAAGTTTAATGTGGTTATATACAAATAATCATATATATGTATTATATATATATATATATATATGTATAAGTATGCATATTATGTCGAGTGAATTTTTCTACTTAAATTATTATGTGGTTGGTTATAATTCAAAGATGATCATGAAAATGTGTATACTTATATTTTGGGTTGATCATTGGAGTTTCAAATTGAGGACTAAATATATGGTCAATGGATTGGTTATATTTACATAATTTGGACTAGTCACATATCATACGTGTTTGGTAGGTTATTCAATAATCTTTGTATCCATTAACTAATAAGGTAGGATGAATTGATAATTATGGTTTGACATGGCTTTTGTTTTAGGGACATTGCGCATATTATGATAGCATGATGTGTATGTTTGGTTATGCTATAATGTTCGAATGTCACATATGTGAATGAAAAGATAATAGAGTATCATAGACCTATTTGTTTTAATATGCATATTTGTAGAAGGTATAAAATGATACGTTGATATTCGACTAATGAAATAGATGTATTTATATATGTTTAATATATGTAATTTGGTGTTGTTATGTGAAAGCTTGATTCAAAACTTATATAGATTATGAGTTATGATGTATTGCATTATGAAACATGGTTGTTTGTAACGTAAGTATTGATCCACATTTGTTGATATGGAAAATTTAAATATGCGTATTGGGTTTATTCCATATAAGACTGTGCTAAACTGTGTCTAGTTCGGTTCCGCCTCATAACCCTAATTCTGCGACGGGTACGGGTTAAGGGGTGTTACACGAGTGGAAATGGGACTGTATCACCATGGATTTCATAATGGGATTACCGTTGTCTTCGAGCAAGAAAGATGTTGTATGGGTAGTGGTTGATAGACTCACGAAGTCAGCCCATTTTATACCTGTACGAGTGAATTACTCCCTCGACAAGTTGGCAAACTTGTACGTTTCAGAAATAGTAAGGCTTCACGGAGTTCCCTTATCGATCATATCTGATAGAGATCTGAGATTCACCTCCAGATTTTGGAAAAAGCTGCAAGAAACCTTGGGTACAAAATTGAATTTTAGCACAACTTTTCACCCTCAAACTGACGGTCAGTTAGAGAGGTTAATTCAAGTACTCGAGGACATGCTCAAATGTTGTGTTTTAGAATTTCAAGGTAGTTAGGAAAAGTTTCTCCCATTGGTAGAATTTGCCTACAATAATAGTTTTCAGTCGAGCTTAAAGATGGCACCTTATGAAGCTCTATATGGACGTAAGTGCAGGACACCTTTGTTTTGGACTGATGTAACATCCTTAAATCGAGGTCTTTGCATTTTACTTGTTGCATGTAGATAGTAGGGCTGTTGTGCTTATTTAGGGTGTTGTAGGGTCTAGGCTTAAGCCAAGGATAGGCTAGAGCCTTGGCAAGAATTTTATTGTTGGGCTTCTAGAAGGGGGAGCTGAAGGAGTTAGGTGTTAAGAGTAATTGGTAGCTAGATTTGACGCAAGAAGCGCCTTGGTAAAGTGGCAAGGGAGGCGCCACTTAAGGCACAAGGAAATGACGCCTCAAGAATGTGGGAGAGCCTGGGTTCGAGCTACGAAGATCCCTTTTTGCTTGATCTTTTTGGCCAAAACCTGGTGCTCTCTTGAACCTCCTCTTCTCTTCTATTTTGTTTGGCCGAATACATCTTGCTTCCCATTCATCAATCGTATTTCAACCATTTTGTTCTTTTCTGTGAAACCGAAAATCCTTTATATCCATACCCCTGCCAAAACCTCAAACTTTATTTTCTTCTCTCTTAAAGCCATAGCCGAATCTTCCTAGTACTTTATTATTTTCTTCTTCTTTTTCTCAACTGATTCAGCAAGTGCCAAAATCTCATCTTCCATTTTCTCTTTTCATCTTTTCCATTCCCTTCTTTTCTATTTAGTGCACTCACTAAAACTGAAACATCAAACTCTCTTCCTCTATTCCATTTTTTATTTAGAAGCCGAAACCCCTAAGCATTCTGTTGAAGATCACTCTTTGATTTCATCTTTCTCTTGGCATAGGCGGAGCACTTTTGGAATTTAGGTAAGATCTTGGCATTATAGCCGAATCCCCTTAACTCTCTCTCTCATTCTCTTATCTCTTCTCCCTATCGTATTCTTTGAAAGGGAAAGCCGAAATCTCTTAGTACTCAACCTTTGTGTTGGACTCTTGTTTGCAGCAAATCGTGGTTGTTGAGTTGTCATTCCTTCCAATCGGTTCTGCTAGTGCGTGGTAAGTGTTTCTGTCATTTCGACATCTTCTATTGCATTAAATGCCGGAAGGCAAATATCCTATGTTAGTTGATGCTTGGCCAAATGCAGGGGGTGTGTTGACGCCATCTTGTGTGAACTTTCGGGATTTGTGGCTTGTGAGTCAAACTATAACCTCAGGTTATGTCGACTTAGGTAAGGGTTCTAACTTCGAGTTTTAGTTCCTTGCATTTTGTTTCACTGCTTTAACCCGATTTAGTGACCAAGGTGTATTATGGACTCTAATGCTAGTCAAGCGGGAGGAGGGGTTGGATCGGTAAACCCAGCCCCTAAATTCAAGAAGAGGGTTGTATCTGCGGTTCGTGATTGGCCACCTGGGTGTGGACCAGCATCGGAACAGGAGAGTAGACAGATAGCGGTAGTGTCGATTAACGACAGTGTCGACGTAGAAAGCGCAATCTTGCGAGTAATCAGGTGTGTAACTCTTACACACTTCGTATGTAAATATGTCAATACCATGTATGTTCTTAAAAGCCGAAATGACTGTGGAAAGGGATATGTTACCCTTGTGGGTAAAAGCAAGGACTCCTGGTAAGTCCATCTAGTTGGCTAACGTTAATTGCCTCTGTTAAATCTGCATATGCCATGTTACATTATTTGTGGATGTTAAGCATGATTATTTTACATTGAAAAGCATGTTCATAAAATGGTTATGGTGAGAGGAGGGGGAGGACTTGATATTTGTGACTTTGTGTCACCAGTGGTTTGGCACCACCAGTGGTTTGGTACCACATATATGATCTTTGTGACTTTGGGTCACCAGTGGTTTGGCATCACCAGTGGTTTGGTACCACATATATGATCTTTGTGACTTTGGGTCACCAGTGGTTTGGCACCACCAGTGGTTTGGTACCACATATGCGATATTCGTGACTTTGTGTCACCAGTGGTTTGGCACCACCACTGGTTTGGTACCACATATATGCTCTTTGTGACTTTGGGTCACCAGTGGTTTGGCACCACCAATGGTTTGGTACCACATGGGGTAGAATCGGAAGTTTCGGATGGTTAGGTTTTGGGCTGCATGTCACGCATATTACATATGAATCGGTGTATGAGTTTATTATCCTCGGGATGGGGATTTATGCACTGAGTCTTGGTGACCCACCCCTTCCTTTACATTTTACAGATAATCCCTAGATCGCGGATATGGAGTCGGGATGGACTCGAGGTGGCCATGCTCAATAGTTGGTTTTGTTTAATGGTTAAATTGCAAAATTTTACTTTGCTTTATCTTTTGGTTTTTGGTTATGTAATATGGCCATCTAAGTTTAACTTTGGATTTGTGAAAAACATTAAAGCATGATTAAAAAGGAAAGAATTTTAAAATGAACGTTTTCACAACCTTAACAAAATCTTTCGGGATTTTTGCAAAATGTTACCATCGGGTAACTCACAACATTGACAACATGGCAACTTTGTTTTTTTCTAAACTAAGGACCAAACTGTTTTCCTTCAATCTGCTCCATACAAACTTGTTTTCTACAAACTTCAAACAACTCATTCAATATGGCAACGTCAAAACCGATTTTTACAAAATGTTTTTATCCCTGTGATGCACCAAATTCGGTCGTAGCGTTTTGGCCGGGTTTGGGGTGTTACAATTGTGGTATCAGAGCCAGGTTCAAAAGCTCGGCTGTGGGTCAGAGGCCCAAAATGTTTTCAATTAAGGGTCTGTAAATTGATTTTGAAAGAAAATGCATACTTCGGGAAAAGCATGGCATCTGAGTCTCTGGCACCAATCTGCAACGGTAAGTCCCCTAACTGCTGCTTTTATGGTTTAATGATTGCGAAATAAATGTTAGTAGTAGGAATCAATTTTAGAGACTAAAGCCCATAGGATTGTGTGAACTTGCGAGAACAACTACTATAATAAATTGTTCATAAGACTGTTCCATAATAACCAGTGGAAGAAAGCTAACTCATAAAATTCCTTAATCAGATTAATTCGTGAACGCTAGTAATGAGCACTCGAGGACGTGGTCGTAACACGCATGGACGTGGTAGGGGTAGGATGACTGTGTCTGAACCAGCTGGGTCTGGTCACGGGTCAGAGAATGAGGTACCATCGTCGCCAGCTGTGGGCGCTGAACTTCAGGATCAGACTGGTGGTGATGATGCAGTGTCTCAGGCGATGCTGCGCGTTCTGGAGAGAGTAGCTGGAGCATGTGGAGGTACGGAGGCTCAGAAATCTGTGTCTGAACTCTGAGCTAATGGAACGGAGGTATTTAGGGGTGTATCTGGTGTAGCTCCCAGCGCAGCGGAGTACTGGCTTGAGGCGACTGAGCGCATAATGGATGACTTAGACTTCATGGCTGAGGAGAAGTTGAAGGGGATAGTGTCTCTTCTCCGGGATGAGTCTTACCAGTGGTGGCTCACGGTCAAAGAGTGTGTAACGGCCAATGATGTCACTTGGGATTTCTTTAAGGCAGCTTATCAAAGGAAGTATGTTGGATCCAGTTATATAGATGCGCAACGGAAGGCGTTTTTGAATCTGGTTAAGGGGAGTAAGTCAGTATTGGAGTATGAGGCAGAATTCTTAAGGTTGAGCCGTTATGCTCGGGGTATCGTGGCTACGGAACACGAGCGTTGTGTCAGGTTTGAGGACTGTCTTAGAGATGAGCTAAGGCTATTGATCGCTCCACAACGAGAGGGGGAGTTTGCTGTTCTCGTGGAGAAGGCTAAGATAGCCGAGGGGGTGAAGGAGTCGACGAGGCAGAATTTGGATCGAAATAGAAACAAGAGGAGTTTTGGGTTATCAGGGTCTGCTGGGAATTTTCAGAAAAGGGCTAGATTTGGCGGACCGAGTCAAGCTGCACGGTCTTCTGCTACTACTCAATGGCCATTACGGTGTGCTCGATGCGGGAAGTCTCATTGGGGGAGTGTTGGATAGGTAACAGAGGGAGCTTTGAGTGTGGGTCAATGGATCACCGAGTAAGGGATTATCCGCGTAAGTTAGCCAGGATGCAGTCTGAGGGTCAGGGGCGTGCTCAGTTCAGAAACAGTGGACAGCAACCACAGAGGGGTCGTGGTTCGGCCAGGGGAGGTAATAGTTCTGGTCGAGGCCGTGGAATAGCGGGCCGAGGTGCTGGGAGTGCGTATGCAAGACAGCCTGGGTTAGTCTATGCAGCGAGGCGTCGAGAGGAGGGCAACGCACAGGACTTCATAACCGGTACGTTCTTAATTTTTGGGTTACCGTATACTGCTTTAATTGATGTTGGTTCGACGTACTCATATGTTGCTAGTAGTATAGTGGAAACTTTGAACTTAGCCTATGAGGTTTCTTCTAGGAAGATGACTGTGATTAGCCCTCTAAGTCACTCTGTAGAGGTAGACAGACTGTATAGGGATGTACCCCTAGAACTCCAAGGGGTAGTGTTTTTGGCTGATCTGATGGAACTGCCATTTGGGGAGTTCGATTTGATCTTAGGAATGGACTGGCTGATGAGATATCAGGCAAGCTTGGACTGTGCGGATAAGCGCATGGTGTTGAGATCTGTTGAGGGTGAAGAGGTGGTGATGATAGGTGATAGAAGAAATTACCTATCCAATGTGGTATCCGCTTTGAAGGCTGAGAAAATGGTGAGGAAAGGATGTGAGGCGTTCATGGTTCATGTTTGTGCTTTGGAGGTTAAGGATTCAACTGTGTGAGATGTCCGAACAGTAAAGGAATTTATCAATGTATTTCCAGAGGAGCTTTCGGGTTTGCCACCAGATCACGAGGTTATGTTTGGTATAGATCTGCCACCGGGAACCGCGCCAGTGTCTATTGCCCCATATAGGATGGCGCCAAAGGAGTTGGTGGAGCTGAAAGCGCAGATTCAGGAATTACTGGATCGGGGTTTTATCCGGCCGAGTGTATCGCCTTGGGGAGCGCCTGTGCTTTTTGTCAAGAAGAAGGATGGAACAATGCAGATGTGTATAGATTACCGCCAGCTGAATAAGTTGATGATTAAGAATAAGTATCCGTTGCCAAGGATTGACAACTTGTTTGATCAGCTGAGGGGAGCATCAGTTTTCTCTAAGATTGATTTGAGGTCGAGGTACCATCAGCTGAGGGTAAAGGTGGCCGATATCCAAAAGATGGCGTTTCACACTCGCAACGGTCACTACGAGTTTTTGGTAATGCCGTTTGGTTTGACCAACGCGTCAGCAGCGTTCATGGACATGATGAATTGGGTTTTTCAGCCGTATTTGGATCAATTCGTCGTGGTATTTATAGATGATATTCTAGTGTACTCGAAGTCTGAGGAAGAGCATGATGAGCATCTCCAGGTGGTTCTGCGGATTCTGAGGGAAAAGTAACTGTTCGCGAAGTTTAGTAAGTGTGAGTTCTGGTTGAAGGAGGTAACTTTCTTGGGTCATGTGGTGTCAGCTGAGGGGATTAGGGTGGACCCTCGGAAGATTGAAGCGGTATTGGATTGGAAACCACCTAAGTCGGTGGCAGAGATTCGGAGTTTTCTGGGTTTGGCAGGATATTATAGAAGGTTCGTGGAAGGTTTTTCTTTGATTGCAGCACCGTTAACCAAGTTGCTAAGGAAAGGAGTTCCGTTTGTGTGGTCAGAAAAGCAACAAGAGAGTTTTGAGAAGTTAAAGAAGATTTTGACAGAAGTTCCGGTTTTGACTCAGCCTGAAGCAGGGAAAGAGTTTACGGCTTACTGTGATGCGTCGCATACTGGGTTAGGATGTGTGCTGATGCAAGAAGGGAAAGTAGTGGCATACGCTTCTCATCAGTTGAGACCTCATGAAGTGAATTATCCGATGCATGACTTGGAGTTGGCTGTAGTAGTTTTCGCCTTGAAGATTTGGAGGCATTACTTGTATGGGGAGAAGTCTATCATCTACACGGATCACAAGAGTTTGGAATATCTCCTTAGTCAGAAGGAGTTGAACTTGAGGCAAAGGAAGTGGATCGAGTTGTTGAAGGACTACGACTGCTCGATTGAGTATCACCCGAGGAAGGCCAACATGGTGGCAGACGCGTTGAGCCGTAAGGTGGTGTCAGACTTAAGAGCGATGTTTGCTCACCTTAGTTTGTATGATGACGGAAGTTTGCTAGCAGAACTGCAAGTGAAGCCGACATGGGTTAATCAGGTTATGGAAAAGCAATTGGTCGATAAAGTTTTAAGTGCTCGACGTATGCAGTCGTAGAATGGTGGATTAGAGGGGTATAGTTTTAGCAGTGAGGGTGTGTTGTGTTTCCAAGGGAAGGTTTGCATGCCGAAGGATGTGGAGTTAAGACAGAAGATTCTTCAGGAGGCACATAGCAGTCCGTATGCGATGCATCCTAGAGGTAGTAAGTTTTACCGGGATTTGCGGGAGCAGTTTTGGTGGCCGGGTTTGAAGCGGGAAGTAACAGAATTCGTGGGTAAGTGTTAACGTGTCAGCAAGTCAAAACCAAACATCAGGTACCTTCAGGTCTGTTGCAGCTGATAAGGATTCCCCAGTGGAAATGGGAAAGGATTGCGATGGATTTCGTCAGTGGGCTACCCCTCACGCCTACTAAAAAGGATTCAGTTTGGGTGATTGTGGACCGTTTGACTAAATCGGCTCATTTTATACCGGTTCGGATTGACTACTTACACCAAAGGTTGGCTAAGTTGTATGTGGCGGAGATCGTGAGATTACGTGGAGTGCCGGTGTCGATTATCTCAGATAGGGACCCTAGGTTCACGTCAAGGTTTTGGAAAGCATTGCATCAGGCATTAGGTACTAAGCTGGATTTCAGTACGGCGTTTCATCCGCAGTCAGATGGGCAATCTGAGAGGGTAATTCAAATTTTAGAGGATATGTTGCGGGGTTGTGTTTTGGATTTCAGAGGTAGTTGGGGAGAATTTCTACCGTTGGCAGAGTTCGCATATAATAATAGTTACCAGGCAAGTATTAAGATGGCACCGTATGAAGCGCTTTATGAGCGGAAGTGTCGAACCCCTACATGTTGGACAGAGTTGAGAGAGCGTCAGCTATTGGGTCCTGAGTTGGTTGCTTAGACAGAGGATAAGGTTAAGCTGATTCGAGCTCGTCTGAAAGAAGCTTCGGATAGGCAGAAGTCTTATGCCGATCTTAAGCGGAGGGATATAGAGTTTGCAGTGGGTGACAAAGTTTTCCTGAAAGTGTCGCCATGGAAGAAGGTGCTGAGATTTGGTCGGAAGGGCAAGCTGAGCCCTAGGTTCATCGGGCCTTATAAGGTGTTGAAGCGGGTAGGACCAGTAGCTTATCAGCTTGAGTTGCCAACAGAATTGAGTCAGATCCATGACGTGTTTCATGTTTCCATGCTTAGACGCTATCGTTCCGATCCATCGCATGTTGTGTCAGTGGAGATTGAGGTGAGCCCGGATCTGTCTTTCGAAGAGGAACCAGTGCAAATTCTGGTTCGGGATGTCAAGGTCTTACGTAGGAAGTCAGTTCCCTTGGTGAAGGTTCTATGGCGGAATCATGGTTCGGAGGAGGCCACATGGGAGCCAGAAGATGTGATGCAGCAGCAATACCCTCAACTCTTTTGACCAGGTAATTTTGAGGCTGAAATTGTTTTTAAGGGGGTAGAACTGTAACATCCTTAAATCGAGGTCTTTGCATTTTACTTGTTGCATGTAGACAGTAGGGTTGTTATGTTTATTTAGGGTGATGTAGGGTCTAGGCTTAAGCCAAGGATATGCTAGAGCCTTGGCAAGAATTTTATTGTTGGGCTTCAAGAAGGGAGAGCTGAAGGAGTTAGGTGTTAAGAGTAATTGGTAGCTAGATTTGACGCAGGAAGTGCCTTGGTAAAATGGCAAGGGAGGCGCCACTTAAGGCACAAGGAAAACGCCTCAGGAATGTGGGAGAGCCTGGGTTTGAGTTGCGAAGATCCCTTTCTGCTTGATCTTTTTGACGCCTGGATTGGGGAGGAGTTGTGCTCAGGATGGACTGTGATGGTTAGGTGTTGAAAGAGTCAACACATTTGAACGGGTGGATGAGAGAAATTTGTGGAGTTTGAAGCTTTCAAACTCGTTTGAATTGGTGGTCATGAGAAAAGCAATGAGGAGCCCTGGGGGGACGGCTCAAAAGGGGTGGCCGAATGTGGTATAGGCCTTGGTGGGGTGTGATATTCGGCTAGTTAGCAAAGCACTCAAGGTTTTTCTCTTTGTTTCTTTTGTGCCGAAATTAAACCCCTCTCATTAGGCATTATTGCTTTTCCTTCTTTTCTCTCTTTTGGCCAAAACCCGAATGCACTCTTGAACCTCCTCTTCTCTTCTATTTTGTTTGGCCGAATACATCTTGCTTCCCATTCATCAATCGTATTTCAACCATTTTGTTCTTTTCTGCGAAACCGAAAATCCTTTGTATCCATACCACTGCCGAAACCTCAAACTTTATTTTCTTCTCTCTTAAAGCCATAGCCGAATCTTCCTAGTACTTTATTATTTTCTTCTTCTTTTTCTCAACTGATTCAGCAAGTGCTGAAATCTCATCTTTCGTTTTCTCTTTTCATCTTTTCCATTCCTTTTTTTTTCTACTTAGTGCACTCACTAAAACCGAAACATCAAACTCTCTTCCTCTATTCCATTTTTTATTTAGAAGCCGAAACCCCTAAGCATTATGTTGAAGATCACTCTTCGATTTCATCTTTCTCTTGGCATAGGTGGAGCACTTTTTGCATTTAGGTAAGATCTTGGCATTATAGCCGAATCTCCTTAACTCTCTCTCTCATTCTCTTATCTCTTCTCCCTATCGTATTCTTTGAAAGGGAAAGCCGAAATCTCTTAGTATTCAACCTTTGTGTTGGACTCTTGTTTGCAGCAAATCGCGGTTGTTGAGTTGTCATTCCTTCCAATCGGTTCTGCTAGTGCGTGGTAAGTGTTTCTGTCGTTTCGACATCTTCTATTGCTTTAAATGTCGGAAGGTAGATATCCTATGTTAGTTGATGCTTGGCCGGATGCAGGGGGTGTGTTGACGCCATCTTGTGTGAACTTTCGGGATTTGTGGTTTGTCAGTCAAACCTAGAACCTCAGGTTGTGTCGATTTAGGTAAGGGTTCTAACTTCGGGTTTTAGTTCCTTGCATTTTGTTTCACTACTTTAACCCGATTTAGTGACCAAGGTGTATTATGGACTCTAATGCTAGTCAAGCGGGAGGAGGGGTTGGATCGGTAAACCCAGCCCCTAAATTCAAGAAGAGGGCTATATCTGCGGTTCGTGATTGGCCACCTGGGTGTGGACCAGCATCGGAACAGGAGAGTAGACAGATAGCGGTAGTGTCGATTAACGACAGTGTCGACGTAGAAAGCGTAGTCTTGTGAGTAATCAGGTGTGTAACTCTTACACACTTCTTATGTAATTATGTTAATACCATGTATGTTCTTAAAAGCCGAAATGACTGTGGAAAGGGATATGTTACCCTTGTGGGTAAAAGCAAGGACTCCGGGTAAGTCCATCTGGTTGGCTAACGTTAATTGCCTCTGTTAAATCTGCATATGCCATGTTACATTATTTGTGGATGTTAAGCATGATTATTTTACATTGAAAAGCATGTTCATAAAATGGTTATGGTGAGAGGAGGGGGAGGACTTGATATTTGTGACTTTGTGTCACCAGTGGTTTGGCACCACCAGTGGTTTGGTACCACATATATGATCTTTGTGACTTTGGGTCACCAGTGGTTTGGCACCACCAGTGGTTTGGTACCACATATGCGATATTCCTGACTTTGTTTCACCAGTGGTTTGGCACCACCAGTGGTTTGGCACCACCAGTGGTTTGGTACCACATGGGGTTGAATCGGAAGTTTCGGATGGTTAGGTTTTGGGATGCATGGTACGCATATTGCATATGAATCGGTGTATGAGTTTATTATCCTCAGGATGGGGATTTATGCACTGAGTCTTGGTGACTCACCCATTCCTTTACATTTTTCAGATAATCACTAGATCGCGGATATGGAGCCAGGATGGACTCGAGGTGGCCATGCTCAATAGTTGGTTTTGTTTAACGGTTAAATTCCAAAATTTTACTTTGCTTTATCTTTTGGTTTTCGGTTATGTAATAAGGCCATCTAAGTTTAACTTTGGTGCTATTTATTTTTAACAAATGCCTTTGGATTTTTGAAAAACATTAAAGCATGATTAAAAAGGAAAGAATTTTAAAATGAACGTTTTCACAACCTTAACAAAATCTTTCGGGATTTTTGCAAAATGTTACCATCGGATAACTCACAACATTGATAACATGGCAACTTTGTTTTTTTTTCTAAACTAAGGACCAAACTATTTTCCTTCAATCTGCTCCATACAAACTTGTTTTCTACAAACTTCAAACAACTCATTCAATATGGCAACGTCAAAACTGGTTTTTACAAAATGTTTTTATCCCTGTGATGCACCAAATTCGGTCGTAGCGTTTTGGCCGGGTTTGGGGTGTTACAACTGAACTCAAGGAAAACCAAATTCATGGGGTTGATTTGGTTAAAGAAGCTGAACAGAAAGTAAAAGTGATACGAGAATGTTTAAAAGCTGCATCAGATTGAGTACCAAGTCGGGGATAAAGTTTTCTTGAAAGTGTCACCATAGAGAAAAGTTCTCAAATTTGGCCAGAAGGGCAAGTTGAGTCCACGATTTATTGGACCTTACGAGATTACTGAGAGAGTTGGGCCGATAGCTTACCGTTTGGCTTTGCCATCAGAATTAGAGGGGTTACATGACGTGTTTCACGTGTCAATGTTGCGACGCTACAGATCAGACCCTTCACATGTAATTACCCCGTCAGAAATAGAGATTCGCCCCCACATGACTTATAATGAAGAACCAGTCAAGATTTTAGCTCGGGAAGTCAAGCAACTAAGAAATAAAAGTATTGCCTTGGTGAAAGTGTTGTGGCAAAGACACGGAATAGAAGACGCTAAATGGGAATGAGAAGAGATTATGAGAAACCAATATCCAAACCTTTTTTGTTGGTAAGATTTTCGAGGACGAAAATCCCTAAGGGGGAGAATTGTAACAGCCCGATTTAGGGCCTAGTCGAGGATAGTGGTGCGAGACCATGAACCCGAGGTGAATTTATGAGTTTTTAAAGTTTATGCCTTGTTTGCATGCTAGTATGAAAGTTTCGTAAGGCAATTTTATTAAGTTGATGTCAATTGGTCCAAAAAGGACTAAAATTCAAAAATAGCAAAATATGAGTTTCTAGAAGCTTTTTGTATGAAATATCTTTAGAATAATGATTATGAGCCCTTAAATAGAAATTTTCCCAAAAATATAATTTTGGACAAAAATGGCCTTGAGATGGTGTTAAATAGAAATTTTTAAGAGGAAGGGCATTTTGGTCATTTGTCTAATAAGTGATTAAAATAGGAAAAAGATGAAAAAAAATTCACTCATCTTCTTCCTTATTGCTGCCGAAAATTTGGAGACACCATAGTTAGGGTTCTTCATTTTTTTCAAGCTCATAGTATGTTTATCTTAGCCCCGTTTTTAATATTCTTCGTATTTTTGAAGTTCTCGTATTATGAATTAGCTAATTTTAGCTATAAAATGAGCTAAGATGCCTGTTAAAAAATCAAACCATGAATGACATGCTTGTTAAATGATGTTTTATGGAAGTTTATGAGAGTTTGATGCTAGATAAACATCTTTTCCTTAATGAATTTCATGAAAAATGATGGTAGGGATCATTTTGTAATAGTTATATAAGTGGTCATACATACTAGAAATACTAAGAATTGATGATTGCTATAGTTGAGACTATTAATCAGCTAGACACGTAGTTTAAGAAAGTTGAATGAAAGTCATTTTACGAACCTAGGGGCAAAAGTGCAAATATGAGAAAGTATAGGGGCAAAATAGTAATTTTGCCAAAGTATGAGTTATGAGTCAATTTAGTCAATAAGATTATTAAATAATCTATTTATGATTATAGGTCAAGAAAAACGAAGCCCGGATCGAAATCGAGGTAAGAACAAAGTCGAGGACTAAATTACATTTCTACATACATAATGTATATTGAGGTAAGTTTGTATGATTTCTAAGCTTTATGATTTCTATCATTGAATTGCTTAGTATAATGTACATTTCTATCATGTAATACCTAATGTTTTGCTAAACAAAGAAATCAATGAGATTAAGTACGAGTAAGTCTCGATTGAATATAAGTTCCCCTGGATACTCGATCTACCACACAAGTTATCATGTAAGTCCAAGGCAAGCTTGGCATTGATCAAGTTATCAAGAGCAAGATTTCATATAAGTCCATGTTAAGACATGGCCTTGAAACCAAAATGAGATAATACATGTAAGATCATGTCTAGGATATGGCTTTGGCAGCATGTTAAGTGGGAAGAGATTTAGTATCCTCAGTTATTTGCAGAAATTCATCGGGCAAACAAGTTAAGTTAAGATGAGATAACAAGAAAGCTAAGAAAGCAAAGCTAGCATCAAGATGAAAATTGAGTATTATCCATGTATTGAAAGAAGAATTAGAGATCATGATGATTACTGTTAAAGTATACTGATCAATGTGATCAAGTGATACAGGTACCATATTTACCTTACAAGTATGAGTATAGTAAGTATCATGAGATATGAAAGCACCAAACATGAGTAAGTAAGTTTTAGAGCTGAAATTATGATACCATTGTTATGTTAAATGGTTTACATTAAGCAAGTTTATCGATATATGTTTCATATGCAAACTTACTAAGCTAAATGCTTACGTCTTCAATTCTTTCTTTCTATGTAGTCCTGCCAAGCTGACTTGTGGATCATTGAAGTCGGAGCTCGTAGCACACTATCAACTCTTATTTGGTATAGCCAAGTTACTTTACTAAGTATGGCATGTATAGGAAACATTCATTTTGAGAACATGTTTTAAAAAGGGCCATTGTATAGGCTATCAAGTTTATTATTCTTTTGTATATGGCTAAGTAGTTGGCCAATTTGTTTAAGTTTGGTTGTATTTAGATATCAATAAAATATGTAGTTATATTCTTGGAAGATGTGTTGAGATTGAATTGTTGTTTTGAGTTTGAGTATGATCTTTATTGTTAGATGGCAAATGGCTTGGTAAATAGCCTCTAAGTGACTACACGGTTGGACACACGGGCGTGTGTCTAGGCCGTGCTAACCCTGCACCTTAAGGCTTTAAATCAGGATAGGCCACGGTCATCATACACGGCCGTGTGTACAAGCCGTGTAAGGCCCACAGTTAAAGCATGGGCGTATGCCCAGGCTGTGTTAGTAAAGTCAGTAGCTTCACATGGTTTGGAGACACGGGCATGTCATGGCCGTGTGAATTAAGTCAGTAACTCCCCACGTTTGAAGACATGGGCGTGTTTAAGGGTACACGGGCGTGATCCAAGTCACACGGGCGTGTGAACCCTGCTTCAAGATGAGTTTGCGATTAAGTTCCGAAAGTTTCGGATTGGTGTTAAAGGCCTCGTAGGCCCATGAAATGTATGTGTAGACTAAGAAATAGAAGTTTTTTAATCAGAATGAAATTTTATAGCCTGTAAGTACATGTTTAAGTGAGTTCTAGCATGGTAATGTCTCGCATCCAGTCTTAGCATCGGACTCGGGTACGGGGTGTTACATGGCCATACAACCGCACCTGCTTCTATATTTGCCTTTTCTTTAATTACATGAAATTTAATTTAGGTATTTGTTTTTGTCCCTCTTTAAATTTTTAACTTTTAATTTGGGATTTTACTTAGCTTAATTCATATCTGAGAGTAGTAGGACCCGGATTCTCAAAAGATAAATGTTTTTCAAAACACCACGTTTTCGTAACATACTATAAAAGCTTCCGCATCAAACATTGTTTTAAAGTATAGTAACAAACTAATATGATCAACATTCTGTTAAAAAAAAAACTTGAGTTTTAAATGAATGGGATACCCTAAAATATTCATTAATATAGAACGGGTTTTTCAATGAAACTATGTTTTCGAAAAACACTTCAATGTGATATCGCCAGATTCGGCCATAATGTCTAGGCTGGGTTTGGGGTGTTACAATACCGTATGATAATCAATCAAAAACATTACATAATATGCAAGAACAATTCACATTATCATAATCATGCTTACTCATCTCAACTCTTACCACATCCCAACCATATATCAAATACATTGCCCACATTTATTTGTACTTATGCCCTGCATTTATCACCACAAAGCCACATGAAGTATTTAATTGAACAAGTTTCTCGATGAAGCCCTCGGACAGATACAAGTACTCGGTGGTTTCTCACACAGCCCACCATTAATTAATAATAAGGTGGTATCGTGCACAGCCCACCAACAAGAATAATTCTGGTGGTTTCACACATAGCCCGCCAAATGATAATATAAACGATGGTATCGTACACAGCCCATCGTGAATAAATAATAAGGTGGTATCGCACACAGCCCATCAAATGATAATTTCGGATAATCATCCATACTTACATTTCGATTTCGAGGTTCATATGAGAATTACTCATTATCTATCATTTTTCCATTAATTTCACCAATAAGTAATTTCATCCATACAATGCATCAAAAGGTAACAACATATGTATTAAAGATGTATCATTTACACATAAACTTACCTCGGTGCAAAATGTGTTAAACGACGGTTTAGTCCGTAACCTTGCCTTTTCCCCGGTCAAGGTTGTTTCCGCGTTCTTCTTGATCTATAATAATAAAATTTACTCATTTAATCATTACTTAACTCATGACACATCAAAATTTCTACTTAGGCAAAAATGACCATTTTGCCCTTATACTTTGGCAAAATTATGATTTTGCCCCTAGGCTCGTAAATCGTTTTTCATCACATTTTCTCATTAAACAATCCTAGATAAACATTTATTTCTCTTATAACAACTCACAAAACCAATAATTTCATGCATTTATTACTCAATTACAACCTGCATTTATTACTCAATTACAACCTTTACAAATAAGTCTCATTTAAGTGTTTTCATTGAAAAACCTTTCACAAAAGTTATTCCTTAACCCACCAACATTCATTTTCTTCCATAAAAACTTAGCAAATAACATAAATAACAGCAAAGGTGGAGTTTGAATAAGTCTTATATGGAGAAAATCAGGAAGGAGATAAAGGAGGATTTTTAGGAGGAAATTGTGGAGAAAATCAAGGAATATTGGTTTGGGGAAAAGAGTTGTGTCGTATGGGGAGTGTGGGAACTGAAGAAAATGTTTTGGGATTTTGTGTTCTCTCCATTTCGGTTTTCCATCATTCTTTGTTTCCTTTTGTTACTATACCGACTACTGTTAAGGGTTTTGGCCTTCGATTTTACTTGTTCCTTCAATACCCCGTTTAGTGATTTGTTTTCCTCTCTTTTCTGCTTTCTTTGTTTACTCAATTTTCTTCTATTCCATAATACTCTTTTAGGCCGAATACTATTGTCTGGTGAGAATGAATTCCTTTCCTTGCTAATATTTGTGGTGGTCGATTCTCTGCTTCCCTTTTCCTCTCCATTTCCTTTTCTCTCATCTTTTCTTCCCTCTTCCAAACTACCTAGCCATTCTCTGAATGCTGATTCTTCGTTCTTCCATATTGGATACTTCGTCAAATTCCATATCCCTCAACTTAGGCCGATTGTCTCCCTTATTTTTTTTTATTGGTGTTGTGATTTAGGTTTTGCAAGAGTGGTAACAAACCTGTAGGTACTCATATTTTCCCTTTTCTATTTCCCTAATCTTTCTTTATGTCTACAATTCTGTTCTCTTTTATTTTTTCTGAAAAGCCGAATGTAACTTCTTTTTATGTTCGTTGATTGTGGTTCTGTCCCTTCCTCGCGATTGGAGGTTCATTGGGTTCTAGGTATTCTCGAGAAGTGAAGGAGTGCATGTAACATCCCGAAATAAGGCCTAAACAGAACAGTGGTTTCGGGACCACAAATCCGATGTTGAGAAATTTATTTTATTTATATTTTTATGGTCTAAAATTTCATGGAATGATATTGTGAAAATCTCATTCGAAAATTTTGACGTTTGGGCACTCAATTTAGTCAAAAGGACTAAATTGTAAAAAGTGCAAAAGTTGAGTTCTACATGTTAGAGGTGTCCAATTGTTATGAAATTTTAAATTGGAGGTCCTTAAATGATAATTAGACCATTGGTTAAGTTGGTGGAAAAAATGGACATGGATGGGTATGTTTCAAAAGATTTTTTTAAGGGGCATTTTGGTAAGTTAGTGAATTAAATGAATTAAAAACAAAATTTAAATGCCAAATATGTCCATCTTCATCATTAGGACGAAATTACAAGGGTTCTCCATAGCTAGGGTTTGTTTCAAGCTTCCAAGCTCCATAGTAAGTAATTCCAAGCCCCGTTTTTAATGTTCTTTACGTTTTTTGAGTCCCAGTAACTTGATTTAGCTTATTCTAGCAATAATTTAACCTAGGGTTCATATTTGGAAAAATACCCATAGGTGAAATGTGTTTATTTTGATGTTTTATGATAAAATATGAAGGCTAAAATAATGTTAAACAACTTTTACTAAGCGATTTTACGTAAAAACGAGTAAAACGATATAATCGGTAAAAATACCTAATGTTCATAAGTACATGTTAGAGTGAGAATTTGATGTTGCCATAGAAGGGAAAATTGTTCATCATGTCATAAAACATAAGAGAAAGGAATAAAGTTTATTTTTCAAGCCTAGGGGTAAAAGTGTAATTTTTAAAAAGTTTAGGGGCAAAATTGTAGTTTTGCCAAAGTTTGAGTTAGGGACTGTTTTGAGTAATACATTAATTAAATAAGTGAAATGTGATGTTTTAGACCCCGAAAAACGAGATTTAGACCTAGAACGGGAGGAAAATCGGGAAAGTTGGTAAATTGTCGTTTCTAGATCCGAGGTAAATTGGTGAATTGATTTAATAATATGTTTATGATAAAAGGTGTTTTCTATGACTATGGTTATTATGTGAAATGGAAAGTTGATATGTAAATAATGCATTTATTTTACTTGTTCAATAATTATTTTGCTAGATATTATGGAAATCATTGGGTGATAACTACAATATGAAAATGTATGGAATGGGAAATTCTCGATTGAACCTTCGGAAAACTGAGAGATATGGACAATATGTAGCTAGGTCACACGAGTGATAAGGGGTCTTCACCGTGTGCACTAGAAATCTACGAGATGGCAACATTTGATATGTAGCTAGGCCATATGGATGATAGGAAGATAAGGGACTTTCACCATGTGTGCAAGAAAGTTACGGGATAATAATTTCATATGTAACTAGGTCACATGTGTAGTACTGTGTGTATACCATGTGTACAAGAAAGTTACGGGTTATGAGTAGCTAGATCACATGAGTGGTTCCTAGTGTTGGACACCATGTAGACAAGAAAGCTACGAGATGGAACGGCTAGGTCACATGGGTGATAAGGGACATTCACCATGTGTACAAGAAAGCTGAACTATGTGTAGGTGGAGCTATGTGCTGAGACCACCGAGTACCGGGTGTTTTTCGAAGGGGTTCAATGAGATAACTTACTACTGGTGATTGGTACGATCATGTTATGAATAAGTGCAAGAGTGAAAGTGACCAATTGAGAAATATGGCAAATGTACGTGTGAGCAAGGGTGCATGTGACTATGTGTGTATGTGCATAATGTGTTTGATATGTGATACGTGATTGAAATTGTGGTAAGGCTGATATGGTGTAAACGCCATTATGAGTACTCGTAAATATTGGTGATGATTATTCATTTTTATGGCTAGTTTTGAATATGTTCGGTGTTATGTGTGCATATATGGAAGTAATATAAAGAAAACATGGGAAAGTAAAATTTTCAGTAAAATAGATTGAAACAGCAGTAGTTACATGACTTTGAAAAATCACCATAAATTGTAGAAATTGAATTATATGTTGGATGAGATACTGATTTAAATCTTATTGAGTCTATTTTCATATAAAAGAAATATGGAAAGAAAAGGATTTTTATATGTTGATATTTTTAAATTTTTGTAAGACTAGTTCAGAACGATTAAATGATCCCCTATTCTTCCTTGGAAAAATCATTAACAATTGTATAAAAATGGTTATGGTGTGTAATTTATATTCGCAGAATCCTTGGTGAGTCTACTTTCAAGAGAGACAAATGGGAAGGTTATCCAAACTCTATATAATGAGGAATTTTGATTTTAGTGAAGAGGTGTTAGAGCTATCGAACAACGAAATAGGGGAGTCTTTAATGAATAAACTGTATTGATTAGCTAAACCAAAAATTCTGGAAATTTTATGGTATGAAGATATGTGAGTCTATTTTCATGAAAAATTAAAGGATCTTAATTTCGAGTTCTGTAGCTTATGAAATAATTAAATTAGTTACTGTGACTCAGAAAAATAGCCTAAGCTGAACTTAAGAAAAAGGGTAAAACTATGTGAATATCGATTCTATTCCCTTGAGTATATTTATTGAGAAATGGGTTAATATTGTTAATTAAATTGCTTATTATTATTGATATGCCAACTTACTAAGCTATAAAGCTTACACCATTTTCCCATTTCTCTTAGTGTTGTCATGTTGGCTCGGGGTTGGAGATCGTTGGAGGTATCATCACACTATCAATTTGTCAAGTTGGAATCATGACAATTCCTAATTATTTTCAAGTGAATGGCATGTATAGAGATTTAGTTATTGGTTGTATGTATTATTATGAATTATACACGGGATCCAGACATGGGCGTGTGAGAACCTCACGGTCTACTCACATGGCCATGTCATATGTCACACGGCCGTGTGACCCTGTTTTGGTAAAATTTTTCTAAATGTCGAAAAGTTTTGGTTTGGTTTCGAACCAACTTTAATGATTGTTTTGGGCCTCATAAGCCCATGATAGGGAAATAGAGTGTGACTAAGAATGGTTTTAATGTATAATTGAAATGTATGTATCAGAGAAGTGTATAAGATTGTTGTAATGCCTTGTACCCTGATCCGGCGACGGATAGGGGTAAGGGGTGTTACAGTGCAAGTGTTACTCAGGCAATCAAAACCTTTTTCTTCTATTACTCAATTAAGGTAAATACGTTACCTTATTTTCCTTTGGGTTTAAGCCGAATATGTTCTATTATTCCTTAAGTAGATATTGGTGGTTTTAGGCCACACATATGATCGATCTTGGTTAATAAGATCTGTGTATTGTAATATAGAAAATCAACAAAGGCGTGTGATCATTTCTGAACAGCGGTCTTAGAGGACTAAAGTCACCCTCGTTCAAACAAGGTTTGGTGCTCGTGGATCTTAGCACGGTTTCGTTTAAACCGAGCCCATGAAACGTGGGCGTACGATGGAAAAGGCTGCCATGAGCGATTTCATGGGCTTAGGCCATAACGGGCTTTGGGCCCATTTACATTGTCTGTACTGTTATGGTCGCTCAAGTCGCTCAAGACGACTGTGGGCTTACTGATGGGCCTAAGTGTACTTAGGCCCAAACTAATAGAATGACCGAAATACGCCCATAGGGTAAAATGACCGAAATACCCATATGGTAGAATAACCGTAATACCCCTGTAGGGTAAATTGAGTAATACCCCCATAGGGTAGAATGACCGTAATGCCCCTATAGGGTAAAATGACAGTAATACCCCCGTAGGGTAGAATGACCGTAATGCCCCTGTAGGGTAAAATGACCGAAATACCCTATAGGGTAGAATGACCGTAATGCCCCTGTAGTGTAAAATGACAGTAATACCCCCGTAGGGTAAAATGACCGTAATGCCCCTATAGGATAAAATGACCGTAATACTCTTGTAGGGTAAAGTGACCATAATACCCTCAAAGGGTAAAATGACTATTTTTTGCCCCTCGAGGGTAAATGACTGATTTGCCTGTGATTTAAATGACTGATTTGTCTGTGATTTAAATGACTGATTTTTCTGTGATTTAAATGACTGATTTGCCTGTGACTAGTATGACTAATTTGCCTGTGATTTGTATGACTGATTTGTCTGTGATTTATATGACTGATTCTAAGCATGGCATTCTGCATACACGACATATTCATTGGGTTGGGGTACTGTTACGGAGAAAGATTATTGTACTGTTGGGTCTCACGGGTCGCACAAGATGACTGTGGACCCAAGGTCACACGGGTCGCACAAGACGATTATGGACTTACTGATGGCTTTGTGCCGTGCATATTACTGCTACCGAAGGCTCTGCACCGATCATATTATACCTACTAATAGCTTTGAGCCGATCATATTACTGCTACCGATGGCTCTGTGCCGATCATATAACAGCTACTAATTGCTTTGTGCTGATCATACTACAACTACCGATGGCTCTGTGCCGGTCATATCACAGCTACTGATGGCTTTTTAGCCATCCTATTTATAGCTTATAGCTATCCTATTTATGGCTTTTAGCCATACTGTTACTGGCAACTCTGCTGCGTTATTATTACTGGCAGCTATGCTGCGATATTGGTGTGCTGGCTGGGTGAATCGATTTTATCCCCACATGGTGTGTTGGTTGGTAAGGGTGGTGTGTTGGTTGGATCGGGGTGGGTTGCATATTTGCACTGTACTGATACTGTGTAACATCCCGAAATAAGGCCTAAACGGAATAGTGGTTTCGGGACCACAGATTCGATGTTGAAAATTTTATTTTATTTATATTTTTATGGTCTACAATTTCACGGAATGATTTCGTGAAAATCTCATTTGAAAATTTTGACGTTTGGGCACTCAATTTAGTCAAAAGGACTAAATCGTAAAAAGTGCAAAACTTGAGTTCTACATGTTAGAGGTGTCCAATTGCTATGAAATTTTACATTGAAGTAGAGGTCCTTAAATGGTAATTATACCATTAGGCTTTCATGGACAAAAATGGACAAATATAGGTAGAAAGAACCAAAGTTTTTAATGAAGGGTAATTTAGTCATTTGGTAATAAAAAGGAAATTAAATGGGAAAAAGATGGAAAAAGGTTGTCATCTTCTTACTTAGGCCAAAATTTCAAGGGGGGACTCCATAGCTAGGGTTTCCAAGCTTCTAAGCTCCATAGTAAGTCAATCCAAGCCCCGTTTGTCATGTTCTTTAAATTTTTGGAATCCCGGTAACTCAGTTTAGCTTATTCTAGCAATATTTTAACCTAGGGTTCATATTTGGGAAAATACCCATAGGTGAAATGTGTTTATTTTGATGTTTTATGATAGAATATGAAGGCTAAAATTATGTTAAACAACTTTTGCTAAGCGATTTTACGTAAAAATGAGTAAAACGACATAATGGGTAAAAATACCTAATGTTCATAAGTACATGTTAGAGTGAGAATTTGATGTTGCCATAGAAGGGAAAAATGTTCAGCATGTCCTAAATTGTAGGAAAATAGGATGAAGTTTAATTTTTGAGCCTAGGGACAAAATCATAATTTTGTGAAAGTTAGAGGGCAAAAATGTAATTTTGTCATAGTGTGATTTTTGGACTAAATTAAATAATGTGAGTATTAAATGAGTTAAATATGTTATTATAGATCATGTAACACCCCAAACCCGGTCAATACGCCACGACCGAATCTGGTATGTCACTGAGGAAAATATTTTTGAAAGAATCGAATTAACAATTAAATTTTTGTGAAAAACACTTTGAAATTCTATATTTGTAGAAATTACATATTGTATAAGTTGAAACTAAAAATTTACTTTGAAATTACATAAAACTTTTAAAAATAAGTGAATAAATCATAGGTTAGAAAATATTTATATCGTTTTAAGAAAACTCGAATTATTACTTTGAAACCATTTGCATTTGAATGTAGAACTTAATATTTGAAAATCATTTAAATTATCGAAAACACTTAAGTTGTTAAAATTATCAAATGATTTATGTTACCCGATGGTAACGTTTTAAAAACCATCGTGTTGTGTAGTTTAGAAAACTTTGTGCTCAATTTATTATAATAATCAAGAAATTTATAACCATATTTAAAACATGTTCAAAACATAAAAATAATCCAAACCATAATTAAACAGGCCTTATTACAAATCCATAAAATATGAAAACCAATTAAATGAAATACCCAAATGGAAGTTCATATAAAACCAACTTTTATTGCATGGCCTCCTCGAGTTCATCCGGCTCCTCATCCGCAATCTCACGAATCACCTGAAAAGATAAGGGAGAAGGTGAGTCACCAAGACTCAGTGCATATTCCCTCTCCCAGTAAATACCACATACTTACACAAATTATAACAAAGCAACATATATGTATAATGCACCCAACCTAGCCATCCATATCTCCTTTTCTACCCCGTGTGGTACCAAACCACTGGTGGCGCCAAACTACTGGTGTCCAAAGACACAATTGTGATACCAAATCACTGGTGACCGTAGTCACGAATAATCCATCTGTGGGGCAACCCACGTGCGATACCAAATCACTGGCGACGATCCCATATCTCAAAAGTGGGGCCAACCCACGATGGTGTTAACCACAGGGACGAGTCGTTATGAGGTGCCAAACCTCTGGTGTCTGAAGACACGAATGTGATACCAAATCACTGGTGGTGCCAAACCACTGGTGGTGCCAAACCACTGGTGACCGAAGTCACAAATCATCAAGTTGTGGGGCCAACCCACGTGTGATACCAAATCACTGGCGACGATCCCATATCTCAAAAGTGGGGCCAACCCACGGTGGAGTTAATCCACAGGGACGAGTCGCTATGAGGTGCCAAACCTCTGGTGTCCGAAGACACGAATGTGATACCAAATCACTGAAGGTACCAAACCTCTGGTGTCCGAAGACACGATATCAATCTTCCCCCTCCTCTCATATTGCCCATACCAATGCAATAGATAAACAAATCATGTCAATATACTTTGATATGAATCACATAATAAATATATCATAAATCGTAGATCATGATTTCAGTCCACATATAATGACAACAAATCGAAACGGACTTACCCGTATCCTCATTCATACCATCACGGTATCATATCAAGATCTCATCTTTTTCCCACTTTGATAATATGATTAGTAATAACACACATATACTTACATATATAAACCAAGTTATAAAGTGTGTAAGATACACACCTTTCACCAACGCAAGAACTAACTTCCAAAAATTCGATCTACCGCACTAAATCACCTTGTCCTACAATCGGCCAAATCACAATATTTAATGAAGACCATTCGGCCAACAACATATCTTAATCTAAATAACCTTAGGCTTCCTCAACCAACTTTAAGAATATAGAATCCTTACCACTTGACTTACCAACTTCGATTTGCTAAAGGAATGGCTTAAATCGATTGCTTCCGAAATCCCAATGAGCCTAATTGAATAATCGAATCCTAAAAATGGTTAGAACCTTGCAAACCAATGCCCAAAGATTCGGCCCTTGACCACAAGAAAATAACATAGAGAGGAGAAAAGAAAAGAAGGAAAAACGGCCAAGAATACTTACTTATTAACCAAAACCGATCGAAGAAATCAAATGAAGTCCTACCCTTGAATATTCGGCCAAAAATAAATCAAAAGAATATGAGAGTTTCGGCTATATGGTTATGGAAGAAGAAAAATATGTGAGTGGAAAAGAGAATTGAAATGAGAGAGAATTCGGTTTAATCAACAATGGAAGAAAGAAAAGAGAGAGTTTGAAGAAGAGAATGGTTCGGCCAAAAGAGAGAGAGAAAGAAAATGTGGTTAATCGAAAATCAAAAAAAAGAAAAGAAAAGAGAGAGATGAGAGAAATAAGGTTCGGCCAACACCTATTTTTCCTAAAAGAAAAGTGCACAAAAGTCCAATGTTGTTTCAGTTTCAAAAGGATAAATGAAAGAAAGAAAAAGTAGAATTTGGTTCAAACAAAATGAAGGCTAAATTACAAAGCAAAATTTGCACAAAATGCATAAGACACATTCGGCCAAAAGAAAGAGTTTTTGGAGAGGAAAAACAAAAATGCTAAAAGATGCACAAGAGAAAATTGGCCAACTATCCCCCCCCAAGCTACCTAACAACATTCGGCTACCCCCCTAGACACCCATGCCGTCCACATACATGCACTAAAGCCATGACAAAGTTTCCAAAACATCTTCCTTAAGCCAAGCCTTTTGTCCCCTCATCATACCATATCCTTAAGATTCTTATCCCCAATTTCAAGATTTCCATAAACCAATATTCAACTTACCAAAAGTTAAGAGTCTAACCTATCATAAATAAGGTTTGACCGTCCATTAAAGCTATGATAAAAGTAATATCTCCAAAATGTTAATCATGCTACTCGAACCTCTAACCTCAAGCAACCTTTCAAGCTCCTTAACCACCTTGCCACTTACTCCTCTTATGCTTTAATTTAACACTTAAATTAACTTAAGTGTCAAGCTCACCTAATTCACTTCATTAAATAAACCATACTAGAATTTATTCTAGCTTCCTAAATAAAATTAAGCCTTCACAAGACTATGCTAACACACAAAATTCATACCCGAGCCAACACAAATAATACTAAAATTTTAGGATGTTACAGATCAAGAAAGACGAGGAATTGACCTTGATCGGAGAAAAGAAAAGGTTAAGGACTAAATTGCAAATTTTGCCATATTTTGCACCGAGGTAATTAATATGTAAATAATTCATTATTTTTATTTATGTTTTATATTTCAGGATGTTTAATGTATTGTATCTGATTTTTGAATCATAATTAACTATTGAAAGAATGAAATATTGTGTTAAAAAGTGAGTTATTTCCCATTTGAACCTTCGGAATCGAAAGATGTAATTGGCATGTAGCTAGGTCACATGTGTGGTATATGGTGTGAGCCACTATGTGTACAAGAGAGCTACGAGAAGGCTAGGTCATATGAGTGGTGCTAAGTGAAGGCCACCATATGTACAAGAGAGCCAGAATTATGAGTACAATCGAGCTAGGTCACATGAGTGGTATTGAGTGAAGGCCACTATGTGTACAAGAGAACTTCGATTCCAAAGGTGGGCTGTGTGCGAAACCATCGCATATTCGTTATTATTCTGAAGCGTTCAACGGGAAAACTGAGTAAATGAAATTATGTGAGATGTTTTAGTGATAAGTATATGTATATGTATGTGTAATGCATGAGCAATATGCTCCATATGTGATTGTAAATTGGAATGATTGTTATAGGTAAGTAATGAATACAACTAAAGTGAGAGAAAGCAAAAATTTATAATAAAACTGTTTTGGACAGCAGCAGTGACGTGAATTTGAAAATTCACCAAAAATGGTAGAAATGGAATTATAAGTTGTATGAGATATTTATTTAAATCTTATTGGGTCTATTTTTATATAAAAGAAACAGAGAAAGTAAAGGAATTGTATAGTTTGAGATATTTAAACTTTTGTGAGACTGGTTCAGAATGGTTACTTGATCCCCTATTCTGTATTGGAAAAATCATTAAAAATTCCAAACAAATAATTATTGGGTATACGTTATTTGATTGAAATCTTTAATGAGTCTATTTTCAAATGAAATAAATTTTATCATCATATGAATTGGGTATAATGATAAAATTGGTTCGTAGTGAAAAGTGGTCAGAGCAGTCAAACAGCAAAACAGGGGAATGTTTAATGAATAAACTGTACTAATTGGTAAGACCAAAAATTCTGAAAATTTTATGGTGAGAAGATAAGTGAGTCTAGTTTCAGGTAAAATTTATGGATCTTAATTTGGAGTTTCGTAGCTTCAGATAATAATAATTTAGTGACTGTGACTCGCAAAGACAGCTTGCTCCAAACTTGAATAAATGATGAAATTGATTTTAAATTTGATTG
The DNA here is from genome assembly GCA_005393395.2 of Gossypium australe. NCBI lineage: Eukaryota > Viridiplantae > Streptophyta > Magnoliopsida > Malvales > Malvaceae > Gossypium > Gossypium australe. The sequence continues at coordinate 87,148,814 of CM016614.1, read as the reverse complement.
TGTTGTTTTGTAAACTTAATAAATCCATTATTAATTATTTACATACTTACTTACTAAGCTTTGTAGCTTACTTACCTTCCTTTCCTATATCTTATAGGGTTGTATGCTAGCTCGAGTTGGAGATCGCCGGAGATATAATCACACTATCAAGCTATCATCGTGGGGTAAAAGTGAATACAAACCTCTTAAGTTTATGGCATGTATAGGGGACTTAGTCATTTGTATATGTCATAATTGGTTTGGCCTAAAATGTTGACCTTTAATATTTAGTAGTTTATTTTGTATAAGGCCATTGATGTTGGCTAGTGTTATTCAAGTTGTATGTTTGTGATGATGCATAATTTGGATGAAATTTTATGACTTGGTTTAATGCATTTACAAGTGTATGTTTTTCGGTAATGCCTCGTACCCTGTTCCGGCATCGAATACAGATAGGGGTGTTACATTTAGTGGTATCAGAGCTATGGTTTAGTCGATTCTCGGACTAACATAGCGTATGTGAGTCTAGCTATACATGCCATATTACTATTCATGATAGTGTGATATCTCCCGACTCTGACGAAATTATTTTGTTAAGACAGAGATGACTTCCAACCGAGCTATTTTTTTTTTTGATAATACTGATAATGATATTGAAATGATTGAGACTTGCTTATGATGTGTCGAAATTTGGAAAGGTATGAATACAAGTTCACGATACGTATGTGTTAATGTACGAAACGAGATAACCACAAGTTAAGAAATGTGAAAAGTGGAATGAAATGAAAGTTTATACGGTAATAAGCCCATCCATGTTTGTTTGGCATGCATATGACGGTATGTGCCCAACATATTTGATTAAGTGAATACGATAAGTAAATTTACTCAAATTGACAGAATGTGTGTTTATGTACACTTGTTTGAATAAAAAAAAAAAAGAAAAAGAAAAAAAGAAGTTCGTGTAACATGACTATGTATGTTAATTAGCTTGAAGTGAATTATGTAATTGTGACTATATAATGTTGGTGATGAATGCAAAGTCATATGTGTGTATTCATGAGAGTCAAGTCAGAAGCTTTACGACCTCACCCCCTTACCAATGTTGCTGTATAACGAAAATTCACGAGAACCAAGTGGAATAAGTCCATAAATGTGAAACTAAAGAGTTTAGTGGTGAAATACTTAGTAATGCATATAGAGATAATAATGGTTTGGAAAGTGGAAACAATTTTGGAAGGATATCAAAATATTTTAAAGATTATACAGATTATGCAATGTCACGGATAAAGGAGAAGTTAGTCTCAGCTAATCGACTTATTCAGATATGATGTCTAAAGTATGTGTTTGCTGAAATTTTTCCCGAATTGTTCGTTAATGAGTAGAATAATACGGGGTTCATGATGACATAATTAGTCAAAGAAATGATATTTGAGTAGTAAAGATGTCTGTGTGTGTGACAGTTACAGTTGAAATGAATATGATGATCTTTTCTGTGTATTCTATATATATTCTTTTATCCTCAGAGACATGTGTGTGATTGTTCAGTTTCTGATGAAGTTCCAATGTTGTGAGAAGCTAACTATGATGTTAGACGAAAGCTCTGTTGGTTTGGTCGGTTTATGATCGGTATTTCTTTACTTCTTCGAAATTCTATTTAAATATGTTGGAATGAAGTCGATGGTAAAAAAAATATTATGTGAGATTATTCTTATGTTTCTACTGATTATGGTTTTGTTTCATATATACGGAAAATATATTATCTCTGTTATGATGGAAGTCCAAAGTCGGTAAGCATTGTTTTTCTACTGGGTTTCTCTGAGGAATCATCAGGATCTCTGTTATTTTCTTGTGAGTTATGTATATTTCAACATGTCTCAACTAAGAGAATAAATTTTGTATATTCACGAGTATGAAGACGGATAGTCTGAATGAAGAAATTATATTCTAGAAAGCATAATACAAAGATATGCCTATTGGATAATTCTAACTGGATGATGTTATTATAAGTTAAAGTTATTCTGATTGGAAAAGTTATCACCTTTGTGAAAGTTTGAATGGTTTGGGCATGCTAACAAAGTTAAAGCAATTGAAGGTATTATTAACCGAAGCTCTGGTTTTGAGTTCAGTTGGAATTGAGTAATGAATTCATGATTTTTTTTCAGTGATACACTAGTGAACGGATTAGAATGAGTTTTATTGCTAGAATATAAAGTGGTGATTCTAGAAAGAAAATGAGATAAAAACACTATAGATTTCGTATCTGAATTATCTTGATCTCCGAAAAGGAAGATGTTATCGGATTGTGATTGATCATTCGTGTACAGATTTCTTGTTTAACTAACCAGTCGAGTAAGATGTTTCTAGGATTATTCGATTACGCGAAGTATCCAAGGGCTATATCCCAATTATGGAAAAAGCTAAAGGAAAATCTGACCATGAAACTAAATTAAATTGTGATTCTGATAAAAAGTTGAAAGCAACTCCTCCTGGTAAGATTTTCAGGGACGAAAATCCCAAAAGGGGGAGAAATGTAACATCTTCAAATAAGGCCTAAACGGAATAGTGGTTTCGGGACCACAGATTGGATGTTGAAAAAATTTTTTATTTATATTTTTATGGTCTACAATTTCACGGAATGATTTCGTCAAATCTCATTCGAAAATTTTGACGTTTGATTAAATTGTGATAAAAAGTTGAAAGCAACTCCTCCTGGTAAGATTTTCAGGGACGAAAATCCCAAAAGGAGAAATGTAACATCTTCAAATAAGGCCTAAACGGAATAGTGGTTTCGGGACCACAGATTGGATGTTGAAAAAATTTTTTATTTATATTTTTATGGTCTACAATTTCACGGAATGATTTCGTCAAAATCTCATTCGAAAATTTTGACGTTTGGGCACTCAATTTAGTCAAAAGGACTAAATTGTAAAAAGGGCAAAACTTGAGTTCTACATGTTAGAGGTGTCCAATTTTTATGAAATTTTAAATTGAAGTAGAGGTCCTGAAATGGTAATTATACCATTAGGCTTTCATGGACAAAAATGGACAAATATAGGTAGAAAAGAACCAAAGTTTTTAATGAAGGGTAATTTAGTCATTTGGTAATAAAAAGGAAATTAAATGGGAAAAAGATGGAAAAAGGTTGTCATCTTCTTCCTTAGGCCGAAATTCTAGGGTTTCCAAGCTTCCAAGCTCCATAATAAGTCAATCCAAGCCCCGTTTGTCATGTTCTTTACGTTTTTGGAATCCCGGTAACTCGGTTTAGCTTATTCTAGCAATATTTTAACCTAGGGTTCATATTTGGAAAAATACCATAGGTGAAATGTGTTTATTTTGATGTTTTATGATAGAATATGAAGGCTGAAATTATGTTAAACAACTTTTGCTAAGCGATTTTACGTAAAAACGAGTAAAACGACATAATCGTAAAAATACCTAATGTTCATAAGTACATGTTAGAGTGAGAATTTGATGTTGCCATAGAAGGGAAAAATGTTCAGCATGTCCTAAAATGTAGAAAATAGGATGAAGTTTAATTTTCGAGCCTAGGGGCAAAATTATAATTTTGTGAAAGTTAGAGGGCAAAAATGTAATTTTGTCATAGTGTGATTTTTGGACTAAATTGAATAATGTTAGTATTAAATGAGTTAAATATGTTATTATAGATCAAGAAAGACGAGGAATTGACCTTGATCGGAGAAAAGAAAAGGTTAAGGACTAAATTGCAAATTTCGCCATATTTTGCACCGAGGTAATTAATATGTAAATAATTCATTATTTTTATTGATGTTTTATATTTCAGGATGTTTAATGTATTGTATCTGATTTTTGAATCATAATTAACTATTGAAAGAATGAAATAAAGTGTTAAAAAGTGAGTTATTTCCCGTTTGAACCTTTGGAATCGAAAAATGTAATTGGCATGTAGCTAGGTCACATGTGTGGTATATGGTGTGAGCCACTATGTGTACAAGAGAGCTACGAGAAGGCTAGGTCATATGAGTGGTGCTAAGTCAAGGCCACCATATGTACAAGAGAGCCAAAATTATGAGTACAATTGAGCTAGGTCACATGAGTGGTATTAAGTGAAGGCCACTATGTGTACAAGAGAGCTTCGATTCCAAAGGTGGGCTGTGTGCGAAACCACCGCATATTCGTTATTATTCCAAAGCGTTCAACGGGAAAACTGAGTAAATGAAATTATGTGAGATGTTTTAGTGATAAGTATATGTATATGTATGTGTAATGCATGAGCAATATGCTCCATATGTGATTGGAAATTGGAATGATTGTTATAGATAAGTAATGAATACAACTAAAGTGAGAGAAAGCAAAAATTTATAATAAAACTGTTTTGGACAACAGCAGTGACGTGAATTTGAAAATTCACTAAATATGGTAGAAATGGAATTATAAGTTGTATGAGATATTTATTTAAATCTTATTGGGTCTATTTTTATATAAAAGAAACAGAGAAAGTAAAGGAATTGTATAGTTTGAGATATTTAAACTTTTGTGAGACTGGTTCAGAATGGTTACTTGATCCCCTGTTCTGTCTTAGAAAATTCATTAAAAATTCCAAAAAAATAATTATGGGGTGTAAGTTATATTATTGAAATCCTTAATGAGTCTATTTCCAAATGAAATAAATTTTATCATCATATGAATTGGGTATAATGATAAAATTGGTTCATAGTGAAAAGTGGTCAGAGCAGTCGAACAAAAAAACAGGGGAATGTTTAATGAATAAACTGTACTAATCAGTAAGACCAAAAATTCTGAAAATTTTATGGTGAGAAGATAAGTGAGTCTAGTTTCAGCAAAAATTTACGGATCTTAATTTAGAGTTTCGTAGCTTCAGATAATAATAATTTAGTGACTGTGACTCGAAAAGACAGCTTGCTCCAAACTTGAATAAATGATGAAATTGATTTTAGATTTGATTGTGTTGTTTTGTAAACTTAATCAATCCATTATTAATTATTTACATACTTACTTACTAAGCTTTGTAGCTTACTTACCTTCCTTTCCCATATCTTATAGGGTTGTATGCTAGCTCGAGTTGGAGATCTGTAACACGCCAAACCCGGTCAACACACCACGATCGAATCTGGCATGTCACAGAGGAAAAACGTTTTGAAGAAAATCAAGTTACCGATTAAATTTTGTGGAAAATTCTTTGTTGCTCTATGTTTGTAGAAATCAGGTGCATGATTAGTTAAAAACCGATAGTTTACTTTGAAATCCCGGGAATAAATCTTTAAAACTTAGTTGTCGATCTATAGATTTAGAAAACGTGTGTATCATTTACAAAAAACCCGTATTGTTCTTTCTTAGTTATTTCAAAATCAGTTGAATTAAATGTGGAAAACTTAAGTTTGAAATCCATTTGAGTTGTTGTTGTTATCAATTGATTTGTATTACCCGATGGTAAAGTTTTGAAAAAAACCATTGCGTTTTGTAGTTTAGAAAACCTTGGGCTTAAATTGTTAAATCCATCAAGTAATTTATTTAACTATGTTTAAAACAAATCCAAAACATATAAAATAAATCGAAAACATAACTTAAAAGGCCTTATTACAAACCCAAATAAAATGAAACCAAATTTAAAGAAATAAAGTACCCAAACAATAGTCCTTGTGGAACCGAATTTATTTAATACATGGCCACCTTGAAACACCCCACACCCGGCCCACGAGCCTTGACCGGATCTGGTATGTTCCCCGGTGTAAACCGTTTCAAATTCTTTTGTGACTTAGGAAAAACTTGTGTGTTTTGAAAGAAAATTCATTTTGGGTTGGGCTTGAGTTGAAAACGAGTTTATTTGATTAAAAATCCTTTAGCTTTAGGTGACAAAACGTTTAGGGTTGGTTTTGATAATAAATTTACTTAACCTTTCAATTAATAAATATTTGTAACATAATAATCCCAAAATTAAAATTTAAAATACTTGAAATAAAATAAAAGTCCAAATCGTAAATTTCTTGCTGTGCATGGCCATCCCTAAGCTTCTGCCGAGCCCGGTCCATTACTGTTCGTCACCTGAAAATAGTCCCACAACGGGGTGAGTCAACAGACTCAATGTGTACACAACACTAAGTCCAAATAAATTTAGGCATAACATACATATCATATTCACATAATAATTTCCGATAATGATGCAACCCAAAACCCAAACCTAGTTAACCATCCGCTACACTTCCCCCGTACCAACCTGCACACCGTGGGGACTAATAAGTCAACCCTCCATCCGCTACACTCCATCGAAGGCAGTCGCTGCAGTCGACGTGCTCATCGCCCTTATAATTTCGTGGTCTTAGGTCACCACATTCTGATATCGTGGTCTTAGGTCACCACATTCAGATATCGCGGTCTTAGGTCACCGCATTCAGATTTCGTGGTCTTAGGTCACCACATTCACTTCCCCTTTTCAACAACCCATATGCCCCATATCATAATTAATATGCATTAACATGCCAAAATTCACATTCTTATCTTTATTCACATGTTACATATAACATATAACATATTTCATAATCCTAGTAGGAGTAGGAAACGTACCTGAGTACTTTTGTACCATTACATGGTACTTAACGATATTCACATTCTTATAAACATGCACATTGTAACACCCCAAACCCGGTCCATACACCACGACCGAATCTGGTATGTTACGGGGAAAATGTATTTGAGGGGTTTAGGTTTTCCGTTTAAAAAGTTTGATAAAACAGTTTGATAAGTTTTGTACTTGCAGAAATCTTGGGCATGATTGTTTGCAAACTGATGTTTTATTTGAAAACTCAGAAATTTCGAAAACTCACTCAGTTAAGAAAATCGAGTTTATCTCATTTATAAATTCAAGTTGTTTCTTATCGTTACCAAAACATTTTTACTTAATAGAAAACCGAGTTTAAGTTAGGAGAAAAACATTTGAGTTCCCTTTTGTATAGAATCATAGTGTGATACCCGATGGTATCGTTTAAAACATATCGCTTTGTGGTTTTGAAATCGTTGTCTTTCGAAGTTTTAGTAAATCTTAACCCAATTAATTTATTAAGGCATATTAAAAATCTAATTTAAGCATAAGCATAGAAAAACATAAGTTTAGAGGCCGTTTACAATCCAGAATAAAACCAAATAGTAATAAATAGCTAAAGTACCAAATTTATATAGTCTGAGCAAATCATTATTTTAGCTTGGCATGAGCACCTCGAGTCCATCCCGGCTCCATGTCCGCGTCTAAGTATCACCTGAAATGTCAAAGGAGTAGGTGAGTCGTATGACTCAGTGCATAATCCTCCTCCCGATAATGCAACATGCTAACACACAACATAACATAGCAATACAGTTAATGCACCCGTTCCTAACCATCCATACACCTTCTCTACCCCGTGTGGTACCAAACCAATGGTGGTGCCAAACCACTGGTGACCCAAAGTCACGATATCCATAATGTGGTACCAAACCACTAGTGACCCGAAGTCACAAATAATTCAATGATGGGGCCAACCCATCGTGTGATACCAAATCACTAGCGACAATCCCATATCTCATAAGTGGGGCCAACCCACGGTGGTGTCAAACCACAGGGACGAGTCGCAATGAGGTGCCAAACCTCTGGTGTCCCAAAGACACATGTGATACCAAATCACTGGTGACCGCAGTCACAAATCCGATGATGGGGCCAACCCATCGTGTGATACCAAATCACTGGCGTCAATCCCGTATAATCAACTGTGGGGCCAACCCACCGTGGTATTAAGCCACTGGGACGAGACGCTGAGGTGCCAAACCTCTGGTGACCCAAAGTCACAAAATATCATCTGTGGTACCAAACCACTGGAGGTGCCAAACCTCTGGTGTCCCAAAGACACAGTGTCCCAAAGACACGGATATCATAATCCCCCTCCTCTCATTTCACCCGTCATCATGCCATACTCATGTAAATTATGCATATCATGCAAGTCATGCATATCATGCCAACATGCCTAGCATTACATTTCATAGCATACATAGCATAGATCATAATATTAGATATATCAACAATAAAACTCGAAAAGCTACAGACTTACCCGGATCCGTACATATACCCCATTTGGGTACCAAATAATCCCTCATACTGTTTTGGTTTTAACAAGGCAATCAGAGTTATTAACAGTATTACTAAGTATGGAGTGTGTTAGTTACACACTTGTTAAAACGCAGACTTTAATACCAAAAGAATCGATCTAAGGCCCCTTGATTACTTGCTCCTATAATCGGCCAAATAAGAGCATTAGACATCTATACCATTCGGCCAAAGATCTTAACCCAAAGGGATCAATATCAAGCCCTTACCTTCCCTTAATTTGGTTTCCTACCAAATCCCGAACCAAGCAGTGGTTCTTCTGACAACAAACGGCACACCCTATTAAAAGAACAGTTAATCCTTTGTCACTCTTGACTTAAACAAAACCAAAAGATCGAACTAATATTAATACTACTAATCACTTACCACTACTTACCAATTAACCAACAGAAGATAACGGCTCCTCTTGCTTGCTTCCACAATCCGAAGACCCTATAACGAAAATATTAACACCCATCCATAATTGCCATAATCGGTTCTTAACTAATCCCAAAACCGATAGAATACAAGAGAGAAAAGAGAAATAACATTCGGCTAATGCTTACCTATTCACGCTTGGAAAAGGACACAAGATCAACACCACCAATATTCGGCCAACAATAGCAATGGGAAAAAGGAGAACAAGAGAGTACTTTCGGTTCTTAGAAGAGGAAGAAGTGAAGAAAATGTTTTAGGAAATAACTTTCGGCTAACAAGGTGTTAATAGGAGAAAGAAAATATGAGAACACTAGGGTAATGGTTTCGGCTCAACTCACATGAAAAGAAAGAAGAAAGAATGGGAAGGAGCATTCGGCTAGCAAAGAAAGTTAGGGGAAAACAAGCAAATTTCGGCAAGTTCTTGAGAGGTTTGGTCTTTCGGTTTCAAGATGAAAAAATGGAAGAACTCTCTCTTGAAATTTCGGCTAGCAAAGACAAAAGGGAGAATTTTGGCTTTCACCAATTGACCGAAAAACACCAAAAATGCCAAATGCATTTTCGGCATACCCAAACCCCACACCAAGCTGTCCACTCCCCCCCCAAATCTCTCCTAAAATTCGGCCAAACACCTCCCACTACTCACCACCATCCATTCAAACTAGCTTGACCAAGTCTTCCTCCTAATTTTACTCTCCACCCATCATTCAAATGGGAAGACTTAGTCAAAGGCAGAGTTTGAACTGCCAACAACTCTCCTCCCCTCCATGCCGTCAAAATGGAACAAAAAGGGAGCACTCTGCAGCTTGAACTCAAGACCTCTCCCTCCTGCAAGTGACGCCAATCCAAGCTCCAAGTGGCGCATTGCTCTGCCACTTTGCTAGCTCATCTTTTGTGCAACAAAACACCAAATAAAATCTTTAAACCCCAGCTCCTACAGCTCCTCTCACTTAAAGCTCAAAAACTGAAATTTTCCCCACCTACTCAGGCATACCCCTAGCCTACAACTAAGTCCCGAAACCACACAAACAACAACATAACAAACCATTAACATGCAAACAATGCCACAACAAAATAGCCCCTAACCCAGGATATTACAGTTCTACCCCCTTAAAATAATTTCGACCTTGAAATTACCTGATCAGAAGAGTTGCGGGTATTGCTGTTTCATCGTATCCTCGGGTTCCCACGTAGCTTCTTCCACGCCATGATTCTGCCAGAGTACCTTTACCAAAGGCACAGACTTCTTACGCAGAACCTTCACATCCCGATCTAGAATCTGCACAGGTTCTTCTTCCATGGTCAAATCCGGATTTACCTCGATCTCTTTCACTTCTACCACGTGTGACGGATCTGAACGATAACGCCGAAGCATCGAAACGTGAAATACGTCATGAATCTGACTTAGCTCTGCTGGCAACTCAAGCTGATACGCTACTGGTCCTACTCGTCTCAAAACCTTGTACGGCCCAATGAACCTCGGACTTAACTTACCTTTCCTTCCGAACCTTAACACTTTCTTCCACGGCGAGACCTTCAGAAAAACCTTATCCCCCACAGCAAACTCTATATCTCTTCGCTTAAGACCGGCATAAGACTTCTGCCGGTCCGAAGCTTCCTTCAATCGAGCCTGAATCAACTTAACCTTGTCTTCAGTCTCCGCAACTAACTCTGGCCCCAACAACTGACGTTCACCTAACTCTGTCCAACACGTAGGTGAGCGACATTTCCTACCATACAACGCCTCATACGGTGCCATCTTGATGCTCGCTTGGTAACTGTTGTTGTAAGCGAACTCAGCTAATGGTAGAAACTCCTCCCAACTACCTCTGAAGTCCAGAACACAACCTCTTAGCATGTCTTCTAAGATCTGAATAACCCTTTCTGATTGCCCGTCAGATTGCGGGTGAAAAGCCGTGCTGAAATCCAAACGCGTACCCAAAGCCTGATGTAACGCCCTCCAGAACCTTGACGTAAATCTGGGATCCCTATCCGAGATGATCGATACTGGCACACCGTGCAACCTCACTATCTCTGAAACATACAGCTTTGCCAACTTCTGAAGTGAGTAGTCAACCCTCACCGGAATAAAGTGAGCTGATTTAGTCAGTAGATCCACAACTGAATCCTTCTTGCTTGGCGTAAGCGGTAACCCACTGACAAAATCCATGGTTATCCTTTCCCACTTCCACTGAGGAATCTTCACAGGCTGAAGCAACCCTGACGGCAACTGATGCTCCGCCTTGACTTGCTGACAAGTCAGACACTTACCTACAAACTCTGTCACCTCTCTCTTCAGACCAGGCCACCAAAACTGCTCTCTAAGATCCCTATACATCTTACTACCTCCAGGATGCATAGCATATGGACTGCTATGTGCGTCCTGAAGAATCCTCTGCCTCAGCTCAACATCCTTGGGCATACAAGCTTTACCTTGAAAACGTAGCACCCCATCACTAGACAAACTGTACCCCTCCAAACCACCATTCTGCACTTGCAACCTCTGCGCACTCAGAACCTCATCCTCTAACTGTTTCTCTCTGATCTGCTCAACCCAAGTAGGCTTAATCTGCAACTCTGCCAGAATACTCCCGTCGTCATACAAACTCAAATGGGCAAACATCGCTCTTAAGTCTGAAACAACCTTGCGGCTCAACGTGTCTGCCACCACGTTAGCCTTGCCCGGATGATACTCAATCGAACAGTCGTAGTCTTTTAGCAACTCGACCCATCTGCGCTGCCTCAAATTCAAATCCTTCTGAGTCAAGAGGTACTTCAGACTCTTATGATCCGTGTAGACTATCGATCTCTCTCCGTACAAATAGTGCCTCCAAATCTTCAAAGCGAAGACTACAGCCGCTAGCTCCAAATCGTGCGTCGGATAGTTGACCTCATGTGGCCTCAGCTGCCGAGATGCGTAAGCCACAACCTTACCTTTCTGCATCAACACACAACCCAATCCCATATGTGATGCATCGCAGTACACTATGAATTCCTTACCAGCCTCAGGTTGTATCAAAACCGGAGCTTCTGTCAAAATCTTCTTAAGCTTGTCGAAACTCTCCTGCTGCTTCTCAGTCCAAACAAACGGAACCTCTTTCCTTAACAACTTGGTCATCGGTGCTGCGATCAACGAGAAACCCTCTACGAACCTTCGGTAGTATCCTGCCAAACCCAGAAAACTCCTAATCTCAGCCACTGACTTCGGCGGCTTCCAATCCAAAACTGCCTCAATCTTCCGAGGATCCACTCTAATCCCCTCAGCTGACACTACATGACCCAAGAAATTTACTTCTCTAAGCCAAAACTCGCACTTACTAAACTTGGCATAGAGCTGCTTCTCCCTCAAAATCTGTAACACCACCCGCAAATGCGCATCATGCTCTTCTTCTGTTCTTGAATACACCAAAATGTCGTCAATAAAAACTACCACGAACTGGTCCAGATACTGCCGAAACACCCTATTCATCATATCCATGAATGCTGCCGGTGCGTTAGTCAACCCGAACGGCATTACCAGAAATTCGTAGTGCCCATACCGAGTCCGAAACGCTGTCTTGTGAATATCCGCTTCTTTTACCTTTAACTGATGATACCCAGACCTCAAATCAATCTTAGAGAATACCGCTGCACCCTTCAGCTGATCAAACAAGTCATCTATCCGTGGCAACGGATACTTGTTTTTGATCGTCAGCTTATTCAACTGGCGGTAATCTATGCACATCCGCATCGTACCATCTTTCTTCTTGACAAAGAGTACCGGCGCACCCCACGGTGAAACACTTGGCCTGATAAAACCTCAGTCCAACAGCTCCTGGATCTGAGCCTTAAGCTCCACTAACTCCTTTGGCGCCATCCTATACGGAGCAATAGACACTGGCGCAGTTCCGGGTAACAGATCTATCCCAAACTCTACTTCCCGATCTGGCGGCAACCCCGGAAGCTCCTCCGGAAACACATCAGCAAATTCCTTAACTGTTCGGACCTTCTCTACAGCAGATTCCTTAGCCTCCAAGGCATACACATGAACCACATACGCTTCACAGCCCTTCCTGACCATCTTCTCTGCCTTCAGAGCAGATACCACATTAGATAAGTAATCCCTCCTATTACCTATCATAACCACTTCCTCACCCTCCGACGTCTTAAGAACCATACGCTTAGCCGCGCAATCCAACTTCGCCTGGTACTTAACCAGCCAGTCCATCCCAAGGATCAGATCGAACTCCCCAAACGGCAGTTCCATCAGATCAGCAGCAAACACTACCCCTTGGAGTTCTAGGGGTACATCCCTAAACAGCTTATCTACCATTACAGAGTGACCTAGAGGGCTAATCACAGTCATCTGCCTAGAAGATATCTCAGAGTCTAAGTCCATGGTCTCTACTATACTACTAGCCACGTAAGAATGCGTCGAACCCACATCAATCAAAGCAGTAAAAGGAGAACCAAAGATCAAGAACGTACCGGTTATGACGTCCGGTGCGTCGCCCTCCTCTCGGCGCCTCGCAGCATACACCAACCCAGGCTGTCTGGCCTCAGAGCTACCTGCACCTCTTCCCGGTGCTCCACGACCCCGACCAGAACCATTACCTCTGCCATTACCGCGACCTCTCTGCGGTGGCGATCCATTATTCCTAAACTGAGCACGGCCCTGACTCTCAGACTGAATCCTGGCCAACTTACGCGGACAGTCCCTCACACGATGATCCAGGGAACCACACTCGAAGCAACCTTTTCCACCGGTCCAGCAACCTCCCCAATGATATTTCCCACAGTGGTTACACCGCGGCGGTCCCTGACTAGCAGCAACAAACCTACCAGACTGATTCGGCCCACTCTGTCTAGCCCTTTTCTGAGGATTACCCGACGATCCAAAAGATCCAAAACTCCTCTTATGCCTGTTCCTGTCCATGCCCTGCCTTACCGACACCTTAACACCCTCGGCTACCTTAGCCTTCTCAACCAAGACAGCAAACTCGCGCTCCTGCTGTGGAGCAATCAGCAACCTCAATTCGTCTCTCAAACCATCCTCAAAATGAACACACCTCTCGTGCTCTGTAGCCACAATGCCCCTAGCATACCGACTCAGCTTCAAGAACTCAGCCTCGTACTCGGAAACAGACTTACTCCCCTGAACCAGCCTCAGAAATGCTTTTCGCTACGCGTCGATGTAGCTAGCTCCAATGTACTTTTTCTGATACGCAGCCCTAAAATAATCCCATGTCAGATCCTCTGCTGCCACACTGTCCCGAACCGTGAGCCACCACTGGTATGACTCATCCCAAAGAAGCGATACTATGCCCTTCAGCCTCTCCTCAGCAGTCAGGTCCAGATCATCCATAATCCGCTCTGTCGCCTCCAGCCAATACTCAGCCGTGCTGGGAGCAACACCAGAAACACCTCGAAAGAATTCGGCCCCGTTTGCTCGGAGTCGCTCAGGCACAGATTTTCTAACTCCGGCGCCTCCTCCTACTCCAGCTACCCTTTCTAACACTCGTAGCATCACCTGAGACACTGCGTCCTCCCCAGTCTGATCTTGAAACTCACCACCTCCAGCTGGTGGCGGAACCGGTATCTCATTTTCTGACCCCTGACCAAATCCTACGGGCTCAGAAACCGTCATCCTACCACGACCTCGTCCACGACCGCGTCCACCTCGAGCACTCATGACTAAATTTCTACGTATCTGGTTTAAGAGTTTTATGAATCAGTATTTATTCCACTTGTTTTAAAGCAAAGTCTTATGAATATTAAAGAAGCTTTGTTTTCGCGAGTTCACAGAATCCTATCAGTTTCAATCTCTAAAGTAATACACTACTGCTAATCATCCAATCATATCTCATCAATATCAGAAACACAAGCAATAGTGAGGGGTACTTACCTGGGCAGACTGGTGCCGGGGACTCGGTGCCATGCCTTTCAGAACCATGCTTTCAAAACAAAACACTTAAAACAGACTTTTGAAAACATTTTGGGCCTCAGGCCCCACAGCCGAGCTTTTGAACTTGGCTCTGATACCACAATTGTAACACCCCAAACCCAGTCCATAAACCACGACCGAATCTGGTATGTTACGGGGAAAATGTATTTGAGGGGTTTAGGTTTTCTGTTTAAAAAGTTTGATAAAACAGTTTCATAAGTTTTGTACTTGCAGAAATCTTGGGCATGATTGTTTGCAAACTGATGTTTTATTTGAAAACTCAGAAATTTTGAAAACTCACTCAGTTAAGAAAATCGAGTTTATCTCATTTATAAATTCAAGTTGTTTCTTATCGTTACCAAAACATTTTTACTTAATAGAAAACCGAGTTTAAGTTAGGAGAAAAACATTTGAGTTCCCTTTTGTATAGAATCATAGTGTGATACCCGATGGTATCGTTTAAAACATATCGCTTTGTGGTTTTGAAATCATTGTCTTTCCAAGTTTTAGTAAATCTTAACCCAATTAATTTATTAAGGCATATTAAAAATCTACTTTAAGCATAAGCATAGAAAAACATAAGTTTAGAGGCCGTTTACAATCCAGAATAAAACCAAATAGTAATAAATAGCTAAAGTACCAAATTTATATAGTCTGAGCAAATCTTTATTTTAGCTTGGCATGAGCACCTCGAGTCCATCCCGGCTCCATGTCCGCGTCTAAGTATCACCTGAAATGTCAAAGGAGTAGGTGAGTCGTATGACTCAGTGCATAATCCTCCTCCCGATAATGCAACATGCTAACACACAACATAACATAGCAATACAGTTAATGCACCCGTTCCTAACCATCCATACACCTTCTCTACCCCGTGTGGTACCAAACCACTGGTGGTGCCAAACCACTGGTGACCCAAAGTCACGATATCCATAATGTGGTACCAAACCACTAGTGACCCGAAGTCACGAATAATTCAATGATGGGGCCAACCCATCGTGTGATACCAAATCACTAGCGACAATCCCGTATCTCATAAGTGGGGCTAACCCACTGTGGTGTCAAACCACAGGGACGATTCGCAATGAGGTGCCAAACCTCTGGGTCCCAAAGACACATGTGATACCAAATCACTGGTGACCGCAGTCACAAATCCGATGATGGAGCCAACCCATCGTGTGACACCAAATCACTGGCGTCAATCCCGTATAATCAACTGTGGGGCCAACCCACCATGGTACTAAGCCACTGGGACGAGACGCTGAGGTGCCAAACCTCTGGTGACCCAACACAAAATATCATCTGTGGTACCAAACCACTGGAGGTGCCAAACCTCTGGTGTCCCAAAGACACAGTGTCCCAAAGACACGGATATCATAATCCCCCTCCTCTCATTTCACCCGTCATCATGCCATACTCATGTAAATTATGCATATCATGCAAGTCATGCATATCATGCCAACATGCCTAGCATTACATTTCATAGCATACATAGCATAGATCATAATATTAGATATATCAACAATAAAACTCGAAAAGCTACAGACTTACCCGGATCCGTACATATACCCCATTTGGGTACCAAATAATCCCTCATACTGTTTTGGTTTTAACAAGGCAATCAGAGTTATTAACAGTATTACTAAGTATGGAGTGTGTTAGTTACACACCTGTTAAAACGCAGACTTTAATACCAAAAGAATCGATCTAAGGCCCCTTGATTACTTGCTCCTATAATCGGCCAAATAAGAGCATTAGACATCTATACCATTCGACCAAAGATCGTAACCCAAAGGGATCAATATCAAGCCCTTACCTTCCCTTGATTTGGTTTCCTACCAAATCCCGAACCAAACAGTGGTTCTTCTGACAACAAACAGCACACCCTATTAAAAGAACAGTTAATCCTTTGTCACTCTTGACTTAAACAAAACCAAAAGATCGAACTAATATTAATAGTACTAATCACTTACCACTACTTACCAATTAACCAACAGAAGATAACGGCTCCTCTTGCTTGCTTCCACAATCCGAAGACCCTATAACGTAAATATTAACACCCATCCATAATTGCCATAATTGGTTCTTAACTAATCCCAAAACCGATAGAATACAAGAGAGAAAAGAGAAATAACATTCGGCTAATGCTTACCTATTCACGCTTGGAAAAGGACACAAGATCAACACCACCAATATTCGGCCAACAATAGCAATGGGAAAAAGGAGAACAAGAGAGTACTTTCGGTTCTTAGAAGAGGAAGAAGTGAAGAAAATGTTTTAGGAAATAACTTTCGGCTAACAAGGTGTTAATAGGAGAAAGAAAATATGAGAACACTAGGGTAATGGTTTCGGCTCAACTCACATGAAAAGAAAGAAGAAAGAATGGGAAGGAGCATTCGGCTAGCAAAGAAAGTTAGGAGAAAACAAGCAAATTTCGGCAAGTTCTTGAGAGGTTTGGTCTTTCGATTTCAAGATGAAAAAATGGAAGAACTCTCTCTTGAAATTTCGGCTAGCAAAGACAAAAGGGAGAATTTTGGCTTTCACCAATTGACCTAAAAACACCAAAAATGCCAAATGCATTTTCGGCATACCCAAACCCCACACCAAGCCGTCCACTCCCCCCCCCCAAATCTCTCCTAAAATTCGGCCAAACACCTCCCACTACTCACCACCATCCATTCAAACTAGCTTGACCAAGTCTTCCTCCTAATTTCACTCTCCACCCCTCATTCAAATGGGAAGACTTAGTCCAAGGCAGAGTTTGAACTGCCAACAACTCTCCTCCCCTCCATGCCGTCAAAATGGAACAAAAAGGGAGCACTCTGCAGCTTGAACTCAAGACCTCTCCCTCCTGCAAGTGACGCCAATCCAAGCTCCAAGTGGCGCATTGCTCTGCCACTTTGCTAGCTCATCTTTTGTGCAACAAAACACCAAATAAAATCTTTAAACCCCAGCTCCTACAGCTCCTCTCACCTAAAGCTCAAAAACTGAAATTTTCCCCACCTACTCAGGCATACCCCTAGCCTACAACTAAGTCCCGAAACCACACAAACAACAACATAACAAGCCATTAACATGCAAACAATGCCACAACAAAATAGCCCCTAACCTGGGATATTACACAAATACAAATTATAGCCATAAATTTTATTAAGAAGAAGTGTGGGTACACACTTGATTCGCTTAGCAGTTCACTTAAATCCCGAAAAGCTTGATCTAATGCCTTAGATCTCAATTCCTACATTCGGCCAACCTTAATATATTAGCATAAAGCCTATTCGGCTATAAAACCAAATCCTAGTAGGATTTGTACACTTAATACCTACCTTGTTGCCGATTGGGACACCAACAAATCCCGAAATCTTTGCTTTATTCCTCCTTGTATTCGGCCAGGCATTGAATCAATTAACTTGGTTAGTTTTCGGCTCTTGAACATTTAAGGAACAGATCTAAATACTAATCTAGGCCTTAGCCGAATATACATAAATGCTTACCTTCCAAATCTTAAATCCCGAAATTGATCTTTGCTTCCTTAATGCTGTCGAAAACCCTATAGACAAATGTTAGAGTTTAATCTAACATTAAAACACTATAGAATGGCCTATGGCCGCATCTTATATTCGCTTACCTTGAATGTTGAAATCCCAGAGAACTCCTTCTCTAATCGACACCACCTAAATCCCGAAATTCCCTTCCATAGTTTCGGCCAAAACACAATATGAGGGATTAGTCCCTGAATTTTGACAGGCTTAAAAAGGAAAGAAAGGAAACCGAATCTAGATCTTACCCTTATTTGGAGAAACCGATTGCACCTTTACTTCAACCTTTAGAGATTTGGCTATGGCTAAATGATGCTCTCACAACTTTCGGCTTTTGGAGGGATTAGAAAGAAAAGAGAAGGAAGAATAAAGATGGAGGATTCGACTAGAACACAAGGTATTTCGGCTTGGCAAAAATAAAAGAAGAAAAAGATTTGGTGAAGAGAATTCGACAGAGGCTTCCAAAGAACAGAAAATAATGCAGAATGGCCTCTCTTTTCCTTTTATAGCCGAATTTACTACTCAGAATCCCTTACTTGGCCACCACTCTTCTATTTTGATAGCTTTATCCTTTGAATTATCACAAGATAAAAGAATTTAATCCAACAATTATCTCTTGAAAATAATCTAAAATAAATCTATTATTTATCCATCCTTTAGTCGAATTTTAAAGAGAATAAAACTCCCAAAATACAGCCTTGTGCCATCCACCTCTCTACTCCTTGTAGCAAAATAAAATTTCTTTTATTTGCTCCCCAAGTGACTCGAACTCAGGCCCACTTGCATAGCTGGTGGCGTCACCTACCTAGGCCTTAAGTGATATCTTCAGGCCACTTTTCCAAGCCTGTTTGTGTGTCAAATTCCTCCTATTAATTTTCTTAAGGCCACCTTGCCTTAGGTTCCTCTTTTTAAACTTTAAAACTTGACATTTCCTTACATTTCCAAGTTTCCAAAAATTTTTGTTTGCCTCCTTTAAACTTAACATTTCCTTACATTTCCAAGTTTCCCGAAATGTTTACTTTCCTCTTTTGAATCATTTCTAGATCATTTCCTTACACTTCCATACATTTCCTTACATTTCCATACATTTCCTTACATTTCCTTACATCTTAGGGCTCCTAAAACTCCTCAGAACACATCCAACACATCCACTGAGCCCACTATCTCATGAATTATGCAGGAACGCATAACCCCTAATCTAGGATGTTACAGTTCTACCCTCCTTAAAAATAATTCCGTCCTCGAAATTACTTACTAACGATTAATCGTACATCTTAACTCGCCGCACTACGCTTATGCTGCGCACTCTAATCTTAAGAAACTATCATACTTTCTAGGCACATTCTCTTAGTTTACAATCAAGGTTCCATACACCTTACTAGCAACATAAGAATGAACTGACTTTCCAACGAACAAGGCAATTAAGGTATTCCAGAACCACGTCCCCTAGATCTCATTTCTACGATCGTGCTTTAATCTAATTAAGAAATTTTATGAATTAGCCTTTATTCCACTGATTACCCGCGAAGAAGTTTTATGAAAGGAATTTTAGAAGTGGTTCTTTCGTATTCATACATGCACACAGTCTTTTCATTCATACATCCATCAAACAATTATGAACTTTCGTTCATTCAAAGAAACGTTGTAGTTGTCATTATTGTTGTTTTCCCACTACCTAGGGGTATTTTCGTAATTTGTCCTACAGGGGTATTTTCGAAATTTTCCAAAATCAAAGTATTTTTATATTTTGCAAATTAGGGTTTTTGGACTTGTTATAAAGTAATAAATTTTTTTTAATAAGAACTGTGGGTATTTTGGAAATTTCATAAACCAAGGGCATTTTTATAATTTTACCACTAGGGGTATTTTAGTAATTTTGTAAATCAAGAAATATTTCAGAAAAATTTTATGGGATAGCTTGTATAAATCAAAAGGGTAATTTAGTCATTTTAAAACAAGGGTTTCCATAAAAATGTGGCTCATCCCTTTCGGGTTTTAGTTAGGGGTTTAGCCCATGAATAAGTCCTCTTGGTTAGGGTGAACTAAAGCTACGCACCAGGTAGGATTCCTGCGAAGAGGAGGTGAGTCACTAGGACTGCTTAAATACCAGGCTCTTCCGGATCCAATCCTAGACATGCGCACAATGGTTGCCACACCCTAACTCGGCGACTTAGCCATAGGTTTGTTTAATTAAGCATTAAGTCTTATGTAATTGTTGGGGTAAACTAGTCCTAGAGTTCAAATACTTATCATGCTAGTCTACGTTCCATTCCATTTCTACCCTTCTACAGTTCACAATAGATATCACACAAAGGTTAGGGGTACTTACCTGGTGGACTGCGGGTCGGAGACTTAGGTGCCATGCCAGAAAACCTGCTTACTTCCAAAAATATTTTCATAAAACTCATTTAGGCTCGATTTGAAAACGTTTTGGGCCTTAAACTCAGGCCTAGAGTTTAAAACTGGGCTCTGATACCAAATTGAAACACCCCACACCCGGCCCAAGAGCCTTGACCAGATCTGGTATGTTCCCCGGTGTAAACCGTTTCAAATTCTTTTGTGACTTAGGAAAAACTTGTGTGCTTTGAAAGAAAATTCGTTTTTGGGTAAGCTTGAGTTGAAAACGATTTTATTTGATTAAAAATCCTTTAGCTTTAGGTGACAAAACGTTTAGGGTTGGTTTTGATAATAAATTTACTTAACCTTTCAATTAATAAATATTTGTAACATAATAAATCAAAGTGAAGCAAAGAAATTCAACTATGGCCTTATTACATCAAATAATCCCAAAATTAAAATTTAAAATACTTGAAATAAAATAAAAGTCCAAATCGTAAATTTCTTGCTGTGCATGGCCATCCCTAAGCTTCTGTCGAGCCCGGTCCATTACTGTTCGTCACCTGAAAATAGTCCCACAACGGGGTGAGTCAACAGACTCAATGTGTACACAACACTAAGTCCAAATAAATTTAGGCATAACATACATATCATATTCACATAATAATTTCCGATAATGATGCAACCCAAAACCCAAACCTAGTTAACCATCCGCTACACTTCCCCCGTACCAACCTGCTCACCGTGGGGACTAATAAGTCAACCCTCCATCCGCTACACTCCATCGAAGGCAGTCGCTGCAGTCGACGTGCTCATCGCCTTTATAATTTCGTGGTCTTAGGTCACCACATTCAGATATCGTGGTCTTAGGTCACCACATTCAGATATCGCGGTCTTAGGTCACCGCATTCAGATTTCGTGGTCTTAGGTCACCACATTCACTTCCCCTTTTCAACAACCCATATGCCCCATATCATAATTAATATGCATTAACATGCCAAAATTCACATTCTTATCTTTATTCACATGTTACATATAACATATAACATATTTCATAATCCTAGTAGGAGTACGAAACGTACCTGAGTACTTTTGTACCATTACATGGTACTTAACCATATTCACATCCTTATAAACATGCACATACTAATTATAGCCATAAATTTTATTAAGAAGAAGTGTGGGTACACACCTGATTCGCTTAGCAGTTCACTTAAATCCCGAAAAGCTTGATCTAATGCCTTAGATCTCAATTCCTACATTCGGCCAACCTTAATATATTAGCATAAAGCCTATTCGGCTATAAAACCAAATCCTAGTAAGATTTGTACACTTAATACCTACCTTGTTGCCGATTGGGACACCAACAAATCCCGAAATCTTTGCTTTATTCCTCCTAGTATTCGGCCAGGCATTGAATCAATTAACTTGGTTAGTTTTCGGCTCTTGAACATTTAAAGAACAGATCTAAATACTAATCTAGGCCTTAGCCGAATATACATAGATGCTTACCTTCCAAATCTTAAATCCCGAAATTGATCTTTGCTTCTTTAATGCTGTCGAAAACCCTATAGACAAATGTTAGAGTTTAATCTAACATTAAAACACTATAGAATGGCCTATGGCCCCATCTTATATTCGCTTACCTTGAATGTTGAAATCCCGGAGAATTCCTTCTCTAATCGACACCACCTAAATCCCGAAATTCCCTTCCATAGTTTCGGCCAAAACACAATACGAGGGATTAGTCCCTGAATTTCGACAGGCTTAAAAAGGAAAGAAAGGAAACCGAATCTAGATCTTACCCTTATTTGGAGAAACCGATTGCACCTTTACTTCAACCTTTAGAGATTCGGCTATGGCTAAATGATGCTCTCACAACTTTCGGCTTTTGGAGGGATTAGAAAGAAAAGAGAAGGAAGAATAAAGATGGAGGATTCGGCTAGAACACAAGGTATTTCGGCTTGGCAAAAATAAAAGAAGAAGAAGATTTGGTGAAGAGAATTCAGCAGAGGCTTCCAAAGAACAGAAAATAATGCAGAATGGCCTCTCTTTTCCTTTTATAGCCGAATTTACTACTCAGAATCCCTTACTTGGCCACCACTCTTCTATTTTGATAGCTTTATCCTTTGAATTATCACAAAATAAAAGAATTTAATCCAACAATTATCTCTTGAAAATAATCTAAAATAAATCTATTATTTATCCATCCTTTAGCCGAATTTTAAAGAGAATAAAACTCCCAAAATACAGCCTTGTGCCGTCCACCTATCTACTCCTTGTAGCAAAATAAAATTTCTTTTATTTGCTCCCCAAGTGACTCGAACTCAGACCTACTTGCATAGCTCGTGGCGTCACCTACCTGGGCCTTAAGTGATATCTTCAGGCCACTTTTCCAAGCCTGTTTGTGTGTCAAATTCCTCCTATTAATTTTCTTAAGGCCACCTTGCCTTAGGTTCCTCTTTTTAAACTTTAAAACCTGACATTTCCTTACATTTCCAAGTTTCCAAAAATTTTTGTTTGCCTCCTTTAAACTTAACATTTCCTTACATTTCCAAGTTTCCCGAAATGTTTACTTTCCTCTTTTGAATCATTTCTAGATCATTTCCTTACACTTCCATACATTTACTTACATTTCCATACATTTCCTTACATTTCCATACATTTCCATACATTTCCTTACATTTCCTTACATCTTAGGGTTCCTAAAACTCCTCAGAACACATCCAACACACCCACTGAGCCCACTATCTCATGAATTACGCACGAACGCATAACCCCTAATCTAGGATGTTACAGTTCTACCCTCCTTAAAAATAATTCCGTCCTCGAAATTACTTACTAACGATTAATCGTACATCTTAACTCGCCGCACTACGCTTATGCTGCGCACTCTAATCTTAAGAAACTATCATACTTTCTAGGCACATTCTCTTAGTTTACAATCAAGGTTCCATACACCTTACTAGCAACATAAGAACGAACTGACTTTACAACGAACAAGGCAATTAGGGTATTCCGGAACCAAATCCCCTAGATCTCATTTCTACGATCGTGCTTTAATCTAATTAAGAAATTTTATGAATTAGCCTTTATTCCACTGATTACCCGCGAAGAAGTTTTATGAAAAGAATTTTAGAAGTGGTTCTTTCGTATTCATACATGCACACAGTCTTTTCATTCATACATCCATCAATCAATTATGAACTTTTGTTCATTCAAAGAAATGTTGTAGTTGTCATTATTGTTGTTTTCCCACTACCCAGGGGTATTTTCGTAATTTGTCCTACAGGGGTATTTTCGAAATTTTCCAAAATCAAAGTATTTTGATATTTTGTAAATTAGGGTTTTTGGACTTGTTATAAAGTAATAAATTTTTTTTAATAAGAACTGTGGGCATTTTGGAAATTTCATAAACCAAGGGCATTTTTATAATTTTACCACTAGGGGTATTTTAGTAATTTTGTAAATCAAGAAATATTTCAGAAAAATTTTATGGGATAGCTTGTATAAATCAAAAGGGTAATTTAGTCATTTTAAAACTAGGGTTTCCATAAAAATGTGGCTAATCCCTTTCGGGTTTAAGTTAGGGGTTTAGCCCATGAATAAGTCCTCTTGGTTAGGGTGAACTAAAGCTACGCACCAGGTAGGATTCCTGCGAAGAGGAGGTGAGTCACTAGGACTGCTTAAATACCAGGCTCTTCCGGATCCAATCCTAGACATGCGCACAAAGGTTGCCACACCTTAACTCGGCGACTTAGCCATAGGTTTGTTTAATTAAGCATTAAGTCTTATGTAATAGTTGGGGTAAACTAGTCCTAGGGTTCAAATACTTATCATGCTAGTCTACGTGCCATTCCATTTCTACCCTTCTACAGTTCACAATAGATATCACACAAAGGTTAAGGGTACTTACCTGGTGGACTGCGGGTCGGAGACTTAGGTGCCATGCCAGAAAACCTGCTTACTTCCAAAAATATTTTCATAAAACTCATTTGGGCTCGATTTGAAAACATTTTGGGCCTTAGACTACAGGCCGAGAGTTTAAAACTGGGCTCTGATACCAAATTGAAACACCCCACACCCTGCCCAAGAGCCTTGACCGGATCTGGTATGTTCCCCGGTGTAAACCGTTTCAAATTCTTTTGTGACTTAGGAAAAACTTGTGTGCTTTGAAAGAAAATTCGTTTTTGGGTGGGCTTGAGTTGAAAACGATTTTATTTGATTAAAAATCCTTTAGCTTTAGGTGACAAAACGTTTAGGGTTGGTTTTGATAATAAATTTACTTAACCTTTCAATTAATAAATATTTGTAACATAATAAATCAAAGTGAAGTAAAGAAATTCAACTATGGCCTTATTACATCAAATAATCCCAAAATTAAAATTTAAAATACTTGAAATAAAATAAAAGTCCAAATCGTAAATTTCTTGCTGTGCATGGCCATCCCTAAGCTTCTGTCGAGCCCGGTCCATTACTGTTCGTCACCTGAAAATAGTCCCACAACGGGGTGAGTCAACAGACTCAATGTGTACACAACACTAAGTCCAAATAAATTTAGGCATAACATACATATCATATTCACATAATAATTTCCGATAATGATGCAACCCAAAACCCAAACCTAGTTAACCATCCGCTACACTTCCCCCGTACCAACCTGCACACCGTGGGGACTAATAAGTCAACCCTCCATCCGCTACACTCCATCGAAGGCAGTCGCTGCAGTCGACGTGCTCATCGCCCTTATAATTTCGTGGTCTTAGGTCACCACATTCAGATATCGTGGTCTTAGGTCACCACATTCAGATATCGCGGTCTTAGGTCACCGCATTCAGATTTCGTGGTCTTAGGTCACCACATTCACTTACCCTTTTCAACAACTCATATGCCCCATATCATAATTAATATGCATTAACATGCCAAAATTCACATTCTTATCTTTATTCACATGTTACATATAACATATAACATATTTCATAATCCTAGTAGGAGTAGGAAACGTACCTGAGTACTTTTGTACCATTACATGGTACTTAACCATATTCACATTCTTATAAACATGCACATACTAATTATAGCCATAAATTTTATTAAGAAGAAGTGTGGGTACACACCTGATTCGCTTAGCAGTTTACTTAAATCCCGAAAAGCTTGATCTAATGCCTTAGATCTCAATTCCTACATTCGGTCAACCTTAATATATTAGCATAAAGCCTATTCGGCTATAAAACCAAATCCTAGTAGGATTTGTACACTTAATACCTACCTTGTTGCCGATTGGGACACCAACAAATCCCGAAATCTTTGCTTTATTCCTCCTTGTATTCGGCCAGGCATTGAATCAATTAACTTGGTTAGTTTTCGGCTCTTGAACATTTAAAGAACAGATCTAAATACTAATCCAGGCCTTAGTCGAATATACATAGATGCTTACCTTCCAAATCTTAAATCCCGAAATTGATCTTTGCTTCTTTAATGCTGTCGAAAACCCTATAGACAAATGTTAGAGTTTAATCTAACATTAAAACACTATAGAATGGCCTATGGCCGCATCTTATATTCGCTTACCTTGAATGTTGAAATCCCGGAGAACTCTTTCTCTAATCGACACCACCTAAATCCCGAAATCCCCTTCCATAGTTTCGGCCAAAACACAATATGAGGGATTAGTCCCTAAATTTCGACAGGCTTAAAAAGGAAAGAAAGGAAACCGAATCTAGATCTTACCCTTATTTGGAGAAACCGATTGCACCTTTACTTCAACCTTCAGAGATTCGGCTATGGCTAAATGATGCTCTCACAACTTTCGGCTTTTGGAGGGATTAGAAAGAAAAGAGAAGGAAGAATAAAGATGGAGGATTCGGCTAGAACACAAGGTATTTCGGCTTGGCAAAAATAAAAGAAGAAGAAGATTTGGTGAAGAGAATTCGGCAGAGGCTTCCAAAGAACAGAAAATAATGCAGAATGGCCTCTCTTTTCCTTTTATAGCCGAATTTACTACTCAGAATCCCTTACTTGGCCACCACTCTTCTATTTTGATAGCTTTATCCTTTGAATTATCACAAAATAAAAGAATTTAATCCAACAATTATCTCTTGAAAATAATCTAAAATAAATCTATTATTTATCCATCCTTTAGCCGAATTTTAAAGAGAATAAAA
Organism: Gossypium australe; assembly: GCA_005393395.2. Lineage (NCBI taxonomy): Eukaryota > Viridiplantae > Streptophyta > Magnoliopsida > Malvales > Malvaceae > Gossypium > Gossypium australe. Next base: position 87,122,333 of record CM016614.1, on the reverse strand, counting down.
CTCCCAAAATACAGCCTTGTGCCGTCCACCTCTCTACTCCTTGTAGCAAAATAAAATTTCTTTTATTTGCTCCCCAAGTGACTCGAACTCAGGCCCACTTGCATAGCTCGTGGCGTCACCTACCTGGGCCTTAAGTGATATCTTCAAGCCACTTTTCCAAGCCTGTTTGTGTGTCAAATTCCTCCTATTAATTTTCTTAAGGCCACCTTGCCTTAGGTTCCTCTTTTTAAACTTTAAAACTTGACATTTCCTTACATTTCCAAGTTTCCAAAAATTTTCGTTTGCCTCCTTTAAACTTAACATTTCCTTACATTTCCAAGTTTCCCGAAATGTTTACTTTCCTCTTTTGAATCATTTCTAGATCATTTCCTTACACTTCCATACATTTCCTTACATTTCCATACATTTCCATACATTTCCTTACATTTCCTTACATCTCAGGGTTCCTAAAACTCCTCAGAACACATCCAACACACCCACTGAGCCCACTATCTCATGAATTACGCACGAACGCATAACCCCTAATCTAGGATGTTACACACCTCGAGTCTACCCGGCTCCTCATCCGCGACCTATGAATCACCTGAAAAGATAAGGGAGAAGGTGAGTCACCAAGACTTAGTGCATAATCCCCCTCCCGGTTAATGCAACATACTTATGCAAATTATCACCAAGGAATACATATAATGCACCCAAACCTAGCCATCCGTAACTCCGTTTCTACCCCGTGTGGTACCAAACCACTGGTGGTGCCAAACCACTGGTGACCCAAAGTCACGAATAATCCATCTGTGGGGCCAACCCACGTTGTGATACCAAATCACTGGCGACAATCCCGTCATATCAAATGTGGGGCCAACCAACTGTGGTGCTAAGCCACTGGGACGAGTCGCTATGAGGTGCCAAACCTCTGGTGACCCAAAGTCACAAAATATCAATAATTCAAGTGTGGGGCCAACCCACGTGTGATACCAAATCACTGGCGACGATCCCGATTTGTCTACTGTGGGGCCAACCCACTGTGGTGCTAAGCCACTGGGACAAGTCACTATGAGGTGCCAAACCTCTGGTGACCCAAAGTCACGAAATATCAATAATCCAAGTTTGGGGCCAACCCACGTGTGATACCAAATCACTGGCGACGATCCCGATATGTCTACTGTGGGGCCAACCCACTGTGGTGCTAAGCCACTGGGACAAGTCGCTATGAGGTGCCAAACCTCTGGTGACCCAAAGTCACAAAATAATCTGTGGTACCAAACCACTGGAGGTGCCAAACCTCTGGTGTCCCAAAGACACAGATATCAAACTTCTCCCTCCTCTCATATCACCCATAACAATGCATCACATGTACAAATCATGCCATCATGCCTTAGTACGAAACATATAGCCAATATATCATAGATCATGTATCATGCATCATACAGCAAAATCATATCAAAACAGACTTACCTGAATCCTTGCTCATACCCATAAGGTATCATATCAGTATCTACACTGTTTCTGCTTTTAACAAGTTTAGGTTATTAGCATATATACTAAGTTATGAAGTGTGTAAGTTACACACCTGTTACTAATGCAAGCACTAAATCTCGAAGAGCCTATCTACTGCACTAGATCCCTTGATCCTACATTTGGCCAAACCACAAAACCATTAACAAGGCCATTCGGCCAAACCAATAAATCTCGAAGGATGAACTAACGCATAACTAACACCATCCTTACCTTTCTGCCTTACGAATGCTAATCACAACACACGATACGCGAGACTGATTCTCCCCCTACAATCGGCCAACAACCAAAACTTAGTCCCAATAGCCTTCGGCTTTTCAACAACTCAAAGAATGATGAACCAACATAGATCCTTACCACAGACTGGATGACAATGGATTGTCAGAGAATACTACTCCCGATCTGTTGCTTCCAAAAATCCTGAAGAGCCTAGGAGAATCGGTTTTCAAAGGTGATTAGAAATCTTGATAACAAATGCCGAAATTCGGCTTTTGTCTACACATGAGAGTCGACAAAGAGAAGAGAAAAGAACCAAAAGAAATTCGGCCATGAACACTTACCCCCTTCCAAAACCGATTGGAGAAAAACCAAAAGAAGATCTACCCCTTGATTGATATTCGACCAAAGCAACTAGAAGAAAGAAAGGAAATTTCGACAAAGGTTGAGTGACCAAGATGATTCGGCTAAGGTTTTGAAAGAAGAACACAAATGATATGCGGCTACAAAAAAATGAAAGACGAGAGTGGCAAAGTAAAATAAAACGGAAGAGGGAGGATTCGGCTTGAGCAAACAATGGAAGAAAGACCAAGAGAGATGGGGAAGAAGAAGGTTCGGCCAAAAAGAAAGTAAAAGAAGAGATGTGGTTTTTGAACAAATATGAAAAGAAAGGAAAAGAAAGATGGGAACAAGAGAGATTCGGCCAAGCACTTGAGAAGAAAAAGAAATAAAGTAAAATTAAAGAAGTTTAGCAAGGCATTCGGCTAAGTGCTTTAGAGGGGAAAACGACAAGTACCAATGGTGGTTTCGGCTTTTACCTCAATATGGTGTACTAGGGAAAATCAGCAAGGCTCCAAAAGGGATTTTCGGCTTTGGCACCAAACAAGAGCTAGCCGAAAATGCACTCTAAGCACCTAAGGAATTCGGCACTCTCCTCTACTTAGCTTTCCAAACTGAACACTCCTCTGCCAACAAGAGTTCAAAATTCGGCAACTGCTTCAAACTCCTCCTGGCCACTAATTCAAATGTGTTTGAATTAATCAAACTCCTAAATTTTCTCCTTGCCACCCATTTAAATTAATTTGACTTATTCCATGCTTATCTGACAGAGTGTGCTGAGCATAACTCTTCCCCCTTTGGCGTCAAAATAAGAAGCAGAAAGTGAGATTTCTGCTGCTCGAACCTGAGCTCTCCCTTCCCTGCATGTGGCGTCAATCTCAAGGCCCTAAGTGGCGCCTCCTTGCCACTTTACCAAGCCCATTCTTGTGCTTAATTTCCCCACGAATTACACTTAAGCCCTAGCTCCTTCAGCTCCCACTAACTAACACTTAAAAACAAAAATTTTCCTATAGCTCGGGCCTACCCTTGGCTTATAACTAGCCTCTAGAATACCTCAAATAATAACACAACAATCCATACTCATGCAAAACAATTCAATCACAAATAACCCCTATTTCAGGATATTACAGTTCTACCCCCTTAAAAATAATTTCGGCCCCGAAATTACCTGGTCAAAAGAGTTGAGGGTATTGCTGTCTCACCATATCCTCTGGTTCCCACGTAGCTTCTTCCACGCCATGATTTCGCCATAATACTTTCACCAGTGGAATGGACTTCTTACACAAAACTTTCACATCTCGATCCAGAATCTGCACTGGTTCCTCTTCCATAGTCAAATCTGGGCTTACCTCAATCTCCTCCACTGCTACCACATGCGATGGATCTGAACGATAACGTCTAAGCATGGATACATGGAATACATCGTGAATCTGACTCAGCTCTGCTGGCAACTCGAGCTGGTAGGCTACTGGTCCCACTCGTCTCAACACCTTATACGGTCCAATAAACCTTGGACTTAACTTGGCTTTCCTTCCAAATCTCAACACTTTCTTCCATGGCGAGACCTTCAAAAAGACCTTGTCACCCACGGCAAACTCTATATCCCTCCGTTTGAGATCAGCATATGACTTTTGTCTGTCCGATGCTTCCTTCAAACGAGCCTGAATCAACTTAACCTTATCCTAAGTCTCTGCAACCAACTCTGGTCCTAACATCTGACGCTCACCCAACTCTGTCCAGCTTGTAGGTGTGCGACACTTCCTACCATACAACGCCTCATATGGTGCCATCTTGATGCTTGCCTGGTAACTATTGTTGTATGCGAACTCAGCTAATGGTAGAAATTCTTCCCAGCTGCCTCTAAAATCCAAAACACACCCTCTCAGCATATCCTCTAAAATCTGTATAACCCTTTCCGACTGCCCGTCAGACTGCGGATGAAATGCCGTACTGAAATCCAATCGCATACCCAAAGCCTGATGCAACGCTTTCCAAAACCTTAACGTAAATCTGGGATCCCTATCCGAGATGATCGACACTGGCACACCGTGCAACCTCACTATCTCTGCCACATACAACTTAGCTAACTTCTGAAGCGAGTAATCAACCCTTACCGGTATAAAATGAGCTGATTTAGTCAGACGATCCATAATTACCCAGATTGAGTCCTTCTTATTAGGCGTAAGGAGTAATCCACTGACAAAGTCCATAGTGATCCTTTCCCACTTCCAATGTGGAATCTTCACTGGCTAAAGTATACCCGACGGCAACTGATGTTCAGCCTTGACCTGCTGACACGTCATACATTTACCCACCAACTCAGTTACTTCCCGCTTCAAACCTGGCCACCAAAACTGCTCTCTTAAATCCTGATACATTTTGCTACCTCCAGGATGCATAGCGTATGGGCTGCTATGTGCGTCCTGAAGAATCCTCTGCCTCAACTCAATATCCCTCGGCATACAAGCTCTCCCTTGGAAACACAATACTCCATCCTTGGACAAACTATAATCCTCTAAACCACCATTCTGAACTTGCAGCCTCCGAGCATTCAAACCCTCATCCTCTAACTGTTTCTCCTTGATCTGCTCCACCCAAGTCGGCTTAACCTGCAATTCTGCCAAAAGACTCCCATCGTCATACAAGCTAAGATGGGCAAACATCGCTCTTAAGTCTGATACAACCTTACGGCTCAACGCATCTGCCACTACGTTAGCCTTGCCCGAATGATACTCAATCAAACAGTCGTAGTCCTTCAACAACTCGATCCATCTGCGCTGTCTCAAGTTCAAATCCTTCTGAGTCAGAAGATACTTTAGACTCTTATGATCCGTGTAGACTATCGACTTCTCTCCGTACAAGTAGTGTCTCCATATCTTCAAGGCGAAAACCACTGCAGCTAATTCCAAATCATGCGTCGGATAGTTAACCTCATGCGGTCTCAGCTGTCGAGATGCATAAGCCACTACCTTTCCTTCCTGCATCAGCACACATCCCAAGCCAGTATGTGATGCATCACAGTATACCGTGAATTCCTTTCCTACCTCAGGCTGAATCAAAACCGGAGCTTCAGTCAAAATCTTTTTCAACTTGTCAAAACTTTCTTGCTGCTTCTCAGTCCACACAAATGGAACTCCTTTCCTCAATAACTTGGTCATTGGTGCTGCGATCAATGAAAATCCCTCTACAAATCTTCGGTAATAACTTGCCAGACCTAGAAAACTCCGAATCTCTGCAACTGACTTAGGCGGCTTCCAATCCAACACTGCCTCAATCTTGCGAGGATCCACTCTAATCCCCTTAGCTGACACCACGTGACCCAAGAAAGTCACCTCCCTAAGCCAGAACTCGCACTTACTAAACTTAGCAAATAACTGCTTTTCCCTCAGAATCTGCAACACTACTCGCAAATGCGCATCATGATCCTCCTCTGACTTCGAGTATACCAGGATGTCGTCTATAAATACCACGACAAACTGATCCAAAAACTACTGGAATACTCGATTCATCATGTCCATGAATGCTGCCGGCGCGTTAGTCAACCCAAACGGCATTACCAGAAACTCATAGTGCCCATACCGAGTACGAAACGCCGTCTTGTGGATATCAGCCTCCTTCACCCTAAGTTGATGATACCCTGACCTTAAATCAATCTTCGAGAAAACCGATGCACCCTTAAGCTGATCAAACAAGTCATCTATCCTAGGCAACGGATACTTGTTCTTGATCGTCAGCTTATTCAACTGGCGGTAGTCTATACACATCCGCATTGTACCATCCTTCTTTTTGACAAAGAGTACTGGCGCTCCCCAAGGCGAAACACTTGGTCGGATAAAACCTCGGTCCAACAACTCTTGAATCTGAGCCTTTAATTCCACTAATTCTTTCGGCGCCATCCTATACGGGGCAATAGACACTGGCACAGTTCCGGGTAACAAATCTATGCCAAATTCGACTTCACGATCCGGAGGCAGTCCCGGAAGTTCCTCTGGAAATATGTCAACAAATTCCTTTACTGTTCGGACATTCTCTACAGCAGACTCCTTAGCCTCCAAAGCACACACATGAACCATAAACGCTTCACAGCCCTTCCTGACCATCTTCTCAGCCTTCAACGCAGATACCACGTTGGATAGATAATCTCTTCTATTACCTATCATAACCACTTTTTCACCCTCAGCCGTTTTCAAAACCAGGTGCTTAGCCGCGCAATCCAAACTTGCCTGGTATTTCACCAGCCAGTCCATCCCAAGAATCAGATCGAACTCCCCAAACGGCAGTTCCATCAGATCAGCTACAAACACTACCCCTTGGAGTTCTAGGGGTGCATCCCTATACAGCGTATTTACTTCTACAGAGTGACCTAGAGGGCTAATTGCTGTCATCTCCCTAGAAGTAGTCTCAGAGTCTAAGTTCATGGTCTCTACTATGCTACTAGCAACATACGAATGCGTCGAACCCACATCAATCAAAGCAGTATATGGTAATCCAAAGATTAAGAACGTACCGGTTATGACGTCCGGTGCGTCGCCCTCCTCTCGACGCCTCGCTACATAAACCAACCCAGGCTGTCTTGCCTCAGTGTTGTCTGCACCTCTGCCCGGTGCTCCGCGGCCCCGACCAGAACCATTACCTCCTCTACCGTTACCACGACCCCTCTGCGATGGCGGTCCCTTATTTCTGAACTAAGCACGGCCCTGACCCTCAGACTAAATCCTGGCTAACTTACATGGACAATGTAACACCCCCTACCCGAAACCCTTGCCGGAATCGAGTACGTGGCATTACTAGACTTGACTATTAACTCGGGGTGTAAGATTTTAAAGCTGTCCAACTGCGTCATGCTGATTAAATCGACCATAACTCGAGTTTCAAAACTCGAAATTTAGATCCGTAAATTTTCCTTGAAACTAGACTCATATAAACTTTTACCATAATTTTTCCAGAAATTTTCATGTGGCCAATTAGTACAGTTTATTCATCAAAATTACCCTTATTACACTGCTTGACAATTCTGACCTGTCTCTACAAAAATACAGTTATCTCATTGTACAAATTTCCTATAATGTTCTTGTTTATACCAATGAAAAATAGACTCATTAAGGGTTCTACACATATAAACCATGCTTCTTAATTATTTTTGTACAATTATTGACAATTTTTCTAAAACAGAACAGTGACTCCCGAATTCATTCAGGGCAGGTCTCACTGAAACTTAATTATCTCATAATATATAAATCTTTTGCCTACCCTGTTTTTTCATGTAAAAATAGACACAATGAGGTTTAATTTCATATCTCATTCACCTTCTAATTTAATATACCCTATTTTTGGTGATTTTTCTAACTCACATCACTGCTGCTACTACAAGCTGTTTTGTTGCATTTTACGAAAGACTAGCTTCTAACCGAACCTACCTACATCCCTAATTCAAGGATTCGTTTCGTATACAAACATTTCCTTAACAAAACGATTAAACTTTGATTAAGAATGCATAAACATTGCCATCATGAACCAACATACATATCAAGACACAACAGCGTACTTAACTAAAAATTTAGCCATATTCACATGGCTATTATATACAAGGTCAAACATCATATGTTTCTAAAACTTCATCTAGCCTATACATGCCTTCTAATTCGTAACCAAAATTCAAAATACCAAAGGAAGGCGATAGTGTGGTTGACTTCTTGAAGATCCTTTACGAGCCCGCAACATGACCAAAATCTATAAAACAAAGGAGAACATTTCACATAATTAAGCTTACTAGCTTAGTAAGTCCTAACTCATGATAATAAAACATTTAATTATTTACGAAATGAAAGCAATCAACTTATGTCATTTCACATAGGCAATTAAGTAAATTATTTATACAAAGCCAGATACTAGTAATTCATTAACCCAAGTAAATTAGGAATCATTTCCTTCAACCTACATTTCTTTGTAGTTCATATAAGCATATCGCATGAAAATCTCCTTTCTTAACATTTAAACTTGAAAACCAATTGTTCCATAATAGCACATTCTAAGCTCGAATTCCATCATATTACATCCATCAATATTAACTTCGAACACATATAACACAATTCTCATAATATTAATTTGACCCAAGTAATATTAAGGATAGCATACCTTACATGCTTACCTGAACCGTATACTCAATAAATTAGCTTTAAGTTGTCTTGAACAAAGATTCTATTTCTCTTTTATAAATTACATCACCGGCATCAAGCCTGCTAGGCGTAAAAGCCTGAAAAGTAACACCGGCACAAGGCCTGCTAGGCGTAAAGCCCGATAAATAACACCGGCACAAGGCCTGCTAGGCATAAAAGCCTGAAAAGTAACACCGGCACAAGGCCTGCTAGGCATAAAGCCCGATTTTGTCATCGGCACAAGGCCTGCTAGGCATAAAGCCCGATTTTGTCACCGGCACGAGGCCTGCTAGGCTCGAAGCCCGAATGTCAGAATAATTTTACATGCTTTTCACATTTCACTATCACATATCAAACCATATGCATTTATTCACAGTGCATAAAATATATTTGAAATCAATCCAATCCATCATCATCACATTCGGCCAACTCATGGTTTTACACCAGACTTATACAAATTCTATCATTCATTAGATTTGTAATTAACCTTTAAGCATAAGGTAGCTCAAGAACTTACTTATACACCTTGCATTAGCCAAAATAAATTCACTTCAATACTATACATTCACATTCGGCTATATCATGAATTTATACTCTAAATTTCCACCATTCATCATTCACTAAGTTCATAATTAATTTATTGACATATTTTAGCTAAAGGACTTACCTCGGTTGTCGATAGTCCTTGCGAATCGGCTATTCGAGAACCTTCATCTTTCCCCGGTCTAATTCCGTTTTTCTTTGTTCTTGATCTAAAACACATTAAAATTTAGCTCATTTAATTGCATTTCATCTCAATTTAGTCCCAAAACACACAAATGGGCAATTTACAATTTTGCCCCTAAGGTTTCCCATTTTTACAATTTAGTCCAATTTACACAAAACACAAAATATGCAAGATTTTCCAACACTATAGCTTGGCCGAATATCCCCCATATTCTTATGTGTCCATGCATGTCATTTATTTCATATTTTAGTCCCTCAACTTTTTTTATTTATTTTTCAAATAAATCCCTAACATCCAATTCCACCACAACTTCAAATTCAAAAGAGGATGTTTTAACATATACTAATTGAAATCTACTATCAAACATCTTAAGTCAAGCATATACAACCATAGCCGAATTTAATGTGCCATAATCTCAAAAATTTCTACATGGGTTGTATAGGATTCAATGCAACCATTCCAAAAATGCAAAAATTATCAAAAACTAAACAAAACACATACCCCTAATTAAGCCCCAAAGTGCCGAAATTTCAAGCTCCAAAAATGGAGTTTCTTCCTCCAACTTTCGGCCAAGGAGATGGGCAAGGTGAAGTTCTCTTTCTTCCCACTTAACTTTATTATTTTATGTTAAAACAAACATATATATTATCATATTTATTAACACTAATTTTTAACTTATAATTATACTAAAACAACATAAATTTTGTAATTAAAAGGCCTATTGCCGTCCCTCTTTGTAGCACATGGGCTAATTGCCCTTTTAGTACACCCACTTAAAAAGCCACAATCAAATTAGTACCTTTCACTTTAGCGTGAAACTTTCGCGTTTTCTCGATTAAATCCTTTTTATCAAATTGAGCACTTAACGAAACTTTCACACTCACTAAATCACATATAATAAACAGAAAATATAATATTAAAATATTTCTCAGGCTCGGATTCGTGGTCCCGAAACCACCGTTCCGATTTGGGTCAAAATTGGTCTGTTACAACTCTCCCCCCTTAAGGATTTTCGTCCTCGAAAATTTTACCGTTAAATAAGTTCGGATATTGTTGCCTTATTGACTCCTCAGGCTCCCACGTAGCCTCTTCAACTCCGTGACGATTCCATAAAACCTTTACTAATGGAATTCTTTTATTTCTCAACTCTTTTATTTCCCGAGCTAAGATACGGATCGGTTCCTCATCATATGTCAAATCAGATCTAATTTCAATCCCTTCCGGTGCAATCACATGGGACGGATCCGATCTATATTTGCGAAGCATCGAAACATGAAATACATTGTGTATCTTTTCTAAGTCAAGGGTCAATTTCAATCTATAAGCAACAGGCCCTATACGCTCTATGATTTCATACGGTCCGATAAATCTAGGACTCAACTTGCCTTTCTGACCGAATCAGAGTATTTTCTTCCACGGAGAAACTTTTAAGAACACCCGATCTCCGACCTGAAATTCAATGTCCTTACGTTTTAAATCGGCATAGGACTTTTGACGATCCGAAGCAGCTTTCAAATTACTCCTAATAACAACCACTTTCTGTTCTATTTCTTTAATCCAATCAACCCCGTGTATCTTATTCTCACTGAGCTCAGTCCAATACAACGGTGTGCGACATTTTCGACCATATAAGGCTTCATAAGGCGCCATTTTAATGCTAGATTGAAAGCTATTATTGTAAGCAAATTCAATCAAAGGTAGGTATCGTTCCCACGTACCTTCAAACTCGAGAACGCAACACCTCAACATGTCCTCAAGTATCAAAATAGTTCGCTCAGACTGACCGTCTGTTTGCGGATGGAAGGCTGTACAAAAATGAAGTTTAGTACCTAGAGCATCTTGCAATTTCTTCCAGAACCGTGATGTGAATCTTGGGTCCCTATCCGAAACAATGGAACTCGGTACACCGTGCAACCTTACAATCTGCGACACATACAATTCGGCAAGCTTATCAAGTGAATAGTTGGTACGTACCGGTATAAAATGAGCTGATTTAGTCAGTCTATCAACGATAACCCATACTGCATCTTTCTTGCTCGGGGTCATAGGAAGACCGGACACAAAATCCATTGTAATTCTATCCCATTTTCATTCGGGTATCATGATTGGTTGAAGTAGTCCGGACGGTACTTGATGCTCAGCTTTTACTTGTTGACAGATTAAGCACTTAGAAACAAACTCGGATATATCCCGTTTCATGCCAGGCCACCAATAGAATTGCTTCAAATCGTTATACATTTTAGTGCTACTCGGGTGTATCGATAGTCGACTATTATGGGCCTCACACAGGATCATCTGTATCAAATCTGAGTTCTGTGGAACACACAATCGGCCTTTATAATTCAAACAATCATTTGCATCAATCTGAAAATCTGATTCTGTACCACTTCCACACTGACTCCGAATAGCAATCAACTTTTTGTCAACTTTCTGTACATCACAAATCTGCTGAATGAACATCAGTCTCGCTTGTAACTCGGCTAAGATCGAACCATCATTAGACATAGTCACCCGTGCGTTCAATGCACGAAGAGTAAATAATGATTTTCGACTTAACGCATCCGCAACAACATTAGCTTTCCCCGGATGGTAGTCAATCACTAATTCATAGTCTTTCAGCAATTCTAACCATTTGCGTTGTCTCAAGTTTAAGTCTTTCTGCGTCATCAAATACTTCAAACTTTTGTGATCTGAATAAATATGACATTTTTCGCCAAATAAGTAGTGACGCCAAATTTTTAATGCGAACACAATGGCTGCTAACTCCAGATCGTGAGTTGGATAATTTTTTTCATGTGGCTTCAATTGTCTCGAAGCGTAGGCTATCACCTTGCCTTCTTGCATTAAAACGCAACCCAACCCATTCAAGGAAGCATCGCTAAAAATAATAAATTCTTTACCCGATTCAGGCTGGGTTAATACTGGAGCCTCGGTCAAAAGGGCTTTCAACTGTTCGAAACTTTTTTGACACTTTTCTGACCACTCAAATTTGACATCTTTCTGTAGTAGTCTCGTCAAAGGTGTAGCTATTACGGAAAAACCTTTTACAAATCGTCTATAATATCCCGCAAGGCCTAGGAAACTTCGGATCTCGGATACATTCTTTGGCGGTTTCCAATCGAGTATAGCTGCTATCTTGTTTGGGTCCACCCGAACACCTGACACCGAAACAACATGACCCAAGAAGCCGACTTCATTCATCCAAAACTCACACTTACTGAACTTTTCATATAACCGTTGATCTCTCAAAGTTTGTAGTACTACTCTCAAATGCTCAGTGTGTTCCGCTTCATTTTTGGAGTAGATCAATATATCATCAATAAACACTACTACAAACCAACCCAAAAACTGTCGGAAGACTCGGTTCATTAGATCCATAAAAACAGCAGGTGCATTAGTGAGTCCAAACGGCATAACTAAAAACTCATAATGTCCGTACCTTGTTCGGAATGCAGTCTTTGGCACATCTGAATCTCTGACTCGCAACTGATAATAGCCCGATCTCAAATCTATCTTCGAAAACACTGAAGCCCCCTTCAACTGATCAAATAAATCATCAATCCGAGGTAACGGGTACTTATTCTTTATAGTCACCTTACTTAGTTGCCGATAATCGATACACATTCTCATAGTCCCATCCTTCTTTTTCACAAATAAAACCGGTGCACCCCACGGAGAGAAACTCAGTCACGCGAAGCCCTTATCTGTTAACTCTTGCAACTGCGCTTTCAATTCTTTTAATTCAATAGGTGCCATTCGGTACGGAGCTATCAAAATCGGAGCCGCACCCGGTACTAACTCAATGCCGAACTCAATCTCTCGTACTGGGGGTAAACCCGGTAGTTCTTCAGGAAACACATCAGGGTATTCACATACAACTTATACGGATTCAATTTGTTTCTCGGACATTTTATTATCCAGTACATAGGCCAAGTAAGCTTCACATCCTTTTCTCACATACTTCCGGGCTAACATTGAGGATATTACTGTAGGTAACCCATTTATGTCACAGGATTTAATTCTGATGGTCTCACCATTTCGACATTTTAAATCGATAAGCTTTCTTTTACAATCCACTACTGCCTCGTGCGAAGTTAACCAATCCATACCCAAGATTATATTAAATTCGTCAAAGGGCAACAACATTAAATCAGCTGGGAAGCAATAATCTCGAATCATCAACGGGCAACCTCTACACACTTTATTAACAAGCACACATCTACCCAAAGGGCTGGACACACGAATCACAAACTCAGTAGACTCAACTAGCAGAGTCTTGCCAAATTTTAAAGTTTCACACATATAAGAATGAGTCGAACCAGGATCGATTAGTGCAATTACAGTAGTATCATAAAGAGTGAAAATACCGGTAATGACGTCAGGGGAGGAAGCATCCTCTCTAGCTCGTGCAGCATATGCTCTAGCCGGAGCTCTAGCCTCAGATCGATCTGTAGTGTTCTTCGTTCCTTTCTGACTACCACCTACATTGCCTGAATGTCTGGGTGGTCTACCTCGCATTGACACGTTGCTCGGCTTAGTGTTCTGAACTGTATTCTGCTCAGCTAACTTCGGACACTCTCTAATAAAATGATCTGACGATCCACATTTATAGCAAGACCGATCATGAAATGTACAACTCCCTGAGTGCCATTTCCCACAGTGCTTGCATTCAACTCTATTTTGTGGAACGTTACCAACACTGGCTATCAAGGTAGCTCGGGAGCTCATAGGAGGTCGATCCCGTCTAGGTGGATCTGTAGTAGCTTTCTGTCGGCTGTAGACATCTCTGGGCTTCTTGGTCGTGGAATGAAAGACTTTACCCGAAGACCTTTTTCAGATGTCTCTAGCTTCTGTCTCAGCCTTTCTTTTCTCTTTCCCGAGCTCTTCAGCTTTGCAAGCTCTCTCAACTAAAGTTACAAACTCTTGAATTTCAAGAATGCCAACAAACATCTTTATATCTTCATTTAGGCCGTCTTCAAATCTTTTACAGATAATAGCTTCAGTAGAAACACACTCTCTAGCATATCGGCTGAGCCTGACAAATTTTCTTTCATATTCCGTTACGGTCATTCGCCCCTGTTTCAGCTCGAGGAACTCCTTTCGTTTTTGATCAATGAATCTTTGGCTAATATACTTCTTGCGAAATTCAGTTTGGAAGAAATCCCATGTCACTTTTTCTTTCGGAACCACTGATACTAGTGTGTTCCACCAGTGATATGCAGTGTCCCGCAGTAAAGATATAGCGCACTTCAGACATTCATCCGGAGTACAAGATAGCTCATCAAGTACCCGAATAGTGTTATCAAGCCACATTTCGGCTCTCTCTGCGTCGTCATCATCATTGGCTTTAAATTCTTCAGCCCCAAATTTTCGAAATTTATCAACTGGGGGCCTACTAGATCTCATCGGATCTATCATCGGGGGTGCTGAAGGAATCGGAGTTGAATTATTCGAGGGTGGAGGTTGATGTACATTCGGGTTATTCTGAATAAATTGGGCAAACCACTCATTCATCATCCGATAAAAGGCTTGTTTAGTTTCTCCTTCGTGGCTACCCGAAACAGGTCGAGAGTCGACCGGCGCTGATCCGTGTGCACGGTCAGGCGCTACACTCTCTACGTCATCAGCTACGGCTCTTTCAGGATCAGTGTCCATTTACTATATAAAACAAAGTTCAGGCTGTCAGAAGTCACCACACTATCAATATATATATTAAAGGCATGTATAGCTAGACTCACACGCGCATACGGTAGTCCTAGAATCGGCTAAACCTGGCTCTGATACCAATCAAATGTAACACCCCTTACCCGAAACCCTTGCCGGAATCGAGTACGTAGCATTACTAGACTTGACTATTAACTCGGGGTGTAAGATTTTAAAGCTGTCCAACTGCGTCATGCTGATTTAATCGACCATAACTCGAGTTTCAAAACTCAAAATTTAGATCTGTAAATTTTCCTTGAAACTAGACTCATATAAATTTTTACCATAATTTTTCTATAATTTTTCATGTGTCCAATTAGTACATTTTATTCATCAAAATTACCCTTATTACACTGCTTGACAATTCTGACCTGTCTCTACAAAAATACAGTTATCTCATTGCAAAAGTTTCCTATAATGTTCTTGTTTATAACAATGAAAAATAGACTCATTAAGGGTTCTACACATATAATCCATGCTTCTTAATTATTTTTGTACAATTTTTGACAATTTTTCTAAAACAGAACAGTGACTCCCGAATTCATTCAGGGCAGGTCTCACGGAAACTTAATTATCTCATAATATATAAATCTTTTGCCTACCCTGTTTCTTTCTTGTAAAAACAGACACAATGAGGTTTAATATCATATCTCATTCACCTTCTAATTCAATATACCCTATTTTTGGTGATTTGTCTAACTCACATCACTGCTGCTACTACAAGCTGTTTTGTTGCATTTTATGAAAGACTAGCTTCTAACCGAACCTACCTACATCCCTAATTCAAGGATTCGTTTCGTATACAAACATTTCCTTAACAAAACGATTAAACTTTGATTAAGAATGCATAAACATTGCCATCATGAACCAACATACATATCAAGACACAACAGCGTACTTAACTAAAAATTTAGCCATATTCGCATGGCTATTATATACAAGGTCAAACATCATATGTTTCTAAAACTTCATCTAGCCTATACATGCCTTCTAATTCGTAACCAAAATTCAAAATACCAAAGGAAGGCAATAGTGTGGTTGACTTCTTGAAGATCCTTTACGAGCCCGCAACGTGACCAAAATCTATAAAACAAAGGAGAACATTTCACATAATTAAGCTTACTAGCTTAGTAAGTCCTAACTCATGATAATAAAACATTTAATTATTTACGAAATGAAAGCAATCAACTTATGGCATTTCACATAGGCAATTAAGTAAATTATTTATACAAAGCCAGATACTAGTAATTCATTAACCCAAGTAAATTAGGAATCATTTCCTTCAACCTACATTTCTTTGTAGTTCATATAAGCATATCGCATGAAAATCTCCTTTCTTAACATTTAAACTTGAAAACCAATTGTTCCATAATAGCACATTCTAAGCTCGAATTCCATCATATTACATCCATCAATATTAACTTCGAACACATATAACACAATTCTCATAATATTAATTTGACCCAAGTAATATTAAGCATAGCATACCTTACATGCTTACCTGAACCGTATACTTAATAAATTAGCTTTAAGTTGTCTTGAACAAAGATTCGATTTCTCTTTTATAAATTACATCACCGGCATCAAGCCTGCTAGGCGTAAAAGCCTGAAAAGTAACACCGGCACAAGGCCTGCTAGGCGTAAAGCCCGATAAATAACACCGGCACAAGGCCTGCTAGGCATAAAAGCCTGAAAAGTAACACCGGCACAAGGCCTGCTAGGCATAAAGCCCGATTTTGTCACCGGCACAAGGCCTGCTAGGCATAAAGCCCGATTTTGTCACCGGCACGAGGCCTGCTAGGCTCGAAGCCTGAATGTCAGAATAATTTTACATGCTTTTCACATTTCACTATCACATATCAAACCATATGCATTTATTCACAGTGCATAAAATATATTTGAAATCAATCCAATCCATCATCATCACATTCGCCCAACTCATGGTTTTACACCAAACTTATACAAATTCTATCATTCATTAGATTTGTAATTAACCTTTAAGCATAAGGTAGCTCAAGAACTTACTTATACACCTTGCATTAGCCAAAATAAATTCACTTCAATACTATACATTCACATTCGGCTATATCATGAATTTATACTCTAAATTTCCACCATTCATCATTTACTAAGTTCATAATTAATTTATTGACATATTTTAGCTAAAGGACTTACCTCGGTTGTCGATAGTCCGTGCGAATCGGCTATTCGAGAACCTTCGTCTTTCCCCGGTCTAATTCCGTTTTTCTTTGTTCTTGATCTAAAACACATTAAAATTTAGCTCATTTAATTGCATTTCATCTCAATTTAGTCCCAAAACACACAAATGGGCAATTTACAATTTTGCCCCTAAGGTTTCAAACATTTTTACAATTTAGTCCAATTTACACAAAACACAAAATATGCAAGATTTTCCAACACTATAGCTTGGCCGAATATCCCCAATATTCTTATGTGTCCATGCATGTCATTTATTTCATATTTTAGTCCCTCAACTTTTTTTTTATTTATTTTTCAAATAAATCCCTAACATCCAATTCCACCACAACTTCAAATTCAAAAGAGGATGTTTTAACATATACTAATTGAAATCTACTATCAAACATCTTAAGTCAAGCATATACAACCATAGCCGAATTTAATGTGCCATAATCTCAAAAATTTCTACATGGGTTGTATAGGATTCAATGCAACCATTCCAAAAATGCAAAAATTATCAAAAACTAAACAAAACACATACCCCTAATTAAGCCCCAAAGTACCAAAATTTCAAGCTCCAAAAATGGAGTTTCTTCCTCCAACTTTCGGCCAAGGAGATGAGCAAGGTGAAGTTCTCTTTCTTCCCACTTAACTTTATTATTTTATGTTAAAACAAACATATATATTATCATATTTATTAACACTAATTTTTAACTTATAATTATACTAAAACAACATAAATTTTGTAATTAAAAGGCCTATTGCCGTCCCTCTTTGTAGCACATGGGCTAATTGCCCTTTTAGTACACCCACTTAAAAAGCCACAATCAAATTAGTACCTTTCACTTTAGCATGAAACTTTCGCGTTTTCTCGATTAAATCCTTTTTATCAAATTGAGCACTTAAACGACTAAATTTTTCTACGAAACTTTCACACTCACTAAATCACATATAATAAACAGAAAATATAATATTAAAATATTTCTCAGGCTCGGATTCATGGTCCCGAAATCACCATTCCGATTTGGGTCAAAATTGGTCTGTTACAGACAATCCCTCACACGATGATCCAGCGAGCCACACTCAAAGCATCCTTTTCCACCAGTCCAACATCCTCCCCAATGCGATTTCCCACAACGGTTACACTGCGCTGGTCCCTGATTAACAGCAACAGACCTTCCAGACTGATTCGGCCCACTCTGCCTAGCCCTTTTCTTAGGATTACTGGCAACCCCAGATGATCCAAAACCTCTCTTGTGTCTATTCCTATCCATATTCTGCCTCACAAACTCCTTAACCCCTTCGGCTACCTTAGCCTTTTCTACCAGAACAGCAAACTCACGCTCCTACTGTGGAGCAATCAGCAACCTCAGCTCATCTCGCAAACCGTCCTCAAACCTGACGCACCGCTTATGTTCTATAGCCACGATACCCTTGGCATATCAGCTCAACCTTAAGAATTCTGCCTCGTACTCTGATACAGACTTACTCCCCTAAACCAGCCTCAGAAATGCCTTCCGATGCGCATCAATGTAGCTAGACCCAACATATTTCTTCTGATAAGCTGCCTTAAAATAGTCCCAAGTGAGATCCTCCACTGCAGCATTATCCCGAACCGTGAGCCACCACTGGTATGACTCATCCCGAAGAAGCGACACTATCCCTTTCAGTTTTTCCTCAGCAGTCAGATCCAAATCATCCATGATTCGCTCCGTCGCCTCTAACCAATACTTAGCCGTACTGGGAGCCGCACCAGAAACACCTCGAAATACCTCGGCTCCATTGGCTCGGAGTCACTCCGGTACAGACTCCCGAGCTCCCGCGCCTCCACCTACTCCAGCTACCCTCTCAAGAACTCGCAGCATCGCCTGCGACACTGCATCATCCCCCGTCTGATCCTGAACCTCACCACCTACAGCTGGTGGCGGTGCTGGTATCTCATTTTCTAACCCCTGACCAGACCCCACTGGTTCAGACACTGCCATCCTACCCCGACCGCACCCACGCGTATTACGACCACATCCTCGAGTGCTCATATCTAAAGTCTCGACTTATCTGATTTAAAAGTTTTATGCATTAGTCATTATTCCACTATCTTTAAAGCATAGTCTTATGAATAATTCTCATTAAGGGGTTTTGTTTTCCGCGAGCCCATAGAGTCCTATAAGTTTCAGTCTCTAGGGTAGTCCACTATCACTAGCCATTCAAAGCTTATAACATCCAAAATCATACACAATAGTTAGGGATACTTACCTGGGCAGATTGGTGCCGGAGACTCGGTGCCATGCCTTTCAAACCATATAATCTCAAACAAAAACATTTAAAACCATATTCTTGAAACATTTTGGGCCTCGGGCCCACAGCCGAGCCTTTGAACTTGGCTCTGATACCACAATTGTAACACCCCAAACCCGGTCAACACACCACTATCGAATCTGGCATGTCACAGAGGAAAAACGTTTTGAAGAAAATCAAGTTACCGATTAAATTTTGTGGCAAACTCTTTGTTGCTCTATGTTTGTAGAAATCAGGTGCATGATTAGTTAAAAACCGATAGTTTACTTTGAAATCCCAGGAATAAATCTTTAAAACTTAGTTGTCGATCTATAGATTTAGAAAACGTGTGTATCATTTACACAAAACCCGTATTATTCTTTCTTAGTTATTTCAAAATCAGTTGAATTAAATGTGGAAAACTTAAGTTTGAAATCAATTTGAGTTGTTGTTGTTATCAATTGATTTGTATTACCCGATGGTAAAGTTTTGAAAAAAAACCATTGCGTTTTGTAGTTTAGAAAACCTTGGGCTTAAATTGTTAAATCCATCAAGTAATTTATTTAACTATGTTTAACTATGTTTTATGGATTAGGGGTGGCCAAAATTTTGAAGGCTTTTGGATGAGTTAGGAGTTAGTTGTGCACATCTTTCTTTTAGTCATTTTGTGTCACAAAGCATTTCTCTCTAATATTCCTCCTCTTAGCCGAATGTATATTAGACAAAAGGTAAACCTTTTTCTTTTCTTTTGGTCATTTGAGTTTTTACCATTTCGGTTTTGAGTTGTCCTTTTTCTCCAAATCATATATTCTTTCTCTCCTCTTTGTGACCGAAAATACCAAAACATCAAAGACCATTTTCTTCTCTTTTTCCCACATTGCCGAATGCACATTGCTTCTAAACTCACCTCTTTTCTTTTGAAAACCGAATCATCATCATCTCCTTCTTTCATCCTTTTGTTTTCTTCTCTTCTCTTCTCATTTACCTTGTCAAGGCCGAAATTTCCCTCTCCTTATTTCACCATTGCCGCAACCTCTTCAACCCAAAACACCATCATTGCCGAATCTCCCTAAACTCCATTTCTTTTCCTTCTTATTTGTTAAGGCCGAATATCTCTTTGGATACCAAAGCTTAATCGCATCAAATCTCAACCTTTTCTCTTCATAATCTTCGTGACTCGTTAGAAAATTGAATCGAAGTGTTAAGATTTTTGGGGCAAACAAAATAGGTTCGAAAAGAGCAGTAAATAGTGTTTGGAAGAGGGGTGGTTCTGCTATACCCTCAAATTTCAAACGAAGGGCTGTGTCGGGAATCTGAGACTTTCCATCGGGTTGTGGACCCTCTGCCGGCAAAAATTGATTATTTGAAGTCGTATATACCCCCGAGCCATTGTTTGTTCGTGGTTCTTCATCGGGTTATGAACCATCAATCGGAGTGAAATCACATATAGTTGTTGTTCGAGATTCCGAGAGTAAGGATTTAGATTACTTATCATTTATATAGTTTTATAAGTATTAGTGTTCTAATCAAGCGTGATAAATATTTAGGTATCGACGAACGGGAAAGTATAGTTCTCACTGTTATCAGCTGTGTAGCCCTACACTAAATTTCCGATAGATTAATAATATTAATGTTAGCATGTGTTAATCAGTAATATGAATGATTATGGCTTCGGGTACCATTCAATGGTACATGATATTCAGGTACGTTAAACCCCTAATACTTCGTTAATAATGCTATAAGCATGGATATGAAATAAGTATGATTCTGTTATGAATTTGGGGTGTATTGCATAATATCTGAATAATATGTATGTTGCATGGGCATATGGGTGATTTGCTAAAGGGGAAGTGTTCTGGTGGTTTTTACCACATTATCCGGTGACTATGTCACATATTACGAATCCGGTGACTTCGGTCACATATTATGAATCCGGTGACTCTGTCACAATTATCTGGTGGCCATGCCACAATTTATAAGGGCGATATGCAGTTGACTACAGCGACTGCCTTCGATGGTGTGTAGCGGATGGAGGGTCGATTTAGTAATCCCCACGGTGTGATTGGCAGGTACGGGTGGTGTGTAGCGGATGGATATCTAGGTGGGCTCGGGATTGCATTTCATTTTATATGTACATGTGATTATCTGATTTGCTATATTATGGGCTTATGGCTAAATGTGATTTAAATGGGCTTTATTGCTATGATCGATTGGGTTTTAGTGTACTGTTGCACATTGAGTCTGTTGACTCACCCCTCGTGGGATATCTTTTTCAGGTAACACGTAGCGTGATGGACCGGGTCAGCGAGAACTACGTGGTGGCCATTGCTCAACTCAGTATATGGGTTTTCTTTTAATTAAACTTACTATGTTTTCTTTTATTATTTCGGGATTTATTTTGGGTTATGTTTTTGTAATAAGGCCGCCATAAAATGTTTTGTTTATACGTTTTAAATTTTTATTCTGCTATGCTCAACTTCAACTAAATAATTAAATATTTCCGATAACCGACTTAAATTGTTTTGACACCTAAATACCTATGGTTTTCAACTTAATAATAAGTTCTAAATTTGGTTCTTCTTTTGATATATAAATTTTCTAAAAACATAGAGTTAACGATTTTATAAGATACAAACTTAAATCACAACCCATTTTCAACAATATCGTACTTCAAATCTATTCTCTTACCACAAAATCACATGTTTTCCAAAACGACAAAACGCGTTTTTCTCAAGAAGCATACCAGATCCGGTCGGGGCTTGTAGGCCGGGTTTGGGGTGTTTCAACTTGGTATCAGAGCCTAGTTTTAAACTCTCGGCCTTGGGTTTTAAAGTCCACAATGTTTTCAAAATTAAGCCCAAATGAGTTTTGTGAAAAGTTTTGGTTAAACTGGTCTTTACGGAAGCATGGCACCCAAGTTCTCGGCCCAAGTCTGCCAGGTAAGTTCTTTTGTTGATAAATTGATGTGAGTATCTTAATGTATGATACTTTAGTTGATAAGCCTAAGGAAACTATACTTTAGAGACATGGACCCTAGGTATATGTGTACTTCTATGGAAAACCACTGATTAAAACTCTGTTGCATAAAATTTTCTTTAAACAAGAAAGTGAGAAGACTCTAATGCATAAAATTTTCGTAAAAACAGATAAGACGCGAAGTAGACATGAGTTCTAGGGGACGTGGTCATCGTGGACGCGGTAGAGGCAGAATGGCTGTGTCGGAACCAGTTAGGTCTGGTCAGGGTTCCGAAAATGAGGCACCGCCACCGGCTGTTGGGGCAAAATTTCAAGAGCAAACTGGAGGAGATGACGCAATTCTAGAGCGAGTAGCGGGAGCTAGTATGGGAAATGGGGCTCGGAAGTCTGTAGCTGAGAGACTTAGATCAAACGGAGCTGAGGTTTTTAGGGGAGTATCTGGGGTAGCTCCGAATGTAGCGGAGTACTAGTTAGAGGCAGTCGAGAGGATCATCGACGATTTGGACTGCACTGCTGAGGAAAAGCTGAAAGGTGCTGTTTCGCTGCTTCGAGATGAGGCCTACCAGTGGTGGCTCACTGTCAAGGAGAGTATTCCTGCGGATCGAGTGGATTGGGGGTATTTTAAGGTTAAGTTTTGAAGGGAAATATGTCGGAGCTAGCTACATCGACTCTCAGAGAAAGGCATTTCTGAATTTAGTGCAAGGAAATAAGTCAGTAGTTGAGTATAAAGCGAAGTTTCTGCGGTTAAGTCGGTATGCTAGAGGGATTGTAGCTACTGATTACGAGCGGTGTGTTAGATTTGAGGATGGATTGCGAGATGAGCTGCGAGTGTTGATTGCTCCGCATCGAGAGAGGGACTTTGCAGTCTTAGTGGATAGGGCGCAGATAGCTGAAGAAGTTAAGCGAACCAAGAGACAGAACCGGGACCGATGTCAGAATAAGAATAAGAGGAGCTATGGGTCTTCAGGGTCATCCAGGAATTTTCAAAAGAGACCTAGAGTTGATGGGCCGCGAGGTCAGCAGGTTGCTACGGGAGGACAGTACCGTACTTGTGCTCAGTGTGGAAAGATGCACTCAGGTGAATGTTGGAAAAAGACAGGGGGATGTTTTAAGTGCGGGTCCAAGGACCATATGATTAAGGATTGTCTGATGGATACGGATAGGAACCGTCCAGCAGGTCAGGGTTTTAATCAGGCTGGCAGAGGTGGACAGCAGCTGTCAAGGGGTCGTGGTCCAAATGGCAGAGGTAATGGTTCTGGTAGAGATCGCAGAACTTTGGGCAGAGGCAGTGGTAGCACTGAGGCTAGACAGCCAGGTCTGGTGTATGCGGTTCGTCGAAGGGAAGATAGTGACGCACCTGATGTTATAACGGGTACGTTCTTTATTTCTGGGTTACCCTTTATTGCTTTGATAGATATAGGGTCAACTCATTCATACATCGCTAGTGAAGTATCTGGAACTCTGCATGTGAACTCTGAGACTGTACCTAGGAAGATGACTGTGCTTAGTCCGTTAGGGCAGACTGTAGTAGTAGATAAGCTCTTTAAGGAAGTGCCTTTAGAGGTGCAAGGGACGCAGTTTCTGGCTGACTTAATGGAGTTGCCATTTGGGGAATTTGATCTAATCTTAGGTATGGACTGGTTAGTGAAGTATCGTGCGAATGTAGATTATGTTGTTAAGCGCCTGTCATTGAGAACTTTTGACGATAAGGAAGTTGTGGTGATGGGCGAGAGACGGAATTACTTGTCAAATGTGGTATCTACCCTTAAGGCAGAGAAGATGGTTAGGAAGGGTTGTTTGGCTTTTCTGATGTTGGTTAGTGCCTTGGAGGTTAAGGAAACAACTGTTGAAGAGGTCAGGACTGTGAGAGAATTTGTGGATGTCTTTCCGGAAGAACTTCCTGGATTGCCTCCGGATCGGGAGGTGGAATTTGGGATTGACTTGTTGCCTGGAACGGCGCCAGTATCTATCGCTCCGTATAGAATGGCACCAAAGGATTTGGTTGAGCTTAAGGCTCAGATCCAAGATTTGCTTGATCGTGGGTTTATCTGACCTAGTGTGTCTCCATGGGGAGCACCGGTCTTGTTCGTGAAAAAGAAGGACGGGACTATGTGTATATGCATAGACTATCGGCAGTTGAATAAGCTGACCATCAAGAACAAGTACCCTTTGCCAAGGATAGACGACTTGTTCGATCAGCTTAAGGGAGCTGCGGTATTCTCAAAGATAGATCTACGGTCGGGATATCATCAGCTTAAGGTGAAGGAAGTGGATATCCATAAGACAGCTTTCCGGACAAGATATGGGCATTATGAGTTCTTAGTAATGCCGTTCGGATTGACAAACGCCCCAGCTGCGTTCATGGATATGATGAATCGGGTTTTCCAACCCTACTTGGATCAGTTTGTTGTTGTGTTTATAGACGACATTCTAGTGTATTCCAAGTCTGAGATAGAGCATGATGAGCATCTTCGGATAGTATTGCAAGTGTTAAGGGAGAAGAAGCTCTATGCCAAATTCAGCAAGTGTGAATTTTGGCTGAAGGAAGTTGCGTTCTTAGGCCATGTGGTGTCTGCGGAAGGAATAAGGGTGGATCCTCGGAAGATTGAGGCAGTGTTGGATTGGAAACCACCTAAGTCTGTAGCTAAGGTTTGCAGTTTCTTGGGATTAGCAGGATATTACAGAAGGTTCGTAAAGGGGTTTTCATCGATAGCTGCACCTTTGACGAAGTTGTTGAGAAAGGAGGTACCTTTCGCGTGGGCAGATAAGCAGCAAGAGAGCTTTGAGAAGCTTAAAAAGGTTTTGACTGAAGCTCCGGTTTTGATTCAGCCTGAGGCAGGAAGGATTTTGTAGTGTATTGTCATGCTTCTCTCACAGGATTAGGATGTGTTCTGATGCAAGACGGGAAGGTAGTCGCTTATACATCTCGGCAATTGAGGCCACACGAGGTTAACTATCCGACGCATGACTTGGAGTTGGCTACTGTGGTTTTTGCTCTTAAGGTATGGAGGCACTATCTATATGGAGAAAAGTCAGTGATATATACGGATCACAAGAGTCTGAAGTATCTGCTGACTCAGAAGGAGCTATCTGAGACAGCGAAGGTGGGTGGAGTTGTTGAAAGACTACGATTGTTCTACAGAGTATCACCCGGGCAAGGCGAATGTAGGGGAAGATGCCCTAAGTCGGAAGGTAGTGTCGGATTTGAGGGTGATGTTTGCACATCTTAGACTTTATGAAGACGGAAGTTTGTTAGCAGAGTTGCAAGTAAAGCCAACGTGGTTGAATCAAGTGAAAGAAAGACAGTTGGTAGACGATGATCTAAGTGTTAAGCTACGGCAGGTGCAGAATGGGGAGATGGAAGATTATGGTGTTAATAGCGATGGAGTTTTGTGTTTCAAGGGTAAGGTTTGTATGCCGAAGGATGAAGAACTTAGGCGGAGAATTCTTCAGGAATCGCATAGTAGCCCTTATGCGATGCATCCTGGAGGAAGTAAATTGTACAGAGATCTACAGATCAGTTTTGGTGGCCTGGTCTTAAGCGGAAAGTTGCAGAATTTGTAGGGAAGTGTTTAACGTGTCAGCAAGTTAAGGCTAAACACCAAGTACCTTCGGGGTTGCTTCAGCCGATAAAGATTCCGCAGTGGAGGTGGGAGTGAGTCACCATGGACTTTGTTAGTGGGTTTCCTCTTACGCCTACTAAGAAAGACTCGGTATGGGTGATAGTGGATCGATTGACGAAGTCTGCACATTTCATACCAGTGCGGGTTGATTACTCTTTGCAGAAATTGGTGAAGTTGTATGTGGCAGAGATTGTGAGGTTGCATGGAGTGCCAGTGTCGATTATTTCGAATAGGGATCCGAGGTTTACGTCTCGATTTTGGAAAGCATTGCATCAGGTTTTGGGCACCAGATTGGACTTCAGTACGGCATTTCATCCACAGTCAGACGGCCAGTCTGAGCGAGTAATCCAAGTGTTAGAAGATATGTTGAGGGGCTGTGTGATAGACTTCAAAGGAAGTTGGGAAGAGTTTTTGCCTTTAGCGGAGTTTGCATACAACAACAGCTATCAAGCCAGTATTCGGATGGCACCGTATGAAGCGCTGTATGGACGGAAGTGTCGCACTCCTACGTGTTGGATAGAATTAGGGGAACGTCAGGTTTTGGGTCCAGAGATTGTGGCGGAATCCGAAGAAAAGGTTAAGGTAATTCGGGCTCGGTTGAAGGAGACATCTGATTGGCAAAAGTTGTACGCAGATCTTAAGCGGAAGGAGATAGAGTTTGCTGTGGGAGATCAAGTATTTCTTAAAGTGTCGCCATGGAAGAAAGTGATGAGATTTGGTCGCAAGGGAAAGTTAAGTCCCAGGTTTATAGGACCTTATCGGGTTTTGAAGCGGGTTGGACCAGTGGCATATCAGTTAGAGTTGCCTTCGGAGTTGAAGTAGATGCACGATGTGTTCCATCTTTCGATGCTACGTCGTTACCGATCGGATCCATCTCATGTAGTGCCAGTTGAGGAAGTGGAGCTAAGACCAGATTTGTCCTACAAGGAAGAGCCAATTCAGATGTTGGAACGGGATGTGAAGGTGTTACGGAGGAAATCAGTTCCTCTCGTCAAAGTGTTATGGCGTAATCATGGATCGGAAGAGGCTTCGTGGGAGCCGGAAGAGGCAATGCGACAGCAATACCCTCACTTGTTCTAGCCAGGTAATTTCGAGGATGAAATTTTTTTAGGGGGTAGAGTTGTAACATCCTAAAAATTTGAGTATCATTATGCTGCTTGTGTTAGCTCGGGTTTACTTGGAGTTAGAATAAATTTTAGTAAAGAGTACTTTAATGTAGAGGAATCAGGTGATTATGATGCTTAAGTTAATTAAGTGATAAAAGATGGCATAAGATGAGCAATTGGCAAAGTGGTGATGGCGCCATAAGTTGGACTTGAGGGGAGAGGTTCGAATCTCCTAGCATGCAAATTGGGAGCTTTTATTTTTTTTTTTTGGTTTTTCCTAGCATGTGTCGGCCAAGCATCAAATATGGATAAGATGGACATTTTTTTTATGGCAAGAAGACTTAAGGTTATGGTAAGCATGAAATAAGGGATAGAATTGCTAGATTGTGGGGATAGAATTTCTTTAACTTTGGGAAAGTAGAGGATTACAAGGCATGTATCTAGGTGGATGTTTTGGAAACTATTTCATGGCCATTTTGACCATGAACTTGGACGGTTTTATGGATTAGGGGGGTGGCCAAAATTTTGAAGGCTTTTGGATGAGTTAGGAGTTAGTTGTGCACATCTTTCTTTTAGTCATTTTGTGTCACAAGGCATTTCTCTCTAATATTCCTCCTCTTAGCCGAATGTATATTAGACAAAAGGTAAACCTTTTTCTTTTCTTTTGTTCATTTGAGTTTTTACCATTTCGGTTTTGAGTTGTCCTTTTTCTCCAAATCATATCTTCTTTCTCTCCTCTTTGTGACCGAAAATACCAAAACATCAAAGACCATTTTCTTCTCTTTTTCCCACATTACCGAATGCACATTGCTTCTAAACTCACCTCTTTTCTTTTGAAAACCGAATCATCATCATCTCCTTCTTTCATCCTTTTATTTTCTTTTCTTCTCTTCTCATTTACCTTGTCAAGGCCAAAATCTCCCTCTCCTTATTTCACCATTGCCGCAACCTCTTCAACCCAAAACACCATCATTGCTGAATCTCCCTAAACTCCATTTCTTTTCCTTCTTATTTGTTAAGGCCGAATATCTCTTTGGATACCAAAGCTTAATCGCATCAAATCTCAACCTTTTCTCTTCATAATCTTCGTGACTCATTAGAAAATTGAATCGAAGTGTTAAGATTTTTGGGGCAAACAAAATAGGTTCGAAAAGAGCGGTAAATAGTGTTTGGAAGAGGGGTGGTTCTGCTATACCCTCAAATTTCAAACGAAGGGCTGTGTCAGGAATCCGAGACTTTCCATCGGGTTGTGGACCCTCTGCCGGCGAAAATCGATTATTTGAAGTCGTACGTACCCCCGAGCCATTGTTTGTTCGTGGTTCTTCATCGGGTTATGAACCATCAATCGGAGTGAAATCGCATATAGTTGTTGTTTGAGATTCCGAGAGTAAGGATTTAGATTACTTATCATTTATATAGTTTTATAAGTATTAGTGTTCTAATCAAGCGTGATAAATATTTAGGTATCGACGAGCGGGAAAGTATAGTTCTCACTGTTATCAGCTATGCAGCCCTACACTTCCGATAGATTAATAATATTAATGTTAGCATGTGTTAATCAGTAATATGAATGATTATGGCTTCGGGTACCATTCAATGGTACATGATATTCAGGTACGTTAAACCCCTAATACTTCGTTAATAATGTTATAAGCATGGATATGAAATAAGTATGATTCTGTTATGAATTTGGGGTGTATTGCATAATATCTGAATAATATGTATGTTGCATGGGCATATGGGTGATTTGCTAAAGGGGAAGTGTTCTGGTGGTTTTTACCACATTATCCGGTGACTATGTCACATATTATGAATCCGGTGACTTCGGTCACATATTATGAATCCGGTGACTCTGTCACAATTATCTGGTGGCCATGCCACACTTTATAAGGGCAATGTGCAGTTGACTGCAGCGACTGCCTTCGATGGTGTGTAGTGGATGGAGGGTCGATTTAGTAATCCCTACGGTGTGATTGGCAGGTACAGGTGGTGTGTAGCGGATGGATATTTAGGTGGGCTCGGGATTGCATTTCATTTTATATGTACATGTGATTATCTGATTTGCTATATTATGGGCTTATGGCTAAATGTGATTTAAATGGGCTTTATTGCTATGATCGATTGGGTTTTAGTGTACTGTTGCACATTGAGGCTGTTGACTCACCCTTCGTGGGATATCTTTTTTAGGTAACACTTAGCGTGATGGATCGGGTCAGCGAGAACTACGTGGTGGCCATTGCTCAACTCAGTATATGGGTTTTCTTTTAATTAAACTTATTGTGTTTTCTTTTATTATTTCGGGATTTATTTTGGGTTATGTTTTTGTAATAAGGCCGCCATAAAATGTTTTGTTTATACGTTTTAAATTTTTATTCTGCTACGCTCAACTTCAACTAAATAATTAAATATTTCCGATAACCGACTTAAATTGTTTTGACACCTAAATACCTATGGTTTTCAACTTAATAATAAGTTCTAAATTTGGTTCTTCTTTTGATATATAAATTTTCTAAAAACATAGAGTTAACGATTTTATAAGATACAAACTTAAATCACAACCCGTTTTCAACAATATCGTACTTCAAATCTATTCTCTTACCACAAAATCACATATTTCCAAAACGACAAAACGAGTTTTTCTCAAGAAGCATACCAGATCCGGTCGGGGCTTGTAGGCCGGGTTTGGGGTGTTTCATGTATTACCCGATGGTAAAGTTTTGAAAAAAAAACCATTGCGTTTTGTAGTTTAGAAAACCTTGGGCTTAAATTGTTAAATCCATCAAGTAATTTATTTAACTATGTTTAAAACAAATCCAAAACATATAAAATAATCCGACAACATAACTTAAAAGGCCTTATTACAAACCCAAATAAAATGAAACCAAATTTAAAGAAATAAAGTACCCAAACCATAGTCCTTGTGAAACCGAATTTATTTAATGCATGGCCACCTCGAGTGCACCCGGCTCCTCATCCGCGACCTATGAATCACCTGAAAAGATAAGGGAGAAGGTGAGTCACCAAGACTCAGTGCAGAATCCCCCTCCCGGTTAATGCAACATACTTACGCAAATCATCACCAAGCAATATATATAATGCACCCAAACCTAGCCATCCGTAACTCTGTTTCTACCCCGTGTGGTACCAAACCACTGGTGGTGCCAAACCACTGGTGACCCAAAGTCACGAATAATCCATCTGTGGGGCCAACCCACGTTGTGATACCAAATCACTGGCGACAATCCCGTCATATCAAATGTGGGGCCAACCCACTGTGGTGCTAAGCCACTGGGACGAGTCACTATGAGGTGCCAAACCTCTGGTGACCCAAAGTCACAAAATATCAATAATCCAAGTGTGGGGCCAACCCACGTGTGATACCAAATCACTGGCGACGATCCCGATTTGTCTACTGTGGGGCCAACCCACTGTGGTGCTAAGCCACTGGGACAAGTCGCTATGAGGTGCCAAACCTCTGGTGACCCAAAGTCACAAAATAATCTGTGGTACCAAACCACTGGAGGTGCCAAACCTCTGGTGTCCCAAAGACACGGATATCAAACTTCCCCCTCCTCTCATATCACCCATAACAATGCATCACATGTACAAATCATGCCATCATGCCTTAGTACGAAACGTATAGCCAATATATCATAGATCATGTATCATGCATCATACAGCAAAATCATATCAAAATGGACTTACCCGAATCATTGCTCATACCCATAAGGTATCATATCAGTATCTACACTGTTTCTGCTTTTAACAAGTTTAGGTTATTAGCATATATACTAAGTTATGAAGTGTGTAAGTTACACACCTGTAACTAACGCAAGCACTAAATCTCGAAGAGCCTATCTACTGCACTAGATCCCTTGATCCTACATTCGGCCAAACCACAAAACCATTAACAAGGCCATTCGGCCAAACCAATAAATCCCGAAGGATGAACTAACGCATAGCTAACACCATCCTTACCTTTCTGCCTTACGAATGCTAATCACAACACACGATACGCGAGACTGATTCTCCCCCTACAATCGGCCAACAACCAAAACTTAGTCCCAATAGCCTTCGGCTTTTCAACAACTCAAAGAATGATGAACCAACATAGATCCTTACCACAGACTGGATGACAATGGATTGTCAGAGAATACTACTCCCGATCTGTTGCTTCCAAAAATCCTGAAGAGCCTAGGAGAATCGGTTTTCAAAGGTGATTAGAAATCTTGATAACAAATGCCGAAATGCGGCTTTTTTCTACACATGAGAGTCGACAAAGAGAAGAGAAAAGAACCAAAAGAAATTCGGCCATGAACACTTACCCCCTTCCAAAACCGATTGGAGAAAAACCAAAAGAAGATCTACCCCTTGATTGATATTCGGCCAAACCAACTAGAAGAAAGAAAGGAAATTTCGACAAAGGTTGAGTGACCAAGATGATTCGGCTAAGGTTTTGAAAGAAGAACACAAATGATATGCGACTACAAAAAAATGAAAGACGAGAGTGGCAAAGTAAAATAAAATGGGTGAGGGAGGATTCGGCTTGAGCAAACAATGGAAGAAAGACCAAGAGAGATGGTGAAGAAGAAGGTTCGGCCAAAAAGAAAGTAAAAGAAGAGATGTCGTTTTTGAACAAATATGAAAAGAAAGGAAAAGAAAGATGGGAACAAGAGAGATTCGGCCAAGCACTTGAGAAGAAAAAGAAATAAAGTAAAATTAAAGAAGTTTAGCAAGGCATTCTGCTAAGTGCTTTAGAGGTGAAAACGACAAGTACCTATGGTGGTTTCGGCTTTTACCTCAATATGGTGTACTAGGGAAAATCGGCAAGGCTCCAAAAGGGATTTTCGGCTTTGACACCAAACAAGAGCTAGCCGAAAATGCACTCTAAGCACCTAAGGAATTCGGCACTCTCCTCTCCTTAGCTTTCCAAACCGAACACTCCTCTACCAACAAGAGTTCAAAATTCGGCAACTGCTTCAAACTCCTCCTGGCCACTAATTCAAATGTGTTTGAATTAATCAAACTCCTAAATTTTCTCCTTGCCACCCATTTAAATTAATTTGACTTATTCCATGCTTATCTGACAGAGTTTGTGCTGAGCACAACTCTTCCCCCTTGGCGTCAAAATAAAAAGCAGAAAGTGAGATTTCTGCTGCTCGAACCTGAGCTCTCCCTTCCCTGCATGTGGCGTCAATCTCAAGGCCCTAAGTGGTGCCTCCTTGCCACTTTACCAAGCCCATTCTTGTGCTTAATTTCCCCACAAATTACACTTAACCCCTAGCTCCTTCAGCTCCCTCTAACTAACACTTAAAAACAAAAATTTTCCTATAGCTCGGGCCTACCCTTGGCTTATAACTAGCCTCTAGAATACCTCAAATAATAACACAACAGTCCATACTCATGCAAAACAATTCAATCACAAATAACCCCTATTTCAGGATATTACAAGATCGTCGGAGATGTAATCACACTATCAAGCTATCATCGTGGGGTAAAAGTGAATACAAACCTCTTAAGTTTATCGCATGTATAGGGGACTTAGTCATTTGTATATGTCATAATTGGTTTGGCCTAAAATGTTGGCCTTTAATATTTAGTAGTTTATTTTGTATAAGGCCATTGATGTTGGCTAGTGTTACTCAAGTTGTATGTTTGTGATGATGCATAATTTGGATGAAATTTTATGACTTGGTTTAATGCATTTACAAGTGTATGTGTTTCGGTAATGCCTTGTACCCTGTTCCAGCATCGAATACGGATAAGGGGTGTTACATACTATATTGGGCTTAGGCCCACACTGTTACTGAAATGGCCTATGGCCTACACTGCACTGTTACTAAATAGGGCCAAGACCCAGACTGTTACTACATATATTGTCACTGATCGACTGATAGGGGATTACACACTGGTTTTCGTAAACTCACCCTTTCTTTTACCTGTACAGGTAATCCCTAGCCTTAGACGATTTGGAGCCGCGAGAGACTCAGAGGTGGCCACACGATCACTAATATTCTACTTTAGACTTATTTATTTAGAGTTCTTATTGCGCTATTGAATCTATAATAAGGCCTCTTAAACCTAAGTTATGTTATTTTGGCTTTATTTATTTGATACTTAACAGATAGTGATAGAATGTTGGTTTTCAAAAAGATTAACTGTTTTCAAAACATCGCGTTTTCGCAACATTTTTGGATATTGCTTCCGCAACAAACAATGTTTTTAAAGTAAAGACATTTTAACAAAGAGATTTCAACTCAGAAACGAATTTTTACCAACAAGTCCAATTTTCGAATGACACATCAACGTGACACGCCAGATTCGGCCATAACGTCTAGGCCGGGTATGGGGTGTTACATTTGTACTATTTATGATATTCTATATATTTATTAGCTTGAGTGATATATTTACTATTTATCATTGTTTATTGGAGTTACGGCTCACACTGAGCTTTTTAGCACACCCCCATTAGTATACTGTTTTTACAGATAACCCTTGAGGTTAGGACTTGGACACAACTATCGAATGAGCTTCTAGGGTGTTTTTACTTTTAAGTACTTTAAGCTAAATTTTAATAATTTTTCTTGGACTATAATAAATTTTATATGGACTGTGGCATGGGATTTTATTTTGGGGATTATTATTTTGATTTGCATGACATTAAATTTTAAACTACTTAAATTGATTTTTAAATGACCATGCATAAAATTTGGTTTTTATTGAAAGTCAGATTAAATCACTCTTTTTTTCGCTACTATACTGAAAATAAGTTTTCAACAAAATTCAACTTAATTTTTAAAATGATGATTCTTTACAAATGAAATTATAAAATCAATCAATCTTCCGAATTAACTTCTTTTTGCGACATAAAAACAAATATTCAAGTTCACTAGTTTTCGTTAGAAAAGCAAATAGTTTTAAAATATGTTCGAAATTACGAAAGTTTATCTGTTTCATTCCGATGGCCAATGTAACCTTCAGAATTCGGCCATAGCATCTAGGTCAGGTTTGGGAGGTTACAACATCCTTCAAAATCTCACAACAACATAAAGTGCAAATTGTGCATACTACATTAACCAATTAGCATTTACCTAACTACTAAATCTAATCACAATTATAACCTTTCATACCATATTCAAGCCTATTTATAATTTACATATACATACCAAATATGCACCAATTCATATTACCATGAATCATTTCAAAAACCTTTTTATCACCATACCAATATCTCAACATTTTACCTAAACAAACACTTACACTGTAACATCTTCAACCATTCACAATTGTATAATCCTTCCTAAAACAATCAATTCAATAATGCACAAATTAGCATTAACCATACCATTTCACTTCTCATACTCATCTATGCATTCCAAACTTATTTAATTCTAGTTTATCATCTACCATCATTAAAACATATAATCAAATTATACTAAACTTTCATTGCCAACTTTACAAAACATAATTATAAGCATTATTAGCTTCTAATTCAAATATCCCAAACATAGCAAAATACAAGGGGCTCCACCAAGTACATGCTCTTTTATATACTATCACTATTCACATCCAATTTCATGAAGTAATTAAATCATATAAACTTTTTATTCTATTCAATTTAGTCCAAGTCTTGATATTCACTCCCACTCTTAGCATTTTCACTAAATATCTATTAATAGCTTACCTTAATGCTATATAATGCAATATATCATAAATATGCATTAACTAATGCTAAATTTTGGGTCATAGAAATACAAAATGAAATCTCGTGTCACCCGTCATCGACTCTCACCTTCCCTTTCCCTTCGATGATCCTACGTCGTTTTTAGCTACGAATAATAATTCAGTAATGATATAATATCAAATTCTATTCAAATCACATTCAAATTCAAGGTCATATATATTTTGCAAATTATTCAATTTAATCCTCTATCTCGATATTCAATCAAATTCATATCAATCTAATTCAGTCAATCATAATCAAATATCAATTCATTAAATATCTCAAATTGCAATTCATCATATTCAAATTATCAATCTATTTATCATTTCTTTACGATTTAATCAATATTGCACCTCTTTGCACTAAATTATAAACAATTCAAATTACAACCACACAAAAATGATTTCATAATTCAAGAATATGTTACAATTGTACATAACCATACTCTATGAACTTACTTGGTTGAAATAGTAAACAAGTTAAAACTTTAAGGGCTATTGAACAATTTTCTCTTTTCCCCGATTCTTTTCGATTTGGTCCAATTTCCAATTAATACAATTATTCCATTCAATTTATCAATTCCACACATCTTACATCATCCTATTATAAACATATGTCAATTCAATTTTATTTTTATATGTCCCATAAAGTTTTACATTTTATTCAATTTAGTCCATAAAATCGAAATAGTTATATCTTTCGAATTAAAGCTTTGATTTATAATCTACTTTAAATTACATCCTTCCTCAGCTCTCTATCATCTATAATTATATAAATTTAACATCAATTTTTAAATTTTACACTTTAATCCCTATATTAGAAACTAACATTTAAACTTTACAAAATAGCCCTTTTTCCATTAAGCTTAAAAGCTAACGTTTTAACATCAAAACTTCAAGCATTCATCAATGACAACATTTTGAAACTTTAACAATTTAATGAATTGAGACATGGGTTAGCTAGATTAAGCTCTAATGATCTCAAAACATAAAAATTACAAGAAAAAGACTAAATTTCACTAACAAAATTAAGCTCCAAAGATTGAACCCTTAAAATTGAAACTTCTTCTTCTTCAATTTCTATTTCGATTGCATGTAGCTGAAAAGGGAAAAATGGTTTCTCGTCCTCTCCACTACACTTAACATATAATTTGTTTTATTTTTATTATTTATATTATAATTTAATCAAATTTTATAACTCAATTCTTATAAAAACACTAAGCCATCGTCCACCGACATTCCTAAAGTGGTAAAATTGCCTGTTTAGGCCCTAGTTCATTTTCTAATTAAAAATTCTATAGCAATTGAATTTTTATCACTTTTACAATTTAGTCCTTATACATTAATTAATCGCTAATTTGGTAAAGTTATCTATCCAAAATTAAATTTACCTATACAATAATTTCGTAAATATTTACGAGTTCGGTTTACGATAATGGGGTCCCGAAATCTTATTTTTCGATACCAATGACTTTATGATCATTGCACTTGTACATTAATTAACTATCAATTAAAAAAATAGAAGAACCAAACTTTAATTAAACTTCATACTAACCTTGTAAAATATTAAATAATATTTACAAACTCAAACATCGAAAATGAAGTTTTGACACCACTGACTTTCGGGTTGTTACAAAAACAACACAATAAACAAGTTTAAAACATTCAAGCATATTTAACACTTTAAATCACCTATTCACAAGCATGTACTCATCATTACTAAATTCATGCATCAACTTCATTTACTTGGCATGCAAGCAACACCTCAAACATGTATAACATGAAAAATTTGGCATGCATATCACCATATCCCTAGTTATAACACACATTCACAACACCATACATGTATGATCACATTCAATATACAAGCCTTCACTGTGATAAGTACTCAAAACATCAAAATAAGTTCAAAGACTAAACTTTTGCACTAGATACATGCCACTTGCTACAAAACATATAAAAAGTTATACAAACTTTGCTGAGTCCAGAATTGAGTCCAAGATGTTATCATATTTCTCGAGTCATCGAGATCTAACGTTACATAGGCACAAAAATAAACAAAATTGTACATTGAGCAATAGGGAACATGATTCGAAACAATAAACAATTATAACCAAATTAAACATGTACATTAAACATGAAGTTCAAAAATAGCTTAAACCATATTTACATTTCTTGTCTCGTGTTTTTGCTAACATGCTTTCATGCTTGATATCATGTCACATATCATCATCTTGAATTCAACTATAATGCCATCTCAATTTCATACTCGAATCCATTGATTCGTTTTATATCTGCATCAGCCTTCGGGGCTTGTAATAATCAAAATCGCATGGTCTTTCGCATGTTATCTTTCAATGCTTAGTTTTCATAAACAATTTCACAATCAACATCTAACATTCAATATTCAATGATATTAAGCAATTCAAGTGATTCATAATCCCTACTAACTAGACACAGACTCAAGATGGATACACAGAATAACCAACCATCACACTTATATAACCGATACTACGTTCAAAGTATAATGCCCTTCACGCCTCATCAGTATAAACCGAAGTAATAAATTTTTGTGTGTGTGCTCCTACCACCTTATCGGTACATTCAAAGTAATGTGTGCTCTGAATCTCATCGATATAAAATTGAAGTGAACCCTATACACTAATCTTATGGCATGCCAACTATACATGACTCTATCTGAGTATTTTAATAGGGTATTCACTATTTCAAAGCATACATGATTCACTTGTTATAAACTGTTTCATAGAAGGTTCAAGTCAATCAAACCATTTACATATTATTAAATAACATTTTCATGCTTTCACATTTAATATACAACTAATATGACAATTCTCATCATTCACATATATCATTTACCACATTCATTTCATATACATGTACACATATCCTCAATTTAACCATAACACAAATACTTACCAAGTCATAAGACAAGCATTGTTGTTACCTTAATAACGTTATATTTAATGAGCCATATACATATTAAATTCAAAGTCATGAAAGCACAAACTAGGATAGGGTTACTCATTTACAGACTGTAACGCCCCAAAACCTAAATAATTATTTTTGTATGTTTGTAACGCAATTGTGTATCTGCCTCAGTGGGTTAAGTGATTTGGGTGTGTTTGGTAGTGTCTAAGAAGTCCTGGGTTCAAGCCTGGGCATGTGCAAAAAGTTTTATTTTTAAGGAATAAACCCCTGCCTATAGTTAGTAGGCTTTTAAATTATTGTGGGTAAAGCAAGACATAAAAAAGTCTGTTGGTCTAGGGGTAGGTGGCGTGTTACCTATGCCAGTGGACTAAGGTTCGAATCTTGGTAGGGGCAGTGGATGCTGCTGTGCCGTGGAGGGTGTTGTGGTTTGACTGAAACACTGAAGTGGTTGAGTAGAATTCAAATTAGGTTGTTGAGGGAAGGTGTGATTGGGTGGAGAGATTTGAGGAGGGATTTTTGGAGGAAATCAAGGCAAGTGAGGGGAGAGGGAGTGTTGTGCCGAAATGGGACTCTGAGCACTCAAGAATTCAGCCAAAGGGGTATGCTTCTCATTTTCGGTTTTGCTTGGTATGTGTTTTCTCTCTTTTGGCTTAAAGGCCGAATGTGGTAGGGGTTTTCGGGCATTCGTCTATTTCCTTTCTTTCGTATTTGAGAACCTCTTCTTTGGCTGAAATTGCTCCTAGTGCTTCCTTTCTCTTTTGCTCTCTTTTGCAAATACAGTTTTTTATTTTCGCTTCTCTGCTTTCAACTTTACCGTCCCTCTCTTTTTTTCATCTTTTGCTAAATTTCGTGGGGTGTGGGTTCGACTAGATCATTTTTCTTCCCTTGGCCGAATCTCTCCCTTCTTTCATCTTTCCCTTTCATTTCTTGGTTGCCAAATCTTTTCTTTCTATTGGGGTTGACAGTGTTCCCTTCTCTGTTTTTTGTTAAGCATTCTAGACTTGCTATTAAGTCTTGCACTTCTTAGTTGGTTCTCTTCCTTGCGTTGTCGGTAAGTGTAATAGTATGGCGTTATCTTGTTGCTTGTTGATTAAGTGCTTACCCATTTTTGGTTTGTGCCTAGGAACTTTTCGAAGGGCAGAAGGTTCTAATTAACGTTTAGGTAGGCGAAACTTCCCTCTTTTCTCGATCGAAGGTAATGTTGTTACAAGTTTAACGATTGGGATAACTTTTGTGTATTCAGTTGAGTAAATGTTTAAATGATTAATTGGGGATTATTGGTAAAGTGTAGGTTTCAAAGGTGTGGGCGATTTTCTCAACAAATAGAAACCAGGTGTGTTTACACTGCCCAAATTGTAAATTGACAAAAGCCGAAAATTATGACTATTGACGCTACATGAGCGTGCGCTCGCTCGTGTGGTAATCTGAACGCATAAAATTTGGGCATTTGACTATTAAGGCCACCATGAGCGGTTTCATGGTCTTAGGCCATTTTGGGCCATGTTGGGCCGAAATGGGTCATGTGG
The DNA here is from genome assembly GCA_005393395.2 of Gossypium australe. Classification (NCBI taxonomy): domain Eukaryota; kingdom Viridiplantae; phylum Streptophyta; class Magnoliopsida; order Malvales; family Malvaceae; genus Gossypium; species Gossypium australe. The sequence continues at coordinate 87,083,306 of CM016614.1, read as the reverse complement.
GCCCAACGGGCTTGTGGGCCCCACACGGGTAAACCACACGAACGTGTGGAGAATATTGGGCCAAGCTGTGTAATTTACATAGCCGAGACCAATTCTGGGCTATGTGGGCCCACATTATGGGCCTTGGGCCCATTGTTACTATTTTACTGTTAAGGTTGCACGGGTCGCCCGAGACGACTGTGGACCTACTGATGGGTTAGTAAGTATACCTAGACCCCAAACTGATAAAATGACTATTTTACCCCTACGATATTAAATGATTGTATGCCTTATGTTATGTCTGACTGTATATAAGCATGCCATGATATGTACATATGTTGCATTCATGTGTAATATGTTGCATGAGGATGGGATTGTGATGATTGGAGGAAGTTGTAACACCCCAAACCCGGCCTAGAAGTTAGGCCCAAATCTGGCGTGTCACATTGAAGTGTTTATCGAAAACCATGTTCTCATTGGAAACCCTTCTTACAACTTAAAATTTGCTACCATTTAAAACCTCTGATTTGTGCTTACTTTCAAAACACGATTTACTCAAAGACCTTCTCTCACAAATTGTTATTATTTTTTTAAAACCTTGTGTGTTGCGGAAGTTTAATTCAAAACAGTTGCGGTTACGTGATATTTTGAAAACAGTAGTTATTATTTTAAAAACCTATATTTATTGGACTATCCGGTTGAAATTAACAGGAAACACAAAATAAAAGTTAAAAATCCCAAATGGCCTTATTACAAAGTTAATAACCCAATAAAATAAAATAAAATAAAATAAAGTCGCTAGGTTTAACTTTAAAGCATATCGGACGTGTGGCCATCTTTGAGTCCCTCGCAGCTCCAAATCCTCTAAGGTTGGGGGTTACCTGCACATTTAAAGAAAAGGGTGAGCTACTAGAACTCAGTGTGTAATCCCCTATTACGGTCACAGTCTGGGCCTGAGCCCTTACGGTATTAATCTGGGCCTAAGCCTTGTTTGGTAACAGTTTGGGCCTAAGCCCTATTCGGTAACAGTCTGGGCCTGAGCCCTATATCATATCAATGCAAACAGACATGCAACCCAACCCTATCTAGCCAACTCTCCACCCGTACCAACCATCTATCCATGTGGGGACCAAGTCGACCCATCCAACCAACTATCCAATAATGCAGCCAAGCTGCTAATAACAGTATACGTGTTTGAGCCACTAGAATCAATATACGTCGCGTTGCCACTATAACGGTACATCCTCCAAATCAGAAAATCCCACCCCAATGCAGTATGTCATGTCATAGTTAATTTATGTATGTAGTGCAACTCAAACATAATCAATCATACATTTAATACACATACAACACTGGTACTACCACTAAGGGTACAACGGTCGTTTAGACGGTTAGGGGTAAAATGGTCATTTCACCCCTTAAGGGCATCTCGGTAATTTTTACCCATTGAGGGTATTTCGGTAACTTTACCCATTGAGGGTATTTCGGTAATTTACCAACTAAGGGTATTTCGGTAATTTACCCACTAAGGGTATTTTAGTAATTTACCCCTCGAAAGGCCTTTTCAAAGGCCCACTGTCTGCTCGAGAGGCACAGGTTCCATTTCTGGTCAAAACGGTGCAATTGGGCCTAAAGTCCAATTTCGGCCCAAACGAGCCCACACGTTCGTGTGGCACATTCAGCCAATTTTCAGTCTCGGTTCTGCAGACTTCGCAGCCACGTCAATCATCTGACACTTTCCATGGATTTCGCCCATGTGGGCCCGTTAACCCATTGGCCCACTTAGCCCACTTCGGCTCAACAACGCCCATTATAGCCTCAGTCCCACGAGATAGTTCATGACACTCCCAATAGTCTATCGCCAACACTAGTGGCTCGATTTATCTCTACAAGCGCTCGCACGCTCGAGTGATCTCAGATGCCTTTATTCTGACTTTTCAGTATTTTGGCTTTTAGCCGATTCATAGAACATCGCATTAACAGAACAACAAGGGTGTGAGATTACACACCTTATCACGTAAAGTACTAAATAATCACAAGCGCCTTCACCTATACAAAACATAACACCCATTTAACTCAATTAGCAAAAGAATTGGGAGATCTCAATTCCAAACACCTAACCATGAGATTTACTATCACTTGCCTTCACTAGAACGATCAACTGTGTTTTGCCTAGTTAAACCAATGTTTGATGCCGACACCTTTCTGCATCCAGGCGAAAAGTCCCAAACCGCTGACACCCTATGCCGCTTAAACTTGGGAGTGGAGGCTATGTGCACAGTCTCGGCTGGCACCTTTGCTGCCCCTTATGGCTAGAATCCCCTTTGCTCATCAAGAACACGATCTTACAGAACCAGAGTCAACACGAATGCTTAAATCACAACCACAAAGTAACCAATCACCCTGACGGGAAGAAACGAGATAACGATGCGATTGGGCCTAGGGCCCATTCTCGGCCTAAATCGGCCCACACGCTTGTGTGGCTCATTGAGCTCAAATCTAGCCACAGATATGATATTCACATAGACCAGTCCAATATCTACTACACAATCATACAATTTATTCATATGGGCCCACGGGCCCATTGGGCCCACTTGGCCCCTTCCGGATCATCGTGGCCCAAACAGCCTAAACCCACAAGAACACTCATGATAGCCTCAACTATCGTGTCAAAGCTCCCACACATGCCCTCACACACTCGTGTGGCTACTACCACAATGTGACCGGCATTTTGGCATTTGCCGCTCTATAGCTAGAGTAGTGCGAAATACACACATGATAGGAATCTGGAGTTAATCCGTGCTCCGACAACTCCTATGCCCAACACCAGCCAAGGTATGCTTACTCTCCTCATAGATCACTCTATTTAAAGCCAGCTTCTCGCCTACTCCCATGCTAGCTTCCCGATATGGGATCCCTCCTTCAGCAGAGTTTAATTCCATCACAACCACTTGCCGCCCCAACTTAGCAAAATAAATATCCCTTTTTGCTTGCAATGGGATTCGAACCCTTGCCCTCTCCCATGCTCCAGACGCTACATGCCACCATAACACAAGCTCCTTTTGTGTCTTAAAACATGCGTAATTAAATATAAGCCTATGGGCCAAAGCCTAAGTTCATTTAAAAAGAAATCAAAATAAATTGCAAGCGTCAAGACTTGAACCTTGGACCCCTTGCTTCCTCTATGGCGTCACTTCCTTGTCTCCCATGTGGCGCCATTTGCCACTAGACCACAACTCCTTTTTGTGTCATTTTTTTCCATATTTTATTCTTAAAGCCTACTTACTTACTCCCAGGGTTTTATTCACCTAAAACCAAAATTTTTCCTAAAGCCCAGGTTTGAACCCGAGACTTCATGGAAGCCCCCTAGCCTTCCAAAATCACTCACCTAATAGATCGAACTTGCATTAGTGCTGTTATCTTGTTCTCAAAAATTTTAAATGCTCTTATGCCCAAGGCCCAATAGGCCCAATTTTTCTAGGCCCAAATTCAGGGTGTTACAGAAGTGTATTGTACTGGCAGTTCTGCTACAAATACTATTTAGTGCCGCAACCAGTGCTAATTTTTTTAGTGTAGGGATGGGTGGGTGATTTTATCCCCACATGGAGTGCAGGGTTGGACGGAGTGAAGTGTAGAGGCTGGTTGGGTAGATTTTTTATTACATGCCTGAACTATTACTGTCACTGAAATGGGCTAAGGCCCACACTGATACTGATACTATAATGGGCTAAGGCCCAACTGAACTGAACTGTTATTGGTTTGGGCTTTGGCCCAGACTGTACTTGTCTATGGCATGATTGGCTATTTGCTTATATGGGGTTACACACTGAGTTTTGTAAACTCACCCCTCTGTTTATCTGTATAGGTAATCGCCAGTCTTAGATGGATCGGTGCTGTGACGGATTCGGTGGTGGGCACACAACCATATTTGCTTTTATATTTGACTTTTTATTTACAAGAAATTTAATTTGGGTATTTGTTTTTGTAATAAGGCCTCTTTCAATTTTAACTTTTAATTTGGGATTTTACTTAAATTAATTCATATATTAGAGTAGTGATAAACCATAATTTACATATATTTTAACCCCATGATTAAGTTAATTTTTGGATGATTTTCCATTGAATTTGATGAATTCGATGCTCCTAATCTTTTAATTTCATGTTTTATACTCAGGAGAGCTTAGGGAGTCGAAAAGAACGAGAAACGGGCCAAAAAAGGGACAAAATGGGCCTACACAGCCTGGACCACTACACATGGGCAGACCACAATGCCGTGTGTGGCAAGCAGATTCGCACACGGCCGAAGGAGTCCAACACGGGCATGTCACACGGGCGTGTCCCTACTGAAATTAGGAAGAATTCTATTCAGAATAGGATACTTGGGGCCAATTAAGGCATCCCGAAAGCCTATATAAACACCCTAGGGGGCAACCTAAAAGGGAGTTCGAGAGGACGTCGAATAGATGCCAAGCAGAAGGAGAAAATACTCCAAGACAACCGTCGGGAATAGCTTAGGAGAAGGATCTCCATCAAGACTGAAGATCTCCCATCAAGTTCTTTAGGAGTTTTTGGGTTTTCTTATGTTTTATTGTTTTTCCTCTTTTATGATGTTTCCCTCTTTTAGTATGAACTAAATCCCTCAAATACCTGAGGGGATGAAACCTAAGACAGATCTTATTATTATTTGATTTATGAGATAAATACTTGTGCTTATTCTTAATTGTGAGTTTTTATTCTTGTTTTGATAATTCAGGTTATTGATTCAAGTTGAATGTGCTTATTCAGTGGAGAAAAAGTCCCTGTTTAAGAGTAGATCAACACAATTAAGCCGAGTTGATTGCAACCCTAGAAATACGGTGACGAAAATCTGTCGGATTAGGGTCAAAACTAATAAGGGAATCCATAGATCGAGTTAATGCGACAATAGGGGTTTTAATTAGAAAGAGATTTCAATTAATCAACCTAGAGTCAGTTGTTTTTAGTCTTGAAAGAGATATTAACATAAATAAGGGATTTTTACGGATTAAGCCAAGTGAATAAATCGCATGAATCAAAAGTAATAAGTGAAGTCTAGTCTTCCTTAGGTATTGCCTATCTCATATAAAGTTTCTAAAAGTATTTCCCCAATTTACTCTCTGTCGCGTTCATAGTTAGTTAAATTAGTTAGTTAATTTTAAATTAAAAGCAAATCCCCTTAATTATTAGGCTAGATAATAAAAAGATAGTTAATACTAGTACTCTTGGTCCTTGAGGATACAATATTCCAGACTCACCACAGCTATACTATTGTTCGATAGGTGCACTTGCCTTTGTCGAAATAATAGTTAGTTTCGAGCTCCATCAAGTTTTTGGCGCCGTTGCCGGGGACTAAGATATTAGGAACACTAAATTTTTATTACTTTAGCCATTCTTACTTTTATTTTCAATTTATTTTGTTATTTAACTTCTCTAATTTTTCTATGCTTCTGGCAGGTAATTCTAGTTTATGACTAGAACAAACCCGTTAGGACCCTTGATTTTTGACAGTGATATAGAAGGTACCATTCGCAGAAACCGCAAAGAAATAAAGTGAAGCTTACAATACATAGAATAAGAGCAAGAAGATGAAACCAATATTATCGGAGAGATGGCTAATAATAATCCACTACCTCCTGTGGTTGCCGCAAATCCGGTGAATCAAAATCCTGCACCTCGTACTATGTATGATTATGCTAAACCTAATTTTATAGGAACTGTTTCAAGTATTATTAGACATGCTATTGCCGCAAATAATTTTGAACTGAATCCTAATACTATTCAGATGATTCAGCAATTTGTTCAGTTTGATGGTTTACAGGATGAGGATCCAAACAATCACTTGGCAAATTTTCTGGAGTTTTACGACACTTTCAAGATTAATGGCGTTTCAGATAATGCCATTCACCTTCGGTTGTTTCCCTTTTCGTTGACAAACAAAGCTAAACATTGGTTGAACTCGTTACCACGAGGATCAATCACTACATGGGACCAAATGACCAAAAAATTTTTGTTAAAATATATTCTGCTGGCTAAAACGACTAAGTTGAGGAATGATATCTCCTCTTTTGTACAGATGGATCTAGAGACACTTTACGATGCATGGGAGAGATACAAGGATCTACTAAGGAGGTGCCCTCACCATGGGTCACCCTTGTGGTTACAGGTTCAAACCTTTTACAACGGTGAGATCCCCTCAACCAGGCAGCTGATTGATTCAGCTGCCGCTGGAACCCTGAATAACAAAACCCCTAAAGTGACTTATGATTTTATTGAAGATATGACACTAAACAACTATTAGTGGCAAGTTATGAGGACAAAGCCAATAAAAGTCGTCAGTGTTTTCAACCTCGACGCAGTGACCATGCTATCAAACCAGGTAGAACTGTTAAATAAAAAGATTGATGCTTTGTATGGTTCTTCGCAGGTACATCCAGTGATGCAGTGCAATACAAATGGAGGAGGGATGAGCAATACAGAATATCCATCATACAACCCTAGCTTAGAAAGCGAACAGATGAACTATATGGGTAATAGTTCTATACCTCAAAATAACCCTTATAGTAACACTTACAATCCAGGTTGGAGGAACCATCCCAAGTTCTCAGGGGGTGGCCAAGTAAATCAAAGACAACAACCCCTCCCAGGCTTTCAACAGCAAGCTTACCCACAAGAGAAGAAGTCGAACCTTGAGGAGATGCTAACAAAGTTCATCGCGGTGTCAGAAACTCGTTTCCAAAACACCAAAACAGTACTTAAAAATCAACAAGCATCAATTCAAGGGATTGAGAACCAATTAGGATAGCTTGCTAAGCTGATCTCAGAATGACCACAAGGCAGCTTGCCAAGCAACACTGAAACTAACCCAAAGGAACAACTTCATGCCATTGCTGCTCATGATAGTGAAGGGTTAGATGAACCAAAAGTGAGGCAAGAGAATGTGGTAGAGGAAGGTAAGGTTGAGGTAAGCCATGATAAAACAAAATCGGTAATTACAGAGTACCAACCTCGCATGCCATACTCCAATGCGATAAAGAAAGACCACACAGATGAACAATTTAGTAAATTTCTTAAACTTCTAAAGAAATTACATATTAACTTACCGTTTCTTGAAGCTCTTTTGCAGATGCCAGATTCAAAGAAATTTTTAAAAGAGCTTTTGACAAACAAACGGAGGTTAGACAAGGCGTTGCATGTGGAACTAAATGCAGTGTGCTCAGCAATTTTGTAAAATAAACTACCACGAAAATTAAAAGATCCATGGAGTTTTACAATTCCATGTTTGTTGATAATGCTTTAGCTGATTTAGGGGCAAGCATCAATGTTATGCCTTATAAAATGTTTAAACAGCTAGGTCTAGGGAGACCCAAGCAAACTAGGATGAGCATTTAGTTAGCTGATAAAACTATTAGAATTCCTAGGGGTATAATCGAAGATGTACTAGTAAAAATTGATAAATTCATATTCCCAGTAGACTTCGTTGTTTTAGACATGGATGAGGACAAAAATGTTCCTTTAATTTTAGGAAGACCCTTTTCAGCAACTGCTAGAACTAAAATTGACGTTGGTACAGGTGAACTCATACTTCATGTAGGTGACGAGACGATCACTGTTCAGGCTCTTGACACGACTAGGACATCAAGTAATAAAGGTGAGAACATAAATTCTATTAATGACCATTCGGTTCAACCTTCTTCTCAGGAAGCACCACAAAATTACACAACTGAGACATATCCTAGACCTTGTGCAAACAAAGAAACAACTCACGACGAGTGAAGGCTTCAGATAAATGAACTAGATGAGTGGAAGACACATTTCAAGGAGAAACCAAGAAAACATGATGAACCAAAACAACTCCATGAGCCAAACCAATTTAAGATCGAAAATCAGGTATTGTTGGATAAGAAAGACCCTTAAATTACCACTTTAGACCTTAATACAAACGAAGAGATCCCTTTCATAGTACTTAATGTCTTTCCATACGAAACAGTTGAGGTAACTAATCCTAAGTTCGGCACTTTTCAGGTAAACACTACTCGACTCGAACTATATAGTGATCATAGAATTGATAGCAGGGGTGAGGAGTTTCAACTCCTCAAACCACCATGAGATATGCGAATGAGAGGTAAGTCTAGCTTAAGACTTTAAACGAGCGCTTCTCGGGAGGCAACCCGGGCACTAACCCCACTAATGTCATATTTTCGATTTTTAGCACTTAACTCAAAACTAACCAAAGCCAGGTTTCTCTATCCACATGGCCTTGCACACGGGCGTGGGCATGGCCGTGTGGACACCACGGATTTGCACACTGACGTGGCAGAGATCATATGAACCAAGGACAAAAAATCCCTAAAACACTGGCTTTGATAAAAGGCCACGGCCGTGCGATTCGACCGTGGTCGCCACTGAGAAATATACACGGGAATGTAACACGCCCGTGCTTTTAGGCCGTGGCCGACACTGAGTAATCCACATGGGTGTGGTAACCTTTACACAGGCATAGGAGAAACAAACAAAACACCACACAGTCGTGTGAGATGGCCAATGGACCTAACACGCCCTTGGCACACGGGCGTGGGCAGTCACCAGATCCCTGTTTCCTATTTTTAACCCCTCTTCTTCTCACTTTCTCTCCAAATTCTTCTTCTTCCAAACCCTAGCCACCACACCCCTTTCCTTTTTCTTTTATCCTTCCCCTTTCATTTTCCTTTCCCTCACTCTTTCTCTACACCACCATCACCATGTCAAAGAAGCGAAAGGACCCTACTACAGTCTTCATGTGTGAGACCAATCTCCATAAGTTCATGCCGGCAGCTTCATTACCTCGACAGGACAAGAACCTTGGAGTCCATTCAGTTTTTCTTTTCATTTTCTCTTCTTCTTTACTTTCCTTCTCTTTATCTTTGGTGTGCTTAATTTATAGTATTATATTTTGATTTCTTTAATTTAGGTTCTAAAGGCTGTTAGGGAATCACCACACCACGACCCTAGTATCCACCGCCACCTTCATCTACGCCCAACTTACCATTCCTTTTCCTTGACATCATCTGAAACTCAGGAAGTTTCACTTCTCCCCCTATCTTATGATTGTTTATATTGTATATATATCTTTGTACATTGAGGACAATGTACATCTTAAGTGTGAAGAGGTTATTGATTTCATTACCAAAAAAATCCCTAAATTATGTCTTGTTCTTAAAGTAATTTTCTCATATTACTACTAGAATGAAACTTTTATTGATTTATGATTTTCATTGATATGTTTCGAATTAAGTCATAGATTATTGTACATTGATGGTTTAAACTTTAAGACATTAGAGAATCAAGGATGATAAGTCTATTTTCAAAATAAAAAAATTTTTTAGGTTGTTTCCCTAATCTTAAATATTACTTCGAAGTTTAAAATTTACAAAGTTGACATCAAAAACCATGATTTTTGTGAGATCCTGAGCCTTTTAGAGCATATAATTTTCTTGCTCACTTTATTAGTTACGAGTGTGTCAACATTTGATTTGTTACTCTAGAACTTGCTTCGATTATACATGTCGAGACCACTTTTTTATTTGATATACTAAAGATGATAAAGGCATCTAGGATTTAACCCACTTACTCCACAAAAAGCCTACCTCCATAGTTAACCCCTAGTGAACCCCTTTTTAGCCTAATAAACCAATTCTTGACTCACTCATTAATATTAACCCAAAAACCAAATTTTTACTTCCCCTAATCTTTTGACATCCCTTTTTTGTCGAGATTTGAATTGAGCAGTTGCCTAACTATGTTCTCTATTTAATTGCCAAAGTTCTTTCTTATCATTGTATATTCTAAAAAAAAAGTTGAAGATTTATTCATTATTAGTGATTATGAGCTGAAACTGTTAATTCAATATCATTAGAAGAAGCTCGTGTTATTTAGTGATAAGTTTTCAATCAAGGTAATTATTCAGTATTAGTAATTTTTCTAGTTAGGTGATTGGTAAATTAGATCTCAATTTTAACCTTCTAATTCAGCCTTTATCCACACCTTTAACCCATGCCCCATTACAACCCTTTAAAGACCTTTTGATTTATGTATCATCTTATTTTATAGTGGTGGAGATTTGATTTTCATGCAAGCCTATGGGATTAACTTTTCATGTTCGACTTTTTGAGTGCTTAATTTGAACCTTAAACACCTTGAGTGATTTGAGTGAATCTTTAGTGAGGATGTCAATTCTTGTCAGTTTTGAATCAGAGGTAATTATTTAGGTAAGGGAAAACACCTATGTTTTCGTGCTATAAAAATTTATGACTTAGATTGTTTGAATCTTTAGGACTTTTTTAGTTAAATTATCAATGTATGAATTATCTATGAATTATGATGAAACATTATTGATAAGGATTATGAATCAAGGAAGTTCATTTTTAATTGTGAGTTCAGAATTTTCCTTGAGGACAAGCAAAAGCTTAAGTGTGGGGATATTTGATAAACCATAATTTACACATATTTTAACCCCATGCTTGGCTTAATTTTTGGATGATTTTCCATTGAATTTGATGAATTTGATGCTCCTAATCTCTTAATTTCATGTTTTATACTCAGGAGAGCTTAGGGAGTCGAAAAGAACGAGAAACGGGCCAAAAAAGGGACAAATTGGGCCTACACAGCCTGGACCACTACACACGGGCGGACCACACGGCCGTGTGTGGCAAGCAGATTCGCACACAGCCGAAAGAGTCCAACACGGGCGTGTCACACGGGCATGTCCCTACCGAAATTAGGAAGAATTCTATTCGGAATAGGATACTTGTGGGCCAAGTAAGGCATCCCGAAAGTCTATATAAACACCCTAGGGGGCAACCTAAAAGGGAGTTCGAGAGGTCATCGAATAGATGCCGAGCAGAAGGAGAAAATACTCCAAGACAGCCGTCGGGAACAGCTTAGGAGAAGAATCTCCATCAAGACTGAAGATCTCCCATCAAGTTCTTTAGGAGTTTTTGGGTTTTCTTATGTTTTATTATTTTTCCTCTTTTATGATGTTTCCCTCTTTTAGTATGAACTAAATCCCTCAAATACCTGAGGGGATGAAACCTAAGACAGATCTTATTATTATTTGATTTGTGAGATAAATATTTGTGCTTATTCTCAATTGTGAGTTCTTATTCTTGTTTTGATAATTCAGGTTATTGATTTAAGTCGAATGTGCTTATTCAGTGGAGCAAAAGTCCCAGTTTAAGAGTAGATCAAAACAATTAAGTGGAGTTGATTGCAACCTTAGAAATAGGTCGACGAAAATCTTCCTGAATTAGGGTTAACCCTAATAAGGGAATCCATAGATCGAGTTAATGCGACAATAGGGGTTTTAATTAGAAAGAGATTTCAATTAATCAACCTAGAGTCAGTTGTTTTTAGTCTTGAAAGAGATATTACCATAAATTAGGGATTTCTACGGATTAAGCCAAGTGAATAAATCGCATGAATCAAAAGTAATAAGTGAAGTCTAGGTGGATCCTTCCTGAGGTATTGCCTATCTCATATAAAGTTTCTAAAAGTATTTCCCCAATTTACTCTCTGTCACGTTCAAAGTTAGTTAAATTAGTTAGTTAATTTTAGATTAAAAGCAAATCCCCTTAATTATTAGGCTAGATAATAAAAAGATAGTTAATACTAATACTTTTGGTCCTTGAGAATACGATATTCCGGACTCACCACAGCTATACTACTGTTCGATAGGTGCGGTTGCCTTTGTCGAAATAATAGTTAGTTTCCAGCTCCATCAAGTAGTAGCACGTGGATTTTCAAAAGATAAATGCTTTTCAAAACACCACGTTTTCGTAGCATACTATAAAAGCTGCTGCATCAAACATTGTTTTAAAGTATAGTAACAAACTACTTAATCAACATTCTGCTAAAAATAATTTGAGTTTTAAATGAACAAAATGCCCAAAAATTTCTTTTAAGATCATAAACGAGATTTAATACAGAACGGGTTTTCGAATGAAACTATGTTTTCGAAAAACACTTCAATGTGATATCGCCAAATTCGGCCATAACGTCTAGGACGGGTTTGGGGTGTTACATTTAGTGGTATCAGAGCCTGATTACAAAACTCGACTATGATTTTTGGGTTTCTTCTAAAACTTGGAATTTTCAAAAAGAACTGTTCCAAACGATTTGGAAGTATTTATAAATATTTTTACTGGATGTGTGGTATACGAAATCTCTGGCGCTAATGTGGTAAGTCCTCTGAAACTTCTGTTTGTTTAAAGTGTAATATTGAGACTACTATAGGTAGTAGACTGTACTGAAATATTCTGGTTAGGGAAAACTAAAACTGTAGTAAGATAGCATTCTGTGAAAGCAAACTCTTCAATACTGATATTACTTCCATAAGATATCTATTAATCAACACTGGAACTGTAAACTGATGCATAAAATTGTTAAAAATAGATCATACGCAATTTTATAATGAGCACAAGAGGTACTCGTGGAAGGGTTACAGGAGGCCGTGGCGGAGGCCGTAGAGGTGCTCAGGCTGGGTCTTCATCATCGGGCCACATGCCTAACCCTGAAGCTGGGAAGGCACCGGCTTCACCTGTGTTTGAGACTAGGTCTCACAATCGAGCGGCTGGGGACGATGCATTGTCCCAAGCTATGTTGCGAATTCTGGAGAGGGTCGCTGGGCCTAATATTGGTACTAGAGGCCGTGGGTCGGTCACAGAAATACTCTGATCTAATGGGGCTGAGATTTTTAGGGGTATTGCTACAATTGCCCCTAACATGGCTAAATATTGGATTGAGGCCACAGAGAGGATCATGGATGACCTCGACTGCACCCCCGAACAAAAACTAAAAGGTGCAGTGTCATTGTTGCGAGATAATGCCTATCAGTGGTGGCTTGTAGTTAAAGGGGGTACTCAGATCGACCGATTGACATGGGAATTCTTCAAGACTACTTTCCAAGGGAAGTATGTGGGCGCTAGTTATGTGGGTGCCCGGAGGAGGGAATTTCTAGATCTGACTCAGGGGGATAAATTAGTGCCTAAGTATGAAGCTGAATTTTTGTTATTGAGCCGCTATGCACGTGGGATGGTGGCAACTGAATATGAGCAGTGTGTTCGGTTCGAGGACGGCCTTAGGAATAGTCTGAGAGTTTTGATAGCTCCACAAAGGGAGTGAGATTTTGCCACACTAGTAGATAAGGCGAAGATCGCCGAGGAGGTAAAGCGTACTGAGCGTCAGAACAGAGAGAAGGGTAGGAATAAGAGGGATTCGGAGCCCTCAAGTTTCGTTCAGAGGCTGAACGAAAAGGCCAGAGTGGATGGGCCAGTCAGAGTTGGGGCCCCTATTGCTGCTACTGGACCGCAGCCATGTGTTGACTGTGGTAGACGCCATCAGGGCGAGTGCTGGAAAAGGATTGAGGCATGCTTGAGGTGTGGATCATTAGAGCACCGTATTAAAGATTGTCCACGAAGGCCTAAGCAGATACAGGTTACTGGCCGGGGTAATGTTCAGCCGTAGAGAGGTGTTCAAAAGCCACCGAGAGGCCGTGGTTAGGACAGAAGTGGAAATGGCATGGGCCGTGGTCGTAGAGCACTGGGCAGAGGTGCTAATCATACTGAGGCGAGGCAGCCAGCTCTGGTTTATGCTGCACGTCGTCGAGAGGACGGAGATGCCCCAGATGTTATAACTGGTACGTTCTTTATCTATAATGTACCTTATATTGCACTGATTGATGTTGGGTCTATGCATTCTTATATAGCATGTTTGGTGTCTAAGACATTGGGTATAATGGTTGAAACCACTGCGAGTGAGGTTACTATGTTGAGTCCTTTAGGGCAGTCAGTTAAGGTAAGCAAATTGTTTAGAGATGTAGCTTTGGAGGTTCAAGGAACCATCTTTTTGGTGCATTTAATGGAACTTCCTTTTGGAGAATTCGACTTAATACTGGGCATGGATTGGCTGGTTAAGCATCAAGCGAATTTAGATTGTGCTACTAAACGGGTAGTACTGAAAACTGTGAAGGGTGATGAGGTGGTGGTAATATGGGAGCGTCGGAATTATTTGTCAAATGTGATTTCTGCCCTGAAGGCCGAGAAGTTGGTTCGTAAGGGTTGTGAGGCGTATATATCCTACATCAATGTTTTTGATTCTGAACTTTCGTCTGTTAAAGATATCAGAACAGTCAAAGATTTTTCGAATGTTTTTTCCCGATGAACTACCTGGACTACCTCCAAACCATGAAGTTGAATTTGGGATTGAGCTCCTACCGAGTATAGCTCCGGTGTCCATTGCTCCGTATAGAATGGCACCGAAGGCGCTAGTGAAGCTTAAGGCACAGATTCAAGAGTTACTGGATCGAGGATTCATCCGCCCTAGAGTGTCTTCATGGGGAGCACCGGTGTTATTTGTGAAAAAGAAGGATGGATCCATGTGTATATGCATCGACTACCGGCAACTGAATAAATTGACTATTAAGAATAAGTACCCCCTGCCAAGGATTGATGATCTATTCGACTAGTTTTGAGGAGCTTCGGTCTTCTCTAAGATTGATCTCCGATCGGGGTACCATCAATTGAGAGTCAAAGAGGCTAATGTTCACAAGATAGCGTTAGGACTCGTTATATTCATTATGAGTTCATTGTGATGCCGTTTGGACTGACGAATGCACCAGCAGCTTTTATGGATCTGATGAACCGAGTGTTCTAGCCTTATTTTGATCGATTCGTAGTGGTTTTTATAGATGACATCTTGGTGTATTCGAGAACTGAGGACGAACATGACGCACATCTCCGAGTTATTTTGCAGATTCTGAGGGAGACACAATTATACGCTAAGTTCAGCAATTGTGAATTCTGGCTACGAGAGGTAACATTTCTGGGCCATGTGGTATCTACTGAAGGGATTAGAGTTGATCCTCGAAAAATTGAAGCTGTTTTGGATTGGAAGCCATCTAAGACGGTATCTGAGATTCGAAGTTTTCTGGGTCTGGCAGGGTATTTTAGATGTTTTGTTGAGGGGTTTTCGTTGATTGCTGCACCTCTAACTAAATTGTTGCGTAAAGGGGTGCCATTTGTCTGGACTGATAAGCAGCAAGGGAGTGTTGAGAAACTTATGAAGGTTTTGACGGAGGCCCCTGTCTTAATACAGTTAGAGTCTGGGAAAGAATTCATTGTCTACAGGGATGCATCACATGTCAATTTGGGATGTGTGTTGATTTAAGAGGGTAAGGTAGTGGCATATGCGTCTCACCAGCTTAAGTCTCATGAGGCAAATTATCCGACGCATGACTTGGAGTTGGCCGCGATGGTGTTACCTGTACAGTGAAAAGTGTATCATTTACACAAATCACAAGAGCCTCAAATACCTCCTCACTCAGAAGTAGCTAAATCTTAGGCAGCGTAGATGGATTGAGCTACTTAAGGATTATGACTGTTTGATTAAATACCATCCTGGTAAGGCCAATGTGGTTGCTGACGTACTGAGCCATAGGGCTATGGCAGATCTGAGGGTGATGTTTGCTCGTCCCAGCTTATTTGATGATGGTAGCTTGTTGGCCGAACATCAAGTTAAACCGTCGTGGATTGAATAGATTAAAGGCAAACAGTTGGAAGATGGGTCTTTGGGTCCTCGATTCCGAAAGATTGAAAGTGGGGAAACTTCAGATTTTGCACTAAATAGCGAACGGGTACTGTGTTTCCGTGGGAGAGTTTGTGTACCAAGAGATACTGATTTGAGGCAGTCTATACTGCGAGAGGCGCATAGTAGTCCTTATGCTATGCATCCCGGCAGGAATAAAATGTACCGAGACCTTCGTGAGTTATATTGGTGGCCAGGACTTAAGCGTGAAGTTACCTACTTTGTGAGTAAGTGTCTGACTTGCTGGCAGATTAAGGTTGAACATTAGTTACCTTTAGGGTTGCTTCAGCCAGTTAAAATTCCACTTTGGAAGTGGGAGAGAGTAAATATGGACTTCGTTAGTGGGTTGCCCCTACGCCTACTAAGAAAGATGTAGTATGGGTCATAGTGGATCGGTTGACCAAGTAAACCCATTTCATAGCAGTGCTACTAATTACTCTTTGTAAAAGCTGGCTAAACTGTATGCGGCTGAGATAGTGAGACTGCATAGGGTACTGGTTTCCATAATATCAAATAGAGATCCTTGCTTCACGTCTCAGTTCTGGAAGAAGTTACACGAGGCTTTGGGTATAAGATTAGACTTCAGTACGGCGTTGTAATTGCCCGATTCAGGGGCTAGTCAGAACAGTGGTTCAAACCCACTAATCCAAGGTTAGAGAAAATTATTTTCATGGTATTTTACGAGTTAGAGCATGCTTATATAAGTACATGAAAATTTTGGTGCTTTAATTTTAGCGATTTCATGCTTAATCGCGAAAAAGGACTAAATCGCATAAAGTGCAAAAGTTTAAAATTACAAGCTAAGGGTGCCAAATAGCTATGGAATATTAATTTGAGGTCTTTAAAGGGCAATTAGCCCCCTTAAGTGATGGTTGACCGGACATAGGAGACAAAATATGTCAAAATTGGTCAAGTTGGTGGATTAGGTGAAAAATTGTCTAGGAAATAAATTAAAATAAAGAAGAAAAGATATCATCTTTCTTCTCCTTTCCTTCCACCAAAAATTTGTAGCAAAAATAAGGGTTGAGAGCTTAAAAATTTTAGCACACTCTTCTCCTTACAAGTAAGTGTTTTAGTGATCATTTCTTGATAATAATTGTACTTTTGGAACCCCTAAAGCTTAAGCTTTCTAAAGAGGGGACTATTTTGTTAAATGGTGAAGAGTTTAGAGTTTTTCCATGAAAGCTTTTAAGTTGTTTGCTGCATTTTTATGGAAGAAAATGGGTCTTAGTTGTTAGATGAACAACTTTTGTGAAAGGTGTTATCATGAAAACACCTAAAAGGGACCTTTTTGTAAAGGTTGTAAAAGGTTAGGTAAAAGTGTGAAATAATGAGTTTTGATGGTTGCCATAAGAGAAATAAATGTTCACCTAGGCTTGTTAAAGAAAGAAATTTGATTAAAATTAATTTTCGAGCCTAAGGGTAAAATAGTCATTTTGTAAAAGTCTAAGGGCAAAATAGTAATTTTTCCAAAACATGATTATTGAAATGCAATTATTAATGTGAATATTTAAATGAGCTAATTTACTATTATAGATCAAGAAGAACCAAGAATTAACTTCGATCGGGGAAACAACAAAGTATCGGACTAGATTGACGATCTAACTTGTTTTGAAATCGAGGTAAGTTTGTATGTGATAAATTCAACATTTATGCTAGCATATTTGAGAATGTTTGATGTTATAATGATGCATGATATTCTATAAAATTGAGTAATTGGTGTTGAATGAGAAAGATGATAAAAGTTGAGATGTTGAAGTCCCAATGGGACTATAATAAATGTAAAATTACTATCATCGAGACATGAGATGGATAAGGTACCATGTAAGACCACGTCGAGGACATGGCCTCGGCACCAAATTGAGATTCCGTATAAGACCATATAGGGGATATGGCTTCGGTATTGAGTATGAGAATCGTATAAGACCATATTCGGGATATGGAATTGATACTTGAAGTGAGATTCCATATAAGACCATATCCGGGATATGGCATCTGCACTCAGAAGTGACCCCATGTAAGACCACCTCTAGGATGTGGCATTGGCTTCGTGTTTATGTTAATGACAATGAATATGCGTCTTTGAATATCCCTAGTGATTTGGTGGTGAAATAGATAAGCTTAGAGACAGAAATGAGATTAGTACTAAAGCTATGTGATTGAGTGAATACAGGCACCGGTGAGTAATTCACGAGAAATGTTTACGATATGTGGCATGGTATGTGCTAGATAAGAACAAGTACGAGTAAATTATGGCAAAGTGCTTAAGACTTTGAGTAGTTATCTAATGCCATGAATTAATGTCATTATGAGCTTATTGTTTCATGCAAACTTACTAAGCTTTATGCTTACCCCTCTCGTTTCCCTTTTCCTTGTAGTATTGCCAAGATAACTCGAGGATCGTGGGACGTCGAATTTTGGAAATTACACTTTTGACATCTCTTGGGTATAACAAAGTTAGACTTATTTTGAGTATGGCATGTATAGGACTTGGGTATTTTGTTATGTCATATTAATAGCCAAAGTGTTGGCTATTTATGTTATCAAAGTCATTTTGTAAATGGTCATTGGAATTGGGCCAATACATGACAAATTTATTTATATTCATTGATGATGAAATTATGAAGTTTATGCTTGTGTGGATGCTTTGATTTGAGTTCTTAGAAGTGCCTTAGGGTCATGAGTTATGATGAATTGAGTTGGTATAAGTATGGTTGCTATGTAGGGTGGCATTTGGCTTGGACTATAGCCTTTTTAATGTCCACACGAGTAGACACATGGGCATGTGTCTAAGCCGTGTGAGACACACGGTCAGCCACATGGGCGAGTTGATCGGTCGTGTGTTCCCTGCATGCTAGGTTTACAAAGTCAGAATGCTCAGTAATAAACACACGGGTAGAGACACGGCCGTGTGTCTCAGCCGTGTGGGAGGCACGGCCATGGACATGGGCATGTGCCTAGGCACTGTGAAGTCTGCACTTAAATTTTGGAATTTAATTCAACACATGGCCTAAGGACACGGGCGTGTGCCTTGGCCGTGTGACCCAAGTGAAGTGATGACGTCATAAACAGAATGCCATGGTTTTGGCACACGGGCTAAAACACGGGCATGTCGAGGCCATGTGAGGAACACGGGCCAGGGACACAGGCGTGTGTCAGGCCGTTGAAAACCCCTGTAGGTTTGAATTAAAAATTAAATTCCATATGGGCTAGGGACATGGGCGTGTGTAACCACACGGCCTGCCCACACGGGCGTGTTCCATTTCACACTGGCGTGTGGCCCCTGTTTGGGCAAAATTTTTCTAAGAGTGTAAGTGTCTGATTTAATTCCGAGACTTTCCAAACATATGTTTAAGGCCTCATAGGCCCATGATAAGGATGTTATGCATTTGAATGAGAAGTTTTAAGTTGGGGATAGATTTTTAGAGCCCAAAGTTGTATGTGCTAGCAAGTTAAGTCCGACAATGCCTCGTACTCGGTTCCGAAGTGGAATACGGGTAAGTGGTGTTACAGGCATTTCATCCTCAGACAGATGGTCAATCAAAGAGGGTGATTCAAATACTGGAGGATATGTTAAGGAGTTGTGTAATGGATTTCCGAGGTTGTTGGGAAGACTATTTGCCATTGGTAGAGTTTGCATATAACAATAGCTACCAGTCTAGCATACAGGTGGCACCTTACGAGGCATTATATGGCTGTAGATATCGTACTCTTACATGTTTGACTGAGTTGTGCAAGCGGCGTGTTCTGGGCCCTGAATTGGTTTCTGATACCGATGACAGAGTTAAATTAATTCGGGATCGATTGAAGGCGGCATCTAATAGACAGAAGTCGTATGCAGATTTGAAGCACAAGGAGATTGAGTATTCTGTGGGGGACTTTGTTTTTCTTAAGGTATCGCCATGGAAGAAGGTACTGAGATTTGGGCAGAAGGGCAAGTTGAGCCCTAGGTTTATTGGGCCTTATAGCATACTGAAATGTGTGGGACTGATTGCCTATCAACTGGAGTTACCTCCAGAGTTGGATCGGATTCATGATGTATTCCACATCTCTAAGCTGAGGCGTTATCGCTCTGATCCCACACATGTGGTTTAGACTGAGGAGATTGAGATTAGACCGGACTCGACCTTTGAGGAGGAACAAATTCAGATTTTAAATTGTGATGTGAAAGTTTTAAGGAAGAAGTCTAATCCACTGGTTAAGGTACTTTGGCGCAATCACAGCTCAGAGGAAGCCACGTGGGAACCCGAGGAGGTGATGCATCAACAATACCCTCATCTGTTTTGATCAGGTAAATTTCGAGGCCAAGATTTTCTTTTAGGGGGTAGAGTTGTAAAGCCCCAAAACCTAAGTAATTATTTTTGTATGTTTGTAACGCAATTGTGTATCTGCCTCAGTGGGTTAAGTGATTTGGGTGTGTTTGGGAGTGTTTGAGAAGTCCTGGGTTCAAGCCTGGGCATGTGCAAAAAGTTTTGTTTTTAAGGAATAAACCCCTGCCTATAGTTAGTAGGCTTTTAAATTATTGTGGGTAAAGCAAGACATAAAAAGTCTGTTGGTCTAGGGGATAGGTGGCGTGTTACCTATGCCAATGGAATAAGGTTCGAATCTTGGTGGGGGCAGTGGAGTATTTATTTTGCTGCTGTGCCGTAGAGGGTGTTGTGGTTTGACTGAAACACTGAAGTGGTTGAGTAGAATTCAAATTAGGTTGTTGAAGGAAGGTGTGATCGGGTGGAGAGATTTGAGGAGGAATTTTTGGAGGAAATCAAGGGAACTGAGGGGAGAGGGAGTGTTGTGCCGAAATGGGACTCTGGGGCACTCAAGAGTTCGGGCAGAGAGGTATGCTCCTCATTTTCGGTTTTGCTTGGTATGTGTTTTTCTCTCTTTTTGCTTGAAGGTTGAATGTTGTAGGGGTTTTCGGGCATTCTTCTGTTTCATTTCTTTCGTATTTGACAACCTCTTCTTTGGCCAAAATTTCTCCTACCGCTTCCTTTCTTTTTTGCTCTCTTTTGCAAATACAATTTTTTTATTTTCGCTTCTCTACTCTCAAGTCTACCGTCCCTCTCTTTCTTTCTTCTTTTGCTGAATTTTGTGAGGTGTGGGTTCAGCTAGATCATTGTTCTTCCCTTGGCCGAATCTCTTCCTTCTTTCATCTTTCCCTTTCATTTCCTGGTTGCCAAATCTTTTCTTTCTCTTGGGATCGACCATGTTCTGTTCTTTGTTTTTTATTAAGTATTCTATACTTGCTATTAGGTCTTGTACTTCGTAGTTTGTTCTCTTCCTCACGTTGTTGGTAAGTGTAATAGTATGGCGTTATCTTGTTGCTTATTGATTAAGTGCTTACCCATTTTCGGTTTGTGCCTAGGAACTTTTCAAAAGGTAGAAGGTTCGTAATTAACGTTTGGGTAGGCGAAGCTTCCCTCTTTTCTCGATCGAAGGTAATGTTGTTGTGAGTTTAACAATTGGAATAACTTGTGTGTATTCGATTGAGTAAATGTTTAAATGATTAATTGGGGATTGATGGTAAAGTATAGGTTTCAAACGTGTGGGCGGTTTTCTCAACAAAAAGAAGTCAGGTGTGTAAAAACTGTCCAAATCGTAAATCGGCAAAAGCTGGAAATAATGATAGCCTTTCGGCTTTTAGCAAAACGTACAAGAGAGGTTAACTGAATTCTTACCAAATCCACTTTCGATCCTACGGCCTAAATTCGGCTTTTGAGATTAGTATGGTGACAGAGACAATTCGGCACCAATAGGGAGAAGAAGAGAGAAGTGATCGGCTAGAACTAAAGGTGAACAAGAGAAGGAATTTAATAAGAGAAGGTATGGGGAATTCGGCTAGAGAGAAAACCAAAATTTTGGCAAAGGAATGATGGGTATTTTTTTCGGCAAATGGAAGAATCTGGCTAAGGGGGAGAAAAAGAAATGTAATGGAACCCAAGGAACCTCTCCAAGGAATTCGGCAACTCCTTTTATAGCCAATAGCTAAATCCTACCTTCCCGCACAGTCCAATTCGGCACCAACTCTTCCCACCTCTCATCTCTTAATTTTTCTCCATGATATCTCCCTTATCTCATCCGAAATTCCCTCCTTTATCAGCTCACAAGACCAATTCAAACACTTCAACAAAAGAGTCCAAATTCCACACAACTATGGTCGTCCACTATGCAAAATAAACACTCCAAAAACACCTTACCACTACTCGAACCTTGGACCTCTTCACGCCACCTTGTAGCTCCCCAGTGACGACACCTTGCCCCTGGACCACAAGCCTATTTGTGTCCTATTTTCCCCTTAATCTGCTTAAGAGGCCTAATGCCTGAGACTAGGGTCCATTAAAGCAAGAAAAATAAATTTTTCCATATGGTCGTCCCTATCTCTAAGACTTCAAATAATCTCGATAATACCTTAAAATTAATATTCTAAGTGCTACTCATACATACCAACCTCAATGCACAAAAATTTAAAGCTTCGAGATTTTTAGGGCGTTACAACCTAATAGGCCCAAATCTACTAGGCCCAAATTTGGGGCGTTACAGTAAACTATATCTATGTGATGTCAATTGAATGAATATATATATAACTATGAGATTAGGAATGCTATGCTCGGAATTGAATTAGAGGGCACTAAGTGTTCAAAATTAGAAACGAGACAGAGATGATTAGCACTGTGTACGAAAAGATGGAACCTTCGGCTTATCAAATTGGCACTGTGTGTGCGATACCGATATAAGTTCGGTTTAACATATTGGTACTAAGTGTGCGGTGACGATTATGTTTCAGTTATGAAATTGGCACTAAGTGTGCGAATAAATCAAAAGAATAGCAAAGGTTGAACGAGAGGTAATATCGAGCAATTGAGTAGCATGAATGGTGAGTAACTATGTGTTGATCAAGGTACGTTTGAACCTATGTGGTTGATGATAGCTTTAAAAGTTGAATGAATAGATACTTGAACATAAGGTTGAGATTGATGATGAGCCTAATTGTGCATTTATCTATGTGATGGTATAAATATATATATATATATGTGGTGTTATTGAGTAGTATGTATTGTATTTCGAACTTACTAAGCTTTTGAAAGCTTACTGTGTAATTTGTTTCTCTATTTTACAGTGTCAGTAAAGCTAGCTCAGATCCGGGGTATCGTCAACATCTCTATCACACTATCGGCAATCTATTCTTGGGTACCTTTGGAAAGATGCATATAGTTGAAATATGGCATGTATAGGCTAGAAGTTATGGCATGTTTTGAAATGCTTAATCCTTGCCATGTGATTTGGCTTGGAAGTGGTATGATGTAGATTTTAAATGCGAGCTTTGTAAATGGTAAATATGGTATGTTTCATGCTTAAATGGTTGATGAAAATTATGGTTTAAATTTGAATGGTGGTAAGGTTTATATGATGTTTGGTCTATATGTTTGAGATGTGAATTTCGGTACTTTGGTTAAACCAATGTGAGATGAAATTGATTATTAGTATAGATGGTATAGTTGGTGAATAATTGATACATGAAAAGGTATGTTTGGATGCATTTTTTAGGCATGAATTGGTATTGCTTTGAAGCTTGTAGGTATGACCCAAGTGTGGGTGGCATTTTGGCCTTGCAAATGACCTATTTTGCAAACGCGTCCAAGGGACACGGGTGTGTGTCTCTGCCGTATGGCTTAAGGGCCACTTTGAAGTGTGCCTAGGCAGGTTACACGGCCGTGGCACACGGGCGTGCCTGGTGGCCGTGTGACCAAGTTAGTAACTAGCTTAATTTCACACAGCATGGCACACAGGCATGTCTGGTGGCCGTGTGGACAAGTCAGTATGTATGCCCTGTTTTGACACAGCCTGGACACATGGGCGTGTCTGGTAACCATGGGAGGCACAAGGCCTTCCTACACGAACGTGTGACCTCTACAATTTGGAAAAATGTTTAAATTTCTAAGACTTTTTGTATGTATTCGGTTTAGTCCCGACCTCTTTCTAACACGTGATTAAGGTCTTGTAGACCTCAATAAGAGACTAAATGTTTAAAATTGAATATGTTTGATTGATGATTGACTTTATGTCGTGAAATGGATGTGAAATGTTTCGATTGTTCGGTAATGCCTCTTAACCCTATTCTGGCGACTGTTTCGGGTTAGGGGTTTTACAGTCATCACCTCGCTATGGTCACATGGACAAGGCACACGCCCGTGTCCTTAGACCGTGTGCCGAATTAAATTCCAAATTTTAGGTGCCGACTCCACACGGCCTGGGCACACGCCTATGTCCACGGCCGTGCCTCCCACACATCATTAGCATTAGCACTAATCTTATCTCTAGCATAAGCTTAATCATTTACGACATGGAAATTATTTAAGTTATTCAAGGATATATATGTAATCGTCCTCATTCATAGAATTTCGACACCAATGCCACATCCCAGATGGGTCTTACGTGGGGTCACTTCTAAATGCCGATGCCATATCCCTAATATGGTCTTATACGGAATCTTATATCGTATGTCAATGCCATATCCGGGATATGGTCTTATACGATTCTCATATTCGTTGCCGATGTCATATCCCAAATATGGTCGTATACGGGATCTCTAATCGGTGCTGAGGCCATGTCTCAAACATGGTCTTATACGGGACCTTACCTTTCTCATATTTTGATTATCTTATTCTCTCGTTTATTAAAGTCCAATCGGGAATTTCACATTACAATTCTCGTCATTTTCTCATTTAGCATTATAATTCAAAATTCGTAGAAATTTTATATAACATTGCTACTATCAAATATTTAGAAGCTTAATAACATGACGGTCAATTTATTACACGCAAACTTACCTCGATTTTCAAAATAGGCTAGATGGTCGATCTAGTCCGATACTTTGCCCTTTCCTCAATCGAGGTTAATTCTTTGTTCTTCTTGATCTATAATAGCAAATTAGCTCATTTAATTATCACATTACCTAATGCATTTCAATATCCATGCTTTGGCAAAATTACTATTTTGCCTTTAGACTTTCACAAAATGACCATTTTACCCCTAGGCTTGGAAATCAATTCTAATCAAATTTCTTTCTTTAACGAGCCTAGGTGAGCATTTATTACTCTTATGGAAACCATAAAAACTCAACATTTCACACACTTACTACATGTTTTACAACTTTTAGAAAAAGATCCTTTTAGGTGTTTTCATGGAAACACATTTCACAAATGTTGTTTATCTAACAAATAAGACTCATTTTCTAACATAAAAATGCAGCAACCGACATAATTACTCATATGGAAAAACTCTAGACTCTTATCCATTTTGCAAAATAGACCCCTCATTAGCAAGATCATGATACAAGGGTCCTAAAAGTACAAAAATCATCAAGAAAAGTCACGAAAATCACTTACTCGTAAGGAGGACAAGTTGCTGAAAATTTTAAGCTTTCAAACCCTTATTTTTGCTGGTAATTTCGATGGGAGGAGGTGAATGAATAGTGTGATATCATCTTTTTCTTTATTTATTTATTTATTTCCTTCAATCTAATCCACCTACTTAACCAATTTTAACCTCTTTTTTTCCGCTATGGCCAGCCAACCATCAATTAAGGGGATAATTTCCCTTTAAAGACCTCTAATTAATATTCTATGGCTATTTGGAACCCTTAGCTTGTAGTTTGGAACTTTCACACTTCATGCGATTTAGTCCTTTTTCGCGATTAAGCATGAAATCGCTAAAATTTAAGCACTAAAAATTTTATGTACTTATATAATCATGCTCTAACTCATAAAATAACATAAAAATAATTTTCTCTAACCTCGGATTAGTGGTTCCAAAACCACTATTCCAACTAGCCCTTAAATCAGGCTGTTACAATTCTCCCCCTTAAGGATTTTCGTCCTAAAAAATCTTACCGGTGAAAAGGTTGGGATATTGGTTTTCATGGTCTCTTCGGGCTCCCATGTGGCCTCTTCCATTTCATGTCTCTGCCATAGCACTTTAACAAGGGTTATACTTTTTTTTCTCAACTGTTTGATCTCTCGTGCCAAGATCTTAACCGGCTCCTCACCATAAGTCATGTCTGGTTGAATCTCTACCTCTATTGGTACGATCACATGTGAAGATTCTAAACAGAATCAGTGTAACATGGATACGTGAAAGACATCATGAATCTTTTCCAACTCAGCTGGTAAGGCCAAACGATAAGCTACCAGCCCTATCCTCTTGGTAATTTCATAAGGCCCGATAAAACGCGGACTCAATTTGCCTTTCTAGCCAAATCTAAGGACTTTTCTCCATGGTGATACTTTCAGGAACACTTTATCACCTACTTCAAACTCAATCTCTTTCCTTTTTAAATTCGAATAGGACTTTTGTCTATCTGAGGCTGCTTTAGACATTCACGTATCACCTTTGCTTTCTCTTCAGTTTCTCTGACCAAATCGACCCCGTGAATCTAATTCTCTCTGAGTTCTATCCAATACAAGGGCATTCGGCACTTACGCCCCTGCAATGCCTCATAAGGCGCCATTTTCAAACTTGACAGAAAACTGTTGTTGTAGGCGAATTCCACCAACGGTAAGTATTTTTCCCAATTGCCTTGCAATTCCAAAACGCAACATCGAAGCATGTCTTCAAGTACCTGTATCACTCTCTCTGACTGCCCGTCGATTTGAGAATGGAAAGCTGTACTAAAACTCAATTTTGGGCCTAAAGCCTCTTGCAACTTCTTCCAAAACTGTGACGTAAATCTCCGATCTCTATCCGATATAATCGACAACGGTACTCCATGAAGTCTTACTATTTCTGCCACATACAAATCTGCCAACTTATCAAGTGAGTATTCGACCCGTACTGGTATAAAATGGGCGGACTTCGTGAGTCTATCAACTACGACCCATGCAGCATCTTTCTTTTTCGGTGTCAACTGTAAACCCGTCACGAAGTCCATAGTAATATGGTCCCACTTCCACTCGGGAACCATAATGGGTTGAAGTAGACCCGAAGGTTCTTGGTGTTCAACCTTGACTTGTTGGCAAATCAGGCATCTCGATACAAACTCGAAAATGTCTTTCCTCATACTCGGCCACCAATACCACTTCTTCATGTCGTTATACATCTTCGTGCTACCTAAATGTACAGACAAACATCCACTATGTGCTTCATGCAAAATCTTTCAGATAAGCTCATCGTTTTTGGGTACACAGATCCTATCTCGAAACATTAAACATCCATCGGGACTTATCCGAAAGTCAGACTCAATATTTGACTCACATAGAACCCTTTTGGCTTGTAAGTCGCTGTCACCTTTTTGAACTTCACAAATATCTTGGAGAAACAATGGTCTAGCCCTCAACTCGGCTAGAATAGAACCATCATCTGACAAAGCCATCCGCGTCTTCATGGCTCTCAGCGCAAACAAAGATTTTCTGCTTAAAGCATCGGCGATCACGTTCACCTTTCTCGGATAATTGTCAATCATTAGTTCATAATCCTTGATTAACTCTAACCATCTTCATTGCCAAGATTCAACTCTTTTTGAGTTATCAAGTACTTTAGGCTCTTATGATCAGTGAACACCCAACACCTCTCACCATACAAATGATGTCTCCAAATCTTTAGTGCAAAAATAATTACGGCTAACTCCAAATCGTGAGTTGGATAATTTTTCTTGTGCGGCTTTAACTGTCTAGAAGCATATGCAATCACCTTGCCCTCCTGCATAAGTACACAACTCAATCCATTCATGGATGCATCACTATAAACCACAAATTCTCTTCCCAGCTCAGGTTGCACTAAAACAGGAGCCTCAGTCAACAACGCCTTAAGTCTCTCAAAACTCTGTTGGCAATTTTCTGTCCAAACAAACTTCACATCCTTTTGCAGTAGCCTCGTCATTGGAGTAGCTATCATGGAAAACCCTTTAACAAAACGCCTATAGTAGCCAGCTAGGCCCAGAAAACTCCTAACCTCGGTTAAATTCCTTGGTGGCTTCCAATCTACAATTGCTTTGGTTTTACTCGGGTCAACTCTGATTCCATCACCTGAGACAATGTACCACAAAAATCCAACTTCCTTCAACCAAAATTCACTTTTACTAAACTTGGCATATAATTGTTTATCTCTCAAAATTTGCAAAACCATTCTCAAATGTCAGCATGCTCGTTCTCATCCCGAGAGTAGATCAGTATATCATCAATAAAGACCACGACAAATTTATCCAAATATGGCCGAAAAATGTGATTCATCAAGTCCATGAAAACGGCTGGGGCATTTGTTAAACCAAAAGTCATGACCAAAAATTCATAGTGGCCATACCTCATCCGAAATGTAGTTTTCGGCACATCTGAGTCCTTGACTCTCAACTGATAGTACCCAGACCTTAAGTCTATCTTGGAAAACACTGTGGCTCCCTTCAATTGATCAAATAAATAGTCAATTCTTGGCAACGGGTACTTGTTCTTAACAGTTACTTTTTTGAGTTGCTTATAATCTATGCATAACCTTATAGAACAATATTTCTTCTTCACAAATAGTACGGGAGCACCCCACAGGAAAAACTCGATCTTGTGAAGCCTTTATCTGTTAGTTCTTGCAACTACACCTTCAATTCTTTTCGCTCAGTTGGAGCCATTCTATATGGAGCAATAGAAATGGGGGCAGTACTCAAAGCTAACTCAATCCCAAATTCAATCTCCTTAGCAGGAGGTAACCCTAGCAATTCCTCCAGGAAAACATCTGGATACTCGCATACTATGGGTACCGACTCAATTTTCAACTCAGTCTCTTTAGCATTCATCACAAAGGCAAGGTAAGCTTCGTACCCCTTTCTTAAATACTTCTGAGTCAACAATGATGATATCACTACTGGTGATCTGTCTTGCTTATCTGATTCAACACGAATAATATCCCCACTTTCACATTTTAACTCAATAAACTTCTTTCCACAATTCACAATCACATCATGAGTAACTAAACAATCCATCCCGAGGATGACATTGAATTCATTAAACGGTAATAACATGAGATTAGCAGGAAAAAAATGACCCCTAATCATCAAAGGGCAGTCTTTACATAATCTATCAACCAACACATATTTGCCTAGGGGATTTGACACTCTTATTACAAATTCAGTAAACTCTATAGGCATACCCATGCTAGAGACTAATTTCATGCAAAAATACGAGTGGGTAGATCCCGGATCAATTAAAGCTATAACACGAGTATCATAGAGAGAAAATATACTTGTGATCACGTCAGGGGAGGATGCCTATTCGCGAGCACGAATGGCATATGTTCTCGCTGGTGCTCTACCTTCAACTCTTGCAGTCTGCTCTCTAAATAAATTCTTGCTACTCATATCATTTCCCGAGTTTCTCTGTGGTCTTCCTCCAGTAGTACTTCCCGGTCTTGCATTCCGAGGTTTCTCTTTCTCACCTGCCCTAGGTCAATCTCTGATAAAGTGGTCTAGTGTAACATCCCTAACTCGTATCCGTCGTCGGATTAGGGTTACGGGGCATTGCTAGTTATATCACAACTTTTAATCAATCACTTAAGTCATATACAGCATAATCATTAAAGAACATAATCCGAACATACTATGAACATTTATGCATACCACACAACATATATAAAAGATGATTTAAAACATACCTCATTCAATAGACTAACTATTATAAGAATGTTCACATATATATTCCAAATGGGTCAGTGCAACGATCTACAGATTGGTTCTATTCATTTAATAAACTAAGTCACCTTAACATAATATTTATATATACACATAATTAGTTCTCAACTATGTAATAATCATGGCATTTAAATAAACATGTATGAGATCACATGTACATTTCTCATACCAAAATCAAATAGAACTAACACTCAATCGATCCAATGCACACTTTAATTTGTTGACATACGCATAATTGAGCCACAAATATTTATACAACTTATTCATTACTTATGCATGCACCAACCGTACCTAATTTGCAAATCATTCAAGCATATACTAATTTCTCAAATGCAACCTCTTTTGTCTCGATTTGCATAATAAGATCAACTTCTAAAATGATAATTTAGTAAATGTTATGCATGACATAATAGACTCAAAAATCAATCAAACTACTAACACATGCATACATATATTACCAATTAAAATTTTATAATAATCAAGCATATGGCCGAATGCCATCAAGACCATATTCCCATCATTTGGCTATCTCAGTCCTAATTCACATAAAATGAATTTGATACTCATGCACCTATGACTTTCATAACCGAATATGCCATTCAAGTACATGTCCATTAGTTTCCCATATTACCGAATACAAAGTTTACAAGGTTGATCCATGCTACCAAATTACACATCAAAATAATATACACCGAATCCTTAATCCAAACTTATTAAACTACCACACCTACTCACACTCAAAAGGTCTATCAAAGACTCATATAGGTGATTACATATCAAACATACATATTCCAACGTTTTGCTTAACAAGATTTAAAAACACATCCATAACCATTATCCAAATAAACTTGCACTTTTACCATAATCAAGATTTGCATAACCTTAGGTTAATAAATAAAAGACAAGCCATTTTCGCACGGCTATAAACA
This sequence comes from Gossypium australe, assembly GCA_005393395.2. Classification (NCBI taxonomy): domain Eukaryota; kingdom Viridiplantae; phylum Streptophyta; class Magnoliopsida; order Malvales; family Malvaceae; genus Gossypium; species Gossypium australe. The sequence continues at coordinate 87,053,102 of CM016614.1, read as the reverse complement.
TTAACACAGTATCCTTCAAAATATCAAGCTAGCCTATACATGCCTTATGCTTAAAATTCAACTTCTAAGAGTACCAAAATAAGTCGATAGTGTGGATGACTTCAACGATGATTCCCCGAGTCCGTAGCTTGATCACAATCTATAAAACAGAGTGAAAACATATAGAGTAAGCTAACTTAGCTTAGTAGCCTTAAGCAACTTAACAATTTCAACTAGGTATTCAATTAAATTAAACAGAATAAAATTCTTAACATTCATGAAATAACATAACACCTATATACAATCATGGCCGAATATCAATGTTCATGCCTAGCGAAATATTATTCATCGCATACTTAAAAATGTAAGACTTATCAAAAGTACCCCTATCTCTAATCAAAGATATATGTATTTCCACCTACAACCGAATAATATCTTCCTCGTACATATAAGGTGATTTCACATAATTGAATGTATACAATTATCTATATATATGTATATATAACTCATGGCCGAACCTATATAGGCATAATTTCTCATATCAATATAATAATCTCAAGTAAGCAAGTAAACATACCAACTCAATGTCATTTCTAATCACGTATCTTACGTATCGAATATACGAACACATTTCTATCAACTTGCTTATTCAAGAAGCATCACATATATCATAAACTTGATTCGATACATACCTTTCGGCCGAACACTCAGACTATAGTAATAAACCTTGGCTTATTCGAATGCCATCATAACTATACCATTTCATTCATAAACATAAGCTCGTATTAACAATTACCGGTATAAAACCTGCTAGGCATAAGCCTGAATCACAACACTGGCACTAAGCCTGCTAGACCAAAGGTCCGATATTCATTCACCGGCTATAAGCCTGCTAGGCAATAAGCCCGATATAGTTCACCGGCACAAGGCCTGCTAGGCATAAGCCCGAATATTCATATTACCGAACCAACTAATTCACATTACACATTATCAATATCATTGCTACATTACATTAACACATTTGGCTTTGGCATATTTAAATTCACAAATTCATAATTCGGCATATAGACTAGGTTAAAATCGATACTTACGATATTATCTTGCTTAAAGACTTACCTCGACTATCGACGGACGACGAAGACCGGCTATTCGTGAACTTTCGCTTTTCCCTGATCCAAATCCGATTTTCTTTGTTCTTGATCTAAACATATTGAAAATAAGCTCATTCAAGCACATTTCATCTCAATTTAGTCCCAAAACACATAAATAGGCAAATACTATTTTACCCCTGACAGTTATAACTTTTACAATTTAGTCCCTATTGCACAAAACACAAAATACACTTAATTTGAATTCAATCCTTTAGGACCGAATCTTTCTCATGACTATATAAGTCCCTACATTTCATTTATTTTGCATTTTAACCCCTCAAAGATTTATTTTCTCGATTTAGCCCTAATTACTCAAAATTACCATAAATCTCAATACAAAACATATTAATCTAACATATATCTTTCAAAATTCATCAATTATCACCATAAAACTCATGAACTCATCAATGGCACATTTCAATATATTCATCAAAATCAAAAATTCAAGCATGGGTCTTGAAGTATTCGAAGCAACGATTTCAAAAACGTAAAAATTATCAAAAATCGAAGTAAAACACACCTTGAATTGAGATAGATGATGGCCGAATGTTTCAAAGCTTTTAAACCCCCTTTTGTTTTCTAACTTTCGGCAATGAGAGATGATGAACAAAAAAAAATGGTTTCTAATTTCATATAATACATCATATATTAACATTATTAATAGTTTACTATTTTAAACTTTAATAAATAATAAACATAACATATTTCTTAAGGCTATATTAGACCTTTGCCGCCCACTACCATTGAAAATGGGTTATTTTCCCATTAAAGACCTCATATTAAAAAGCCATCAACAATTTAACACTTACACTTTATTTTATAACTTTTGCACTTTACGCGATTAAGTCCTTTTGTTAAAATAAACACACAAACAATCAAATTTTCATACGAAACTTTCACACATAATAATTCACATATAATAAACACAGAAAATAATATTTTAATATTTTTCGGAGTCGAATTCATGGTCCCGAAATCACCATTCCGATTAGGGTCAAATTCAGACTGTTACAACTCTCCCCCTTAGGGATTTTCGTCCCCAAAAACCTTACCGTTAAACAAAGTCGGGTATTGTTGCCTCATTGAATCCTCAGGCTCCCACGTAGCCTCTTCTACTCCATGACGATTCCATAGTACTTTTACTTACGGAATTTTCTTATTTCTCAACTCTTTCACTTCACGAGCTAAGATATGGATCGGTTCTTCCTCATACGTCATATCGGATCAGATTTCAATCTCAGACGGGGCGATCACATGTGACGGATCGGATCTATATCTACGAAGCATCAAAACGTGAAACACGTTGTGTATCTTTTCTAATTCAGAAGGCAACTTCAATCTATAAGCAACAGGCCCGATACGTTCGATGATCTCATACAGTCTGATGAACCTTGGACTTAATTTGCCTTTTCGACCGAATCGAAGCACTTTCTTCCACGGAGACACTTTCAAAAATACTCGATCTCCAACCTGAAACTCAATGTCTTTACGTTTCAAATCTGCGTATGAGTTTTGGCGGTCTGATGCAACTTTCAAACTATCTCGGATTATTGATACTTTCTGTTCAGTCTCTTTAATCAAATCAATCCCATTATCTTGTTATTACTGAGCTCGGTCCAGTACAATGGTGTACGACACTTGCGGCCGTACAAAGCTTCGTAAGGTGCCATTTTGATACTAGATTGAAAGCTATTATTGTAAGCAAATTCAATCAAAGGTAAGTATCATTCCTACGTACCTTCAAACTCGAGGACGCAACATCTTAACATATCCTCAAGTATCTGAATAGTTTTTTCAGACTTACCGTCTGTCTGCGGATGGAAAGTTGTGCTAAAATGTAGTTTGGTACCCAAAGCATCTTGCAGCTTCTTCCAAAACCGCGACGTGAATCTCGAGTCTCTGTCTGAAACAACAGAAATCGACACACCATGTAATCTCACAATTTTAGATACATACAACTCAGCAAGCTTATCGAGCGAATAGTCCGTACGAATTGGGATGAAGTAAGCTGATTTGGTTAGTCTATCTACTATAACCCAAATTGCATTTTTCTTGCTCGGGGTCGTAGGCAAACCGGATACAAAATCCATAGCAATTCTGTCCCATTTCCATTCAGGTATCATGATCGGCTGAAGTAACCCAGAAGGCACCTGATGTTCGGCTTTTACTTGCTGATAAATTAAGCACTTCGAGACAAATTCAGATATATCCCGTTTCATACCAGGCCACCAATAGATTTGTTTCAAATCATTATATATTTTCGTGCTACCCGGATGTACCGACAATCGACTATTATGAGCCTCAATCAACAACATCTGAATCAAATTCACGTTCCTCGGAACACATATTCGGCCTTTGAAGTTCAAACAATCATTTTCATCAATTCGAAACTCTGACTCTGCAATACTTTCACACTGAATTCGTCTTGCCATCGTATCTTTGTCAACTCTCTGAGCATCACAAATTTGTTGCATAAACAACGGTCTTGCTTTTAATTCGGCTACTACCGAACCATTACCAGACATAGCCATATGTGCATTCAACGAACGAAGAGCAAATAATGACTTCCGACTTAAGGCATCCGCAACAACATTGGCTTTCCCCGGATGGTAGTCAATCACTAGCTCGTAATCTTTCAACAGCTCTAACCATCTGCGTTGTCTCAAGTTTAGATCTTTCTGAGTCATCAGATACTTCAAACTTTTGTGATCTGAATAGGCATGACATTTCTCCCCGAACACGTAATGACGCCAAATCTTCAACGCGAATACAATAGCTGCTAGCTCCAAATCATGTGTCGGGTAATTTCTTTCATGCGGCTTCAATTGTCTCGAAGCGTAAGCTACGACTTTACCTTCCTGCATCTAAACGCAACCCAAACCATTTAAAGAAGCATCACTATAAACAACAAATTCTTTACCCAATTCAGGCTGAACTAACACTGGAGCTTCGGTCAAAAGGGCTTTCAACTGATCGAAACTTTTCTGACAGTTTTTCGACCATTCAAATTTAGTGTCTTTCTGTAATAGCTTTGTCAACGGGGTAGCTATTATAGAAAAACCTTTCACAAATCGTCTGTAGTAACCAGCAAGTCCCAGAAAGCTTCGACTTTCGGAAACATTCTTCGGGGGTTTCCAATCGAGTATAGCCGCTATTTTATTCAGATCAACCTGAATACCTGATGCTGAAATAACATGGCCTAGGAAACTGACTTCACTTAACCAGAACTCACATTTGCTAAACTTTGCATACAACTTCTTATCTCGCAAAGTTTGTAGCACCAATCTTAGATGCTCAGCATGTTCGGTTTCATCTCTAGAGTAGATTAGAATATCATCTATAAACACTACCACAAATTGATCCAAATACTGTCTGAAAATCCGATTCATCAGATCCATAAAAACAGCAGGTACATTAGTAAGCCCAAAAGGCAAAACCAGAAACTCATAATGTCCGTACCTCGTTCGAAAAGCAGTCTTTGGCACATCGGAATCTCTGACTCGCAACTGATAATATCTCAAATCTATCTTTGAAAACACTGAAGCCCCTTTCAACTGATCGAACAAGTCGTCAATCCGTGGCAACGGGTATTTATTCTTTATAGTTACCTTGTTGAGTTGTCGGTAATTGATGCACATTCGCATAGTCCCGTCTTTCTTTTTCACAAATAAAACTGGTGCACCCCAGGGAAAGAAGCTCGGTCGTGCAAAGCCCCTATCTGTTAACTCTTGCAACTATGGTTTTAACTCTTTTAATTCTGTAGGTGCCATCTGATACAGAGCTATTGAAATCAGAGTCGTCCCCGGTGCTAATTCAATACCAAACTCTATTTCTCGGACAGGTGGTAAACCCGATAGTTCTTCAGGAAACATATCGGTGTTTTCCAACACAACTGGTACGGATTCAATCTGCTTGTCAGTCACTTTACTATCAAGCACGTAAGCAAAGTAAGCTTCATACCCTTTCCTCATATACTTCCGAGCTAGCATCGAAGATATTACTGCTGGTAACCCATTCAGATCATTAGATTCGATCCGAATAATTTCACCGCTCTGACGTCTCAAATCAATGGTCTTTCTCTTGCAATTGACAACAGCGTCGTGCAAAGTTAACCAGTCCATTCCCAAAATTATATCGAACTCGTCGAAAGGCAACAACATTAAATTAGCTGGGAAGCATGAATCCCGAATCATCAACGGGCAACCTTTACACACTTTGTCGACTAGAACACACCGGCCCAAGGGGTTTGATACTCGAATTACAAACTCAGTAGACTCAACAGGCAGAGTCTTACTGGATACTAATGTTTCACACAGGTAAGAATGAGTCGAACTCGGATCAATCAATGCAATCACAGTAGTATCATAAAAAGTGAAAGTACCGGTGATAACATCTGGGGAAAAAGCATCCTCTCTGGCACGTATAGCATATGCTCTAGCAGGTGCTCGAGCCTCAGATGGAACTGCAGCGTACTTTGTTCCTCTCTGACTGCCACCTATATTCCCGGAATGTCTAGGTGGTCTACCTCGTGCTGACGCGTTGCTCGATCTTGTATTCTAAACCGTATTTTGCTCGGCTAGCATCGGGCACTCTCGAATAAAATGGTCTGACGATCCACATTTAAAGCAGGACCGATCACGAAATGTACAACTCCCAGAATGCCATTTTCCACAATGCTTGCACTCAGCCCGACTCTGCTGAACATTACCAACACTAGCCATCGAAGTGGCTCGGGAACCCATAGGAGGTCGATCTCGTCTAGAGAAGTCTGAAGTAGCCTTATGTCGACTGGATTCATCTTTAAATTTCTTTGGTGCCGAACGAAAGGTCTTACTCGATGATCTTTTCTGAATGTCTCTAGCTTCGAACTCAGCTTTTCTTTTCTCTTTTCCAAGCTCTTCGACTTTGCAAGCTCGTTCGACAAGTACTACGAACTCTTTAATCTCGAGTATGCCGACTAGCAATTTAATATCTTCATTCAGGCCGTCTTCACATCGTTTACACATAATAACTTCAGTTGACACACATACACAGGCATATCGGCTCAGTCTGACAAATTTCCGTTGATACTCAGTCACGGTCATTCGACCCTGTTTCAATTCCAGAAATTCTTTTCGTTTCTTATCAATGAATCTCTGACTGATGTACTTTTTACGGAATTCTATCTAAAAGAATTCCCAGGTCACTTTCTCCCCCAGAACCACCGATACTAGTGTATTCCACCAGTGATATGCGGTGTCCCATAATAAGAATATAGCACACTTCAAACATTCGTTTGGAGTACATGACAGCTCATCAAGCACCCGGATGGTAATATTAAGCCACATCTCAGCTCGTTCTGCGTTGTCATCATCATTAGCTTTAAATTCTTCGGCCCCATATTTCCTGATTTTATCAACGGAAGGCCTACTAGATCTCATTGGATCTATCATCGGAGGTGCTGAAGGTATCGGAGTTGGGTTATTCGGGGGTGGAGTTGTACAGCTTGATTAGTCCGAATAAACTGGGTAAACCATTCATTCATCATCTGGTAGAAGGCTTGCTTAGCCTCCCCCTCATGGCTACCCGAGACAGGTCGAGAATCTACGGGCGCTGACCCATGTGTGAGATCAGGCGCTACGCTCTCTACATCATCAGCTACGGCTCTTTCAGGATCCATTTACTATATAAAACACAATTTAAACGTCAAAAGTCATCACAGTATCGTATTATCAAGTTAAGCCATGTATAGCTAGACTCACACGCGCTACAGTAGTCCTAGAATAGACTAAACTGTAAGCTCTGATACCAATCAAATGTAACACCCCTAACCCGTATCCGTCGCCGGATTAGGGTTACGGGGCATTGCTAGTTATATCACAACTTTTAATCAATCATTTAAGTCATATACAGCATAATCATTAAAGAACATAATCCGAACATACTATGAACATTTATGCATACCACACAACATATATAAAAGATGATTTAAAACATACCTCATTCAATAGACTAACTATTATAAGAATGTTCACATATATATATTCCAAATGGGTCATTGCAACAATCTACAGATTGGTTCTATTCATTTAATAAACTAAGCCACCTTAGCCTAATATTTATATATACACATAATTAGTTCTCAACTATATGAGATCACATGTACATTTCTCATGCCAAAATCAAATAGAACTAACACTCAATCAATCCAATGCACACTTTAATTTGTTGACATGCGCATAATTGAGCCACAAATATTTATACAACTTATTCATTACTTATGCATGCACCAACTGTACCTAATTTGCAAATCATTCAAGCATATACTAATTTCTCAAATGCAACCTCTTTTGTCTCGATATGCATAATAAGATCAACTTCTAAAATGATAATTTAGTAAATGTAATGCATGACATAATAGACTCAAAAATCAATCAAACTACTAACACATGCATACATATATTACCAATTGAAATTTAATAATAATCAAGCATATGGCCGAATGCCATCAAGACCATATTCCCATCATTTGGCTATCTCAGTACTAATTCACATAAAATGAATTTGATACTCATGCACCTATGACTTTCATAACCGAATATGCCATTCAAGTACATGTCCATTAGTTTCCCATTTTACCAAATACAAAGTTTACAAGGTTAATCCATGCTACCAAATTACACATCAAAATAATATACACCGAATCCTTAATCCAAACTTATTAAACTACCACACCTACTCATACTCAAAAGGTCTATCAAAGACTCATATAGGTGATTACATATCAAACATACATATTCCAACGTTTTGCTTAACAAGATTTAAAAACACATCCATAACCATTATCCAAGTAAACTTGCACTTTTACCATAATCAAGATTTGCATAACCTTAGGTTAATAAATAAAAGACAAGCCATTTTCGCACGGCTATAAACATTAACACAGTATCCTTCAAAATATCAAGCTAGCCTATACATGCCTTATGCTTAAAATTCAACTTATAGAGGCATAATATCTTCCCTACAACCGAATAATATCTTCCCTGTACATATAAGGTGATTTCACATAATTGAATGTATACAATTATCTATATATATATATATATATATATATAACTCATGGTTGAACCTATAGAGGCATAATTTCTCATATCAATATAATAATCTCAAGTAAGCAAGTAAACATACCAACTCAATGTCATTTCTAATCACGTATCTTACGTACCGAATATACGAACACATTTCTATCAACTTGCTTATTCAAGAAGCATCACATATATCATAAACCTGATTCGATACATACCTTTCGGCCGAACACTCAGACTATAGTAATAAACCTTGGCATATTCGAATGCCATCATCACTCAACCATTTCATTCATAAACATAAGCTCGTATTAACAATCACCGGTATAAAACCTGCTAGGCATAAGCCTGAATCACACTCCGGCACTAAGCATGCTAGACCAAAGGTCCGATATTCATTCACCGGCTATAAGCCTGCTAGGCAATAAGCCCGATATAGTTCACCAGCACAAGGCCTGCTAGGCATAAGCCCAAATATTCATATTACCAAACCAACTAATTCACATTATACATTATCAATATCATTGCTACATTACATTAACACATTCGGCTTTGGCATATTTAAATTCACAAATTCATAATTCGGCATATAGACTAGGTTAAAATCGATACTTACGATATTATCTTGCTTAAAGACTTACCTCGACTATCGACGGACGACGAAGACCAGCTATTCGTGAACTTTTGCTTTTCCCTGATCCAAATCCGATTTTCTTTGTTCTTGATCTAAACATATTGAAAATAAGCTCATTCAAGCACATTTCATCTCAATTTAGTCCCAAAACACATAAATAGGCAAATTACTATTTTACCCTGACATTTACAACTTTACAATTTAGTCCCTATTGCACAAAACACAAAATACACATAATTTGAATTCAATCCTTTAGGACTGAATCTTTCTCATGACTATATAAGTCCCTACATTTCATTTATTTTGCATTTTCTCGATTTAGCCCTAATTACTCAAAATTACCATAAATCTCAATACAAAACATATTAATCTAACATATATCTTTCATAATTCATCAATTATCATCATAAAACTCATGAACTCATCAATGGCACATTTCAATATATTCATCAAAATCAAAAATTCAAGCATGGGTCTTGAAGTATTCAAAGCAACGATTTCAAAAACGTAAAAATTATCAAAAACCGAAGTAAAACACACCTTGAATTGAGCTAGATGATGGTCGAATGTTTCAAAGCTTTTAAACCCCCTTTTGTTTTCTAACTTTCGACAATGAGAGATGATGAACAAAAAAATGGTTTCTAATTTCATATAATATATCATATATTAACATTTACTATTTTAACCTTTAATAAATAATAAACATAACATATTTCTTAAGGCTATATTAGACCTTTGCCGCCCACTACCATTGAAAATGGGCTATTTGCCCATTAAAGACCTCATATTAAAAAGCCATCAACAATTTAACACTTACACTTTATTTTATAACTTTTGCACTTTACGCGATTAAGTCCTTTTGTTAAAATAAACACACAAACAATCAAATTTTCATACGAAACTTTCACACATAATAATTCACATATAATAAACACAGAAAATAATATTTAAATATTTTTCGGACTCAGATTCGTGGTCCCGAAACCACCGTTCCGATTAGGGTCAAATTCGGACTATTACATCTAGATGTCCACTCTTGAAACAAGCTTTCTCATTTGCTTGACGCTCCCCGGGGTGACGTCTGCCACACTAAGGGTATTTCGGTCTACTCGGCCTAGCGTTACCAACACTAGCAATTGATGTAATATGGGCTTTAGACCCTGAGAACTGTTTACCTTTACTTCTACTTAAAAATCCAGCTGAGTTGGCTGATCGAGCAGCGAAATCTCTTGACTTCTTGGATAATGATTGGAATGACTTACCCATTTGTCTCTTCTTCGTGTCGCGAGACTCAGTCTGAGCTTTCTTTTTCTCTTTGACTAGTTCTTTAGCCTTACAGGCTCGATATACCAACACCACAAACTCTTTTAGTTCGAGGACACCAATAAACAAACGAACTTCCTCCTTTAACCCATCCTCGAACCATTTGCACATGATAGCCTCGGTAGACACGCACTCCCAAGCATTCTTACTGAGCCTTACGAATTCACGTTCGTATTCAGTCACTGTCATTCGACCCTGCTTCAGCTCTAAGAACTCCTTTCTCTTTTGATCAATGAATCTTTGACTAACTTATTTCTTCTAGAACTCATCTTGGAAGAATTCCCAATTTATCCTCTCCCTTGGTACAACCGACACAAGGATGTTCCACCACTGATAGGCCGAATCTCTAAAGAGAGATACTACACACTTCATGCACTCTTCAGGCGTGCACGACAATTCATCGAATACCCTGATGGTATTCTCAAGACTAAGTTCTGCCCTCTCCGGGTCATCGTCTTTACTAGCTCGAAATTCCTCTGCTCCCTGTTTCTGGATCTTATTGACCGGAGGCCTTTCTCTTCTTACTACCTCAACCACTTAAGGAGCTACAGGGTCGGGCTGAGGAATAGGTGGGACTGGAGGGGGTTCAGAATCAGGATTTGCTCGAATATACTCGGTGTACCAGTTGCTCATCATCTGGAGAAAGGCTTCTCGAGCCTCTTCTCCCTGACCCATAGTCTCGGGTCTACTCTCTGCTAGCGCGGTCCCTTACACAGGAGCCGGCGCATTACTTGTAGTATCATCAGCTACAGCTCAGTCAGGATCAGGATCCATTTACTATATAAAAACACAATTCGAATCGTCAAAAGGCGTCACACTATCGTTACATACATATTCTTACATATGGCATGTATAGCTAGGCTCATACTTACGCTACGTTAGTCCAAGAATCGACTAAACTGTAACTCTGATAACACTAAATGTAACACCCCTTACCCATATTCAACTCCGGAACCGGGTATGAGGCATTATCGGACTTAACTTGCTTGAACTTGTAACTTTGGGCTTTAAACTTTCATTTCCAACTTCAACTTCTCATTCATATGCATAAAATTCTTATTATGGGTCTACGATGCCTTAAACATACATTCGGAAGGTCTCGGAATTAAATCGGAAACTTTTACGCACTTAGAAAAATTTTGCCTAAATAGGGGCCACACGCCCGTGTGAAACGGAACACGCCCGTGTGGGCAGCCTGTGAGGTCACACACGCCCATGTTCCTAGCCCATGTCCCTCACACGGCCTCAACACGCCCGTGTCTTAGCCCGTGTGCCAAAACCATGGCATTCTATTTATGACGTCATCACCTCACTATGGTCACATGGCCAAGGCACACGCCCGTCTCCTTAGATCGTGTGTTGAATTAAATTCCAAATTTTAGGTGCAGACTCCACACGGCCTGGGCACACACCCATGTCCAAGACCGTGCCTCCCACACGGCTGAGACACACGACCGTGTCTCTGCCCGTGTGTTTACTACTACGCATACTGACTTGTAAACCTAGCATGCAAGGGGACACACGGCCAATCAATACGCCCATGGGGCTAACTGTGTGTCACACACGGCCTAGACACATGCCCATGTGCCTACTCGTGTGGACATTAGAAATACTATCTTCTAAGCCAAATGCCACCCTACATAGCAACCATACTTATACCAATTCAATTCAACATAACTCATGACCATAAGGCACTTCCAAGAACTAAATAAAACATCCCCACAAGCATAACTTCACAATTTCATCATCGTTGAATATATATAAGCTTGCTAAGTGTTGGACGTTTTCAAAGACCACTTACAAAATGATTTTGATATCATAAATAGCCAACACTTTAGCTAATACATATGACATAACAAAATACCCAAGTCCTATACATGTCATACTCAAAATAAATCTAACTTTGTTATACCAAAGAGATGTCGATAGTGCGATTCCGAACTCCGACGTCCCACGATCCTCGAGTTTTCTTAGCAATACTACAAGGAAAAGGGAAATGAAAGGGGTAAGCATAAAGCTTAGTAAGTTTGCATGAAATAAATAGCAACATAAAACTCACAATGTCATTCATCTATTTCATTGAATAAAACACAAGTCTTAAGCTCGTTTCCATACTTACTCATGCTTACTCTTACCAATTACATAACATGCCACATATCGTGAACCACTCTCATGAATTATTCACATATACTTGTACCACCTTATCACTTAGCATTAGCATTAATCTCATCTCTAGCATAAGCTTAACCATTTACCACATGGAAATTACTTAAGTTATTCAAGGATATATATGTAATCATCCTCATTCACAGAATTTTGACACCAATGCCACATCCTAGATGGGTCTTACATGGGGTCACTTCTAAATGTCGATGCCATATCCCTGATATGGTCTTATACGGGATCTCATATCGTCTGTTGATGCCATATCATGGATATGGTCTTATATGATTCTCATATTCGTTGCCGATTTCATATCCCAAATATGGTCGTATACGGGATCTCTAGTCGGTGCCGAGGCCATGTCTCGGACATGGTCTTATACGGGACCTTACCTTTCTCATATTTTGATTATCTTATTCTCTCGTTTATTAAAGTCTAATCAGAAATTTCACATTACAATTCTCGTCATTTTCTCATTTAGCATTATAATTCAAAATTAATAGAAATTTTATATAACACTACTACTATCAAACATTTAGAAGCTTAATAACATGACGTTCAATTTATTACACGCAAACTTACCTCGATTTTCAAAATAGGCTAGATGGTCGATCTAGTTTGATACTTTGCCCTTTCCTCAATCGAGGTTAATTCTTTGTTCTTTTTATCTATAATAGCAAATTATCTCATTTAATTATCACATTAGCTAATGCATTTCAATAACCATGCTTTGGCAAAATTACTATTTTGCCCTTAGACTTTCACAAATGACCATTTTACTAACGAGCCTAGGTGAGCATTTATTACTCTTATGGCAACCATAAAAACTCAACATTTCACACATTTACTACATGTTTTACAACTTTTACAAAAAGGTTTAGGTGTTTTCATGGAAACACCTTTCACAAATGTTGTTTATCTAACAAATAAGACTCATTTTCTTCCATAAAAATGTAGCTACCAACATAATTACTCACATGGAAAAACTCTAGACTCTTATCCATTTTGCAAAATAGACCCCTTATTAGCAAGATCATGATACAAGGGTCCTAAAAGTACAAAAATCATCAAGAAAAGTCATCAAAATCACTTACTTGTAAGGAGGACAAGTTGCTGAAAATTTTAAGCTTTCAAACCCTTATTTTTGTTGGTAATTTCGGTGGAAGGAGGTGAATGAATAGTGTGATATCATCTTTTTCTTTATTTATTTATTTCCTTCAATCTAATCCACCTACCTGACCAATTTTGACCTCTTATTTGTCCCCTATGGCCGGCCAACCATCAATTAAGGGGCTAATTTCCCTTTAAAGACCTCCAATTAATATTCTATGGCTATTTGGCACCCTTAGCTTGTAGTTTGTAACTTTTGCACTTCATGCGATTTAGTCTTTTTTTCGCGATTAAGCATGAAATCACTAAAATTTAAGCACCAAAATTTTTTTGTACTTATATAATCATGCTCTAACTCATAAAATAACATAAAAATAATTTTCTCTGACCTCGAATTAGTGGTTCCGACACCATTGTTCCAACTAGCCCCTAAATCGAGCTGTTACAGTTGATCTATTTCTTTTTGAATTCAACTTGAAAGAACTCCCAAGTAACCGTTTCTCGTGCAACTACGAATATCAAGGTATTCCACCACTAATACGCAGTATCTCGTAACAGTGATATAGCATGGTTTAAACATTCTTCACGTGTACAGGACAGTTCATCAAATACATGAATCATGTTTTCGAGTCAAAACTCGGCTCTCTCAGGGTCATCGTTAACAGCGGCTCTGAAGTCTTCGACCCCATGTTTCCGTATCTTGTCAACAAGTGGTTTATTCAATCGCAGAGGATCAATACCTTGAGGAACTACAGAGATCAGTTGGGGAACAGGTAGGGGTGGAGGTTGTTGAGCAGCCGGGTTCGTACGAATGTATTGTGTGAACCATTCGTTCATTATTTGGAAGAAGGCTTCTTTAGCCTCTCCTCCCTGGCTACCCGTTACAAGTCTAGAGTCAGATGGTGGTGTCCTTTGCGAGGGAGCAGGCGCGTTACTCTCGACCGCATCAACTACGGCTCGATCAGGATCCATTAACTATATAAAACACATTTGAAAACATCAGGAGTCATCACACTATCGCAGTTTTATATATGGCATATATAGCTAGACTCACAAACGCTACGTTAGTCCTAGAATCAACTAAACTATAGCTTTGATACCATTAAATGTAACACCCCTAACTTGTATCCATCGCCGGAGTAGGGTTACGAGGTATTACCGATCAATACACATCATTTAATATCCAACTCTCATACATTCATACATTCATATACAAATACTATTCAATAGAATCATATTGTCCCTAATAAGGATCTACAAAGCCTTAAACATGCATTAGAAGTGGTTCAAGAGTAAACCGATAACATACGAAAATTTTGGAAACTTAGAAAAATTTCAACATTTCAAGCGTCACACGCCCGTGTGGACAGGCCGTGTGCCTCACACGGCTCCAGACACGCCCGTGTCTCAGGCCGTGTGGAAACAGGGCATACATACTACTTGGGTCGCACGGCTGACTACACGCCTGTGTGTCTAGCCTGTGTGCACTTTAAAGTGACCACACATGCCCGTGTGTTAGACGGTGTACTAGGCCGTGCCAAAACTTTAGAGTATAGTGACTTATACAACACGGCCAAGTCACACGCCCGTGTGCTAGGCCGTGTGCCATTTAGGGGGTATACTGACTTGTACCACACGGCCGGTCACATGCCCGTGTGTGAGGCCGTGTGGAGCATACTGACTTCAATTCCAAATCAACACTAGGGAACACACGGCCGTGTAACAGGGCCATGTGTCACACACGGCTGAGACACACGCCCGTGTCCCTAACTGTGTGGACAAAAATATGCTATTTGCAAAGCCATTTTGCCACCCTATTATCATAAGCATACATAATCATAATGGTAACAATTTTACAACCCAATTAGTAGCCATTACATAACAATTCATACACATATAATACCATTTCTTCCTACCATTCAAAAGCTTAACTAATACCATACATCTTCCATTCATAAACCTTTCAAATAACAAGACATCATTTGCATAATTTCCATTCCATCAACATTTGACAATACATACCAAAACATACTATCAAGTTTAGACAAATCACATGGCTTAACTTTTCACAAAATGTACCAAAACCATAATCTCAAGTAACCATATTTATCAACTTTAAAACTAGCCTATACATGCCATATTCATAATTATCCACAAGTTCAAAAGTACCAATCGACAATTGGATAGTGTGATGTGTAACTTCGACTTGTCCGAAACGAATGAGCTAACGAACCTCTACAAAACATAGAAAAAGAAACAAAGTAAGCTTTATAGCTTAGTAAGCCCGTATAATATAGAATTAAATTTACCAAATCAATACAAATAACTAAGGTAAATTCCATAAAATTTCCAAATGCTTATCACAAGCATTCATCCATAGGTTAGACATATTAATACATGAAATCATCCATTATCACCATTCATTATTCAATATATATTGCATTCAACAGTTCATTCTCAATCATATAATCAATAATTCATTCAATAACAGTACTCATTCGTATAAATAGAATTTATGCTCGTTGAACCTATTAGAACTTCAAAGGATACTCGGGTGATATATATCAGTAATCCGTCAATTCATTATCATATCTCCTCTTTCGAGCCATGATCGGTAAGCTCCTCCTGAGCTGATGAATAGTAAGCTCAATAGAGCTGAAATGGTAAGCTCTGACGAGCTGAACAGTAAGCTCATACGAGCTGAGAACAGTAAGCTCTTACGAGCTGATATATCAATAAGCCCATACAAGCCGTGGTGATTCTGCAACAAATGCAAGAGCTCGACCGAAACGGTAACCCTAATGCCATGTCACTTGTATCCTACAAATTCATACGGTTCAAACGGGGCTCAATAACCATCAATCTATATCATTAAGGCATTCATATTCCAAGTATATCAATTACTCAATTATAATCATTCATTTCAAATAATTACATGTATTTAAAAGTTTGATTCTAATTATACGAACTTACCTGAAGTTGCTCGGATGGAAATTATCGTCTATTCGCCAACCTTTCTTTTTCCCCGATCTAGTTCCGATATTTGCCTATCTTGATCTATAATATATCAAATTTAACCCATTCAATAGTTACTCAATTCAATTAAGCCCATATTTCCTAATTTTGTCAAATTACACATTTGCCCCCAATGTTTTATATTTTTCACAGTTTAGTCCCTAAGCTCGTAGAAATGAAATTCGTTCAATTTTCATGAAACCCAAGCCTAGCTGAATTTATTATACAATACTAGCAGCCTTTATTTTTACTATTTTCATACTTTTAACCACAACATTTCACATTTTCTCAATTTAATCCCTTTTTGACATTTTTGTCAAAAGTCACTTCACAAAAACTATTAATCTAGCATCAAACCTTCCAAAACTATCATTAAACATCTAAAAAACCAATAATTCAACAATGGCATCATTCAAAATCTATAACAATTTCGAAATCTAAGGTACGGGCTAGCTAGACTACGATGCAACGATCTCAAAAACGTAAAAATCATTAAAAATCGATCCAAAAACATACCTTAATCTAGCCATCAAAGTAGTCGAATGTTCAAACTTTTTTAATAGCTTTCTCAAGCTTTAGTTTCGGTGGAAAAGATGAGCATTTGCATGCATTTTCATGTTTTATTTTAGTTAATTAATCATAATAGCCATTTTACTATTTTAACCTTTGTAATTAAACATAAAAATCATGCAATTTAAGTCCATTATCGTCCACTTATGTTATTAGTGGGCTAATTTCAAACCATACATTTTAATTCTATATCTATTTAATACATTTAAACAATAGAACTCAACTTTTACACGTTACACGATTTAGTCCTTTTTACCGAATTAAGCATTCAAACAGTAAAATTTCTTTACGAAACTTTCATATAATAATTCTATCATGCTTTAAACTATAATAAAATAATAAAATAATTATTTTAACTTCAAATTTGTGGTCCCGAAACCACTGTTTTGATTTGACTTAAAAAGAGGATGTTACAGGTAACTTAACATATACTTAACATTTTGATAATATAAAACGTGGGTATGATAGACTAAGCTCAAATAACCAAAATACTATAAAAGTTATGAAGAAAGGATTCAATTACCTTGTTCAATTTTGGACTGAAATGTAAAAGGAAGCAAAAGGGAAATTTCTTTCTTTCTTTCAAGCTTTGGATGGCAAATAAGGAAGAATATGAGTGTTACATACTCTCTCTCCCACTTTCTCACATATTTATACTTAAATTAATATATGACTAGGCTTAATTAATCATAATTAGTTAGTTAAAAAAAGTCCATTATACATAATATGTAAAGCCCCAAAACCCAGCCTAGAAGTTTTGACCGAATCCTAAAGGTTACATTGATCACCGAAGTGGTCGTAGAAATTTTTTTTTAGAAAACGAGTTGCTTTAGACTTCGTCAGAAAACCACTGCCTTAACCGAGCTCAATCATTTAACAACATATGCTGAAATTAAAACAATAATGAGGATACGATGAAAAATGTTCGAAAATAAAATCCCCAGTTTCTAAACTTCAGTTAAATAACACTTACGTATATATGACACAAAATTCATACCAACATTTTCAAAACAGTACTTACAGTCCAAAATCATTTATTTAAACTCAGAATTTAAAGAGATACTTTATTAGCTTGATTTAAAAAGAAACGCTCCGAGACCCCCAGTATGCCGAGTCTAGCTTCAGACTATAAGAGTACCTGAAAAGAGGAGAAAACTAAGGGGTGAGCTATATGAGATCAGTGTGAGTCTGAAATAAACAAAAACAAAGATGGTAGTCCAAGGGATGGTTCAGAAAACGAATCATATACTTACAAAACACATATGGATAACTCAAACGACAATCTGTTAAACTGAGAGTTAACATTAACAAACCTAACTCATATACGTTGTCATTCCAAGCACACATGTACCCAAACAGATATGGATTAATTAGAGCATTTCATTAAGATGCTAATTAATAAAACAAACAAACATAGACTCAGAAGTGTGAATTATGCAATAACCAAAAAAACACGCCCAACCAACCGAGCACCACTTCTATCACCCAGCACACCACATATGAGCTATATCAAGCCCAACCAACCGAACACACCACATAGGACCTTGAAAGGCCAATCCAACACTACACACCACATATGTGGAACTCAAACACTGAAGTAACAATATGCAGCTGAGCTAGCATATGTACAGTACATTATGGTAAACCGTTGTACAAATAAGTTGCAGTTAAAACTGCCAAATCAAATTAGACTTCCTTCTCTTCACAACCAAACCCAAAATTTTATGCGAATGTTTGTATGCGAACAGATCAATAACAAACTTACAGAAATAATTTACACAATTTACAAACAGTCATACATCAGTCAAACAGGATCAGAGGTACACATATTCAATTGACATATTCAGAATTAGTTATAACGGTACTTAATTACTAGGTAACATCACTTTACATTTAAACAAAGCAATAAATTAGTGCAATGATTACAAATAACTCATAAGTCTGAGCCAAAACAGAGTCCTAACCACCCTTACTAAGGCCTAACCGAGGTCGGAACACACAGGAACACAAACAAGTCAAAATCTGACACAGAACGAAGTTTTGCGAAACAGGGCCACACAGTCGTGTGCCCCGGCCGTGTGGAAGCGCCTAGGCCGTATGGGGGTCTACACGCCCATGTGAAGGCTACACATGCCCGTGTGGAGGGGACACACGCCCATGTGAGCATCCTGTGTAACTCACTGTCCAAAAGTGCTAAAATTAAGTGCGGAGTAGACACGGACGTGTAGAAATCTCACACGCCCGTGTGGCTAGGGGACATGGTCGTGTGGCCAAGGCACATGCCTGTGTGAAAATCAAAAAAATCCCCAAATCGTAGCCAAAAATTGCCCAAAAACCCTAATTCCCAATTTCAATCGGCTGTGTGAACTACCTATGCGACACACGCCCGTGTGGATACCCGTGTGGTCACGACCAAAACAAGTTGCAAAACGTGCCTTTGATGTCGAAATGATCCCCAACCCTCAATAACTCAAAAATACACCAAAAACACTCATAATTTCAAGTAATTCCACATCAATACTTCTATTGGTCAATTTCAAAAACACACGAAATATGTCGAATTTCACAGAAACAAATCAAAAATTCAATAAAGAAAAGGGAGAGTTTTCGAACACACACTTTAGACACTATAGCAAACACCAGAATCATTCGATTCGCTCCTCCAAACCGATTCAAAAACCTCAATTAGCATAAAAATTTTCAAAATTTTCAATTCAATAACAAAATAGAAAATGTAAGAGACATTATCAAAACCCCCAAAAGCAAAACCTACTTTCTTCTCTTCTAATTTACCGAACACTCGAGAACAAAACTCCCTTGACAACCGACAACAACGATAAAACGGAAGAAGTAAATAATCAAAAGAAATCGAATATTTTCTTTTGAGGAAGAAAGAAAAATTGAAAAGTCACAGAGAACAAAATGGAGAAGATGGGAAGAACGTGCAACTCTATTTTTTCTTTTTGGGATTTTTTTTCTATTCTCAAAGTAAAAATAAATTAAAATAGCTAAAACTAATAAATATTTTAGCAACTAAAAAAACAAATCTAAAATACCCCCAAAAGAAAACGAAAGAGACATTATCAAAACCCCCAAAAGCAAAACCTACATTCTTCTCTTCTGATTTATCGAACACCCGAGAACAAAACTCCCTTGACAACCCGACAACAACGATAAAACGGAAGAAGCAAAGAATCAAAAGAAACTGAATATTTTCTTTTGAGGAAGAAAGAAAAACTGAAAAGCCACAGAGAACAAAATGGAGAAGAGGGGAAGAACGTGCAACTCTATTTTTTTCTTTTTTGGATTTTTTTCTATTCTCAAAATAAAAAAAAAGATTAAAATAGTTAAAACCAAAAATAAATCGAAAATAAAATTACTCCATTAAACACACACGAAAATTCAAACCCAGAACCTAGAGGCAAACTAACACATATCCAACCACCTAACCAGCAGGCTCATTCTAATATTAGAATGCGAAGATAAACACAATAGATCAACCTACTCACTGCCCCTAACCACATCGCTCAGAACTTCTAACCCCAAAATCCGGGGTGTTACATAATAAGTTATTATGATAATGATGAGCGGATTTAATCATAATGTTCCAATAACTCGTCATTAAGTCAATTGTTTAATTGCTAATCAAGTTTCATGTATTTTCTAAATTAAAATTCAATATTGATTACACTTTTACAATTTAGTCCCTGTACTATAATTAATCGCTTTCTCGATTCAATTATTCAACCGTCCATTACTATATTTTCCAATTAAATGCGAAAATTCTTCTATTCATAAATTCACTAACTCAATTTATGAGATTCTGTTGTGGAACTATGTTTTCCGACACCAACTAAAAATCAAGTCATTACAAGATACACCAATATCATTCCAAGAACATGACGAGGACATCGTTAGAATAGGTGAAGGAGAATGTTACCACTAGCACATGAGGATCGTGACCAACATACGAAAACAGCCCAAGGCAATAAATTGGGCTTACTCAACCTACTAGGAATGACTCAATTCTTGGAACATTATGGAAATCCCATTTACTTGAAAGCCTAGTGACTTAGTAAACACTCTAGTAAATTGTAGTTATCAGGTTATTTTATAATTATAAGGGTAAGATTATAGAGAGTTCAAATTCCTCAGGAATTTATCTTGTAAATAGATAGAGCCATTGATGTAATTCAATGTGTATTGTTAGATGTCGGGAAGCTCAACTATAAATAGAGATCTATTCCAGCTGATTTTGTAACTTGTATCATTCAAAATTCATTAACCAATTTGATATCATTGATTTACTACATAGCTTTCTTGAGCATTATTTTCTTTCTTGCTCGTTCTGCATAGTCACATAACTTTCTTGAAGCAAATTTATAGCCTAAATTGCAGGATTTGCTAGGCTAAAGTTTAACTCAATTACAATTAAAAATGATTTTTTTCGAAAAATCAAATTTAAAAGGAAAGAAATAAAAGAAGAAAAGCAAAAAGTAAAAAGTTCGAAGTTTCAAGGTTCTTTTTAAATTTTATTTTATTTTGTTTTTATTTCTTTTAATTTTCTATTTTATCCTTTTTCTAAATAGATTCATTTTACAGTTTTGTTTCTAAAAAGAAAAACTCATTTTAAATTATGCTTCAATCTCGACATTTAATGATTTTAATAACAAAAAAAAACTAATCAATATAACTTTGACATATCAAAGATTAGGAACAAATGGTACACTTAACCATGATTGCTAAAACAAGACCGAATCAATAAATTGTATTGATTGAATCAAAAACCGATTAATACATCAACCCAGGCAAAGACAAAAAAATCATTTGACAGGCAAACCTTTGCATACCGATTAAACCAAAATCTATACTCTTTAATAATTTTTTATTTTTCAATTTTTATAAACTTTTAACAATCTATTTTATTTGATCCAAGTGAACCGATCAAACTGAAATAAAAAAACCAATAAACTAAACAATTCGGCAACCAATCTGATTTCAAAAATATCACAATTAACTCTAAATTATAACAACAAATTTTGACTCTAGATTGTCCGGATCTGTGATCTACTCCGTAAAGATAGCAAGTTATAAACGGCTGCACTGAATACGAGATTTTTCTTCGTTTAGTACTATTTGCCCAGATGAGTTATTTAATATCCTAGAATAAAAAAATCATTAACAATCATTTGTATAATTGCCATTTAAGAGTGTTCATGATTTTGCTGTACATCCGTGACAACCCTCACACTCGATTTGGTTCCTAAAAGAAAGCTTTATAATGGAACTTAAAAAAAAAAAAAAAAAAAAAAAAAAACAGCACTACAACAAATTGACTAATTTTACAGATCTCTAGGGCTAGGCTATCAAATGAGGGGTTTGGGGAAAAAATTTGTACAACAATGTTGTTCCAAATCAATTTATTTTGTTTGGTTTTGGCTTTGGCTTCGACCTCATGCTAGCTCTGCGAGCAACATCCCATGCTTTCTGAGGTGCATATACACCGAGTTGTGAAGCAAAAAAGGACTCGTAACCAGGAGAGTCAAAGGCAAAGCCCGTATGTTTGGATAATTCCCTTGGTAATTGAGATAAAGCATAACTTCTAGCCTCATCTGGTGTAAGCTGATTGTCAATTCCCAGTAAACCTGTACGACCACTATCATCAGCTTCATCCTTGTGAATTTCCTGAACAATCTGATAATCATAGGGGAAGAACCATCTTTGCACACTGTAAACAAAAGTAAACACGTTAAGAAAAAATCATACAGCATAGAAAATAAGAGCGAGGAAAAAGAATGTGCTATATATGGCTTTAATTTTGGCAGCTAATACAAACACAACTTGAAACTCATGAGTTGGAAATGTATCGCGCACCTAGCAGCCTTGTAGTGTTAAATGATTTTTCATGCAGCAAATTATGTCAGAGTAGAGAACTTGCAGTTATTTCTCATTCTTACCCTAAGTAAAGGAAATCTCCCAGAAGTGCAGCAACAGGAACAAGAAGAAGAGTGATGTAGAAATAGAATGTACTCATCAAGACGTATATGACCCAAAATACATTCTCCTGCAGTAGCAAATACAGCCATTAAGTTGCATGCCTCAATCCAAATGGAGAGAGAGAGCTGATGAAATGTGATTATCCACTTACCTGTCGATCATATGGAGTTATAATACCAGAATATAAGAAAATAAACAAGAACCACGCTACAATGCTTCCTCCAACACTAATGTAATGCCATCTTGTGATTGAATTACAGATCATAATAAGGCGCAAATTGACAGTTACTACAACACACGTGAAGGCCATTGTGCTGACATCCCATAGACCAAACATTTTACCAGATGAACCTTGACTTGTAGAACTGGAAACTGTCACAAAGTAGTAGAAGACTAGAGATTGGTAGACAGCAAAAAAGGCCCATATTGCAACAACTCTCCACTTGAAGAACATATTTTTTATTCCCTCCTTGTATAATTCAGGGTACCTCTTTGAAAGGGATGAACTGACATCCTGGACATCAAGCAAAGTCTTGAATAAATCAAGCTTATAACAGGGGAACAAAATTCTATGAAATAAATGGAAAAATTGCAGTACCTTATCAAAAAGGCCAACAATAATCACTGGTAGTGCAGTGAATATGACATTATACAACGACTGGAACCAATCGTCATAGAATCTTTGACCAGAAAATCCAGTATAAAAGGTGAACCAAAACTGAGTCAAAGTGAATGTAAGATTCTTGTAAAAGAAATACGTCACAACCTGCAAAACAGGGTGCCATGAATATCATCACCAAGCAGCAGTTTTAAATTGCTTTTGAGAGCAAAGGAAAAAACTGCTTTGAAGGGAAAAGAAAAGTCAAACCCTGCATGATATAAAAGATAACACCAAGGCTCATACATCCAACAAAAAATGTTAAATGTTTCTGAAAAGAAACTCAAACCTTGCATAATCTAATATAAGACCAACGCCCATGAACAAGGAGCAAATCTTTAAGAAAACGAAACTGAGCAATTGCAAAATCACTAGCCATAACTGCTTGCATCCCCTCAAGCCCACTAATCCCAACACCAATATGAGCAGCTTGAATCATGCTAACATCATTGGCACCATCACCGATACTAAGTGTAATTTTACGTGCACCTTTCTTAACTAGACTTGTTACCTGCAAATGCAAAAGTAAATTTAGATGTTACTTTCAAAACAACAGAAGTTAAACCATATTTCCTCTTTCCTATCAATAGTTTGAACTACATTTTCTTTTCTTACATTGAAAGAAGAAAACCAAAATTTTGATCATAGTTTCATATGAACTTCAGCACTCAAAAGAGCTCATTAAAATAATCCTAGTCATCACAGAGAAAATTGGTTTAGGACAAAGTTAACATGCCAAACACTGTTAGTTTGATAAAGTTCTAAAAATGCATGTAATGGCGCCAATCCTCAAAACCTTTCAACATTGCAAAACATTGTTCAAAATAATATAGACCACAGCAAACCCAGTCACTTCACCAAGGTATCTTCAGAAAAATGTCATGCCATTTGCAAATTGTCATCAATTTACTAAATTGACCTTTTATCCATACATACCAACACCACTGAAAGCTAAATTAATGATGTTTCATTTCAGTTACCATCAGGAACCTACCTGAGCTTTCTGTAGAGGGGAGACTCGGCAGCAAACAACTGAAGAACAATTCAAGCTCAAATTGAGAAGCATTATCCGTAAACTTGGGTCTAAAGCATACATAAGACATTTTCCATCAATAAGAAGTGCTAATTTTGGTCCACAGACACTGTGAAAATATTGCTGTGCCTCATCAAGGCACTTCTTCAGTTGTTTTTTAACTTCCTCCTTGATAAAGCGTGCAATTTCCACTTGGTCCCCCTGATAAGTACAAGAATAAACATGAATATATAGAATAGTTTGTATTACAGTAAATCCTAAACTAAAAGCAACTAAAGAAAGACTAGCTTTAAATGCTTACCCTTTCTTCAACTTCTCTAATAGCATCTGTTTCAGAGCTGATAATGAATTGTTTCATCTCATTGTTTAGTAAGTTGCATGCTGCGACATTATTAGAAACAAAAGAGAAACGAAGATTGTTAACCACACAAGGACTGAATACATTATCTGATTCCAAGGAAAATTGACGCAAAATAGAATCTCCCATTGAATCTTACCATAAGCTATATTTATTGCAGTTTCCATCTTGTCCCCTGTTAGCACCCAAATCTTAATCCCAGCTCGGGAAAGAGTCTCAATGCAATCTGGCACTCCTTCTTGAAGCTTGTCTTCTATCGCAGTTGCACCAATTAAAATGAGATCCTTCTCTATGAGTTCAGCTACCTGCATAAGTTACAAAAATGTGCATGATATAATAATCATAAAATTACATCTCTATAGAGATAACTCATCTTTCCAGTAACAGCAACCTGAAAGTTCAAAGCTGATTAAAAAAACCCTAATTCCCTAATCCAGTTAAGCCTAATACAACTACAATGAAATCATGATTCCTGGCTTCATGGACAATAAAAAACTCACCCTTGGTAAAAAAATATTAAGAACCACTTTTGAAAGATATATTTTATTTATAATTAAGCTAATGTTTAAAAATAAAAATCATGTAAAAACATTTGAACTAGAAAATAAAATTATATCTATCAAAATTATAATAAAAGAATACAAAAAAAATATATTTTACATAACATTAAAGAAAGGTTCAAAGAAAACACGAGATTTAGTTTTGAACTTGGCAAAAAGGTATTAGCTTGAAAGTATAAAAATTATAATATAAGATAAATATAATTTTGATAGAAATCTTGATTCACATATTAAGTGGGTCATATTGATTGTATCTGATCTTACATGTCAAGTGAATTAATTCCCTAAACCAGATACAACTAAGAATGGAACCATGATTCCTGGCTTCATGGATAATAAAAAGCTACCTTTCATCAAAAAAATATTAAGAACCACTTTCGACAGATACATTTATTTATAATTAAGCTAATGTTTAAAGATATAAATTATGTAGAAATATTTGAACTAGAAAATAAAATTATATCTATTAAAATTATAATAAAAGAAAACAAAAAATATATATTTCACATAAAAAAGGTTCAAAGAAAACACTAGATTTTATTCGAACTTGGCAAAAAGGTATTAGCTTGAAAGTATAAAAATTATAATATAAGATAAATATAATTTTGAGAGAATCTTGATTCACATATTAAGTGGGTAATATTGACTGTATCCAATGTTACATATCACATAATCTTGGTCATAAAAGTTTCCTACAATTTAGATAGGAATTAGATAACCCTCCAATACAATGATCTGATCACTCTCAGTGATCCAAGATCCCTGCTACAGAATCACCGAGTAGAGAGTCCTTTCCAAATATCTCATAAATCTAAGTTTCTTGACCATACATCTAAATCAGATTCAAAATGCCTTTCCTTCCCTGCTAACAGAAGAAATATTCTCCCTACAGATTCACTTATTGCAACCTGGTCAGATTAACTTTGAACCATTAGCCATGTTATGGCTTGAGAAAACCTCCTATTACAAGCAAACAAACCTCCACAACTTTCATCCCAAAAGGACTGAATGCCACAGAAGTCAGCTTGATCTTAGTCCCTTTTACTAAGGGTATATAACTATATTAGGTTTTGACCAAATAAAGATCAAGACCAAGCCATTTCATTTCACAAGATGTTCCTATCATTTAAGTAAAGTGGATCATCTAAAAGATAAGGCGACATTAACAGCAAAGCCAGCCTAGTAAAGAATAACAGATTAGCGCCAAGATTTCAGTAAACAAAATCATTACAGCATTATTATGAAAATAGTAAATAAATAAAAAATAAAAATCAAAGCAAATAATAAATTAATCATACTTCTTTAAATGAAGAGAAGATAAAAATATCATTATTACAAAAGAAAAAAATATATACTTAGTTTCTTCAAGGAGAAAATGATACCACATAGATAAACATACCTCATCCAACTTCCTTTCACGATCTCGTAGAGATGACTTGGCTTGGATGAATTTCTCATTCCAGCTCTCATAAACGTCTGGAGCTAGATCTTTATAGGCTAGGCAAAGGGTTCGTAATCCAGCAGAGCCAAATTTTTCCAAATGTTCCCTTGTCACTTTCTTTAAATCATCACTTCCACCCACCAACCTCTCATAAATGACGGTATCAGCTCCCTGTGAAAAGCATGGTTCTAGCCCAGTGTCATCCTTGTTTTTTTTTCCCCGAGAAAACATTTTTAATGCTCATACTATAAAAGACTTCTGAAGATTCATTACCTTACAGTATAGTACCAGCCTTCCATCTGGATAACGGCATACAACAGATTGGCGCTTCCTCGTACTATTTAGTAAAGAAAATGAGTACACATTAGTGCCAACCAGAAAGAACTCATACAAAATGATAGGAGCAAAGATGCATCCAAACCTATTGAACTCGAGAACATTTAAAATCTCATAAGACACATCTTGGATTTTACCCATCCTCTCCACATGAGATTCGCGAACATATATCATTGTAGGTGTACGCCTACAAAATGGAAAAAAGAAAAGAGCCTCAAATCAAGCTGCAAAATCATGGAGCAACAGTAACCTCCTCAACCTAGCTCACACCAAAAAGAAAACAACAATCATAATGCCCAGAAAAAAGGTTCAAAATTTGTCAGAGATGAAGCAGGAGCTTTTATTTGTTTTTTAATATTTTATTATTTCAGTTTTATTTATTGAGTTATATTATGGATGGCTAGGATTACTAGTTATCTTTAGGGTTTAAACCTAGGGCTAAGAATAAAACTTTACTTGCAAGAAATCCTAGCAACTTCAGTTGCAAGAAAGGAAACCCATAAAACTAAGTTATAGGCTGCACAACCATCATTATTATTCTCATTATTTTCTTTAAATTAATAGAAAAACGAGGTCTTCTATAACCCTAAGTTTTCTAGAGTTTCATGTTTCCTATTTGTTTGTTCAGTCCTAATTCTTTAATTGCTGATGTTTTCTCCACTAAACGACATCAATTTTGGTGTCAGAGCCTAATTAGATGCTAGGTTTATATTAGGGTTTGCTTTTAAGCCATGGTTGGAAGAATAGAGTTTGAGAAGGAAATCAAGATTAAAAAAAAAGATTTGGCTGTGCTACTAAGTTCGATTAAAAAATTGTCCGGTGCAGTTTATGCTTGATTGCGACATCAACTAAAAGGAACCTTCATGGAGATTTCAAAAGGTGCTCACAACTAGTTTGACATACCGGAAGGTAGTTTCACTGATAAATTTGATTTTTCATGATTGAGGTGGATTGAAGGAACAGTTGGCACATGGCCCTGAATTAAACAAAGATGAAAGTAAAGTTGAAGTTACTGATTTTCTTTGTAAGATGTTTGTGGAAGATCAAGATTATGATCTATTAGAACCAATATATGATGAATATCCTGAAGAAAGTGAAGAAGATGATGTGTATCCACTATCCAGTTAAGATGGGTAGTCCAAGGAATGATAGCAAAAATCTCAGGAGGAGAGGAGGCAAGTAAAAAATCTTTTGAATATCCCAAGGGATACAACATCATGTGATAATTTTGGAGTAAAAAGGATTGATTCAATTTCCATAATTGAATAAAATTCTGCCATGAAAAAATTCAGTGTTGAACTCAAGAAAAAGCTGGAAAGTTTGAAGGCAAGTCATATTGTGAAGGCGATGCAGTCTTTTGAAGAAAAAATACCTGCAATCAACACGAAAGTTGTTGCTGAAATTCGAGTTCCGATGGTTTCTGGAGAAAGTCAGTGGATGAAATTCATGAAATGGGTAGAAGTGAGGACTTATTGTTGATAATTTCGCGTGAATGTGTGCCTTGGCATCTGAACAACAGTTATTTGTTTGAACCTCTTGGTCTAATTTGTTTTTGCTCTAAGACAACATTTATATGTAGGTTGGACTTGTTTGCTTATGATCATGCCTCAAAGTCTCTTATCTTGGTGGAGAATTGAATGTTACTTAGTATTCTACATGCATCGGGGGAGATTAGTTCTTTTGGCTTTAGGACTGTAGCATGAGACATTCAATGATTTTAGCTTTCATCTTTTGGGCCTATTCAATTCTAAGTTTTGAGATGGTAAGTTAAAAGTCAGCTTGTCCATACTCTGAAAGATGCCTATGCTGTCACTGTCTATGGGAGAATGTACTGCATGCAAGTTCATAGATTTGCAATGATGCTGCATTCATGTAAGCATTACTGTGATGCTATAATCCAACAGGGTTCATTGCCAAATCGTTCAAGGAAGGTTGCTAGCAGTGTGGTTGATAAATAATGTACAACTTTTCCATTAATTTGATACGAAGGTTGTTATACTCTGACATATTTGCAGATTCTCAAGCTCCTATATCAGCTCCACTTCATGTACTGTTGAGGGGCTTCCCAAGGTCCAATAATTCCAGCTTTGAACCAATGAAAATCTGCTCAAATGATGCTCAACTTCATGTACTTTTTATTATAACGAGATGATATCTCTTTGACAAGAACTGGATCAGTGTTATAATGATGAATAGGAGTATCTCGGAGATGGTATAAATGCTATGAAAGGAGAAGAGAATGAACGAGCTAATTTATTTCTGGCTGGTTTAAATAAAGAAATTGATGAAATGATATCTCGGATCTTAGGAAAAAAACCACTTCCAAGACTCTGTGAGGTTTTTTCTGAGGTTAGAAGAGAGGAGACAAGGAACAAAGTAGTGTTAAGACTAGAATTTTAACTAATGATGATAAATCTTCTCTTGTAACTGTTAAAAAATAATAATGATAGTGAAAAAAAAAAAACATTGGTACGATCACTGCAAAAAAATATTGGCACACTCGAGAAACGTGTTAAAAACTCCATGGAAAATCGGCGAATGAAAAAAAAAGAGTGGCAATGGTCGTGGTTCACAATCAGGGGATAGTAGAACTTTCCAAACGACTAATGAAAATTATGAGGGTCATAGTTCTCTAGAAGGGTATTCATTCACTAAGGAACAATTAGAGCATCTACACAAGCTTTTTCAATTACCACAGTTTTGGATGAATTTTTCTATTCCTAACTCATCCAATAATCCTTCTTCCTCCTTTACCCAATCAGATACTGATTTTTCTGTTTTTTTCAATGTCAAGCCTTGTAAAACAAACACGTGGATCATTGATTCTAGAGCTAGTGATCACATGACTAGTAGTCATTTTCTTTTCTCAACTTCCACACCTTGTGCAGGAAACAAAAAGATCATAGTATCAGATGGGTCGTTTGTTAAAATTTCGCCTTTCTTAGTTTTACATGATGTTTTATATGTGTCAAATCTAGCTTATAATCTCATATCAATTAGTAAATTATCTCAATCCTCGAATTGTCATGTTATACTTGAGTTCTTTATGTGTAAATTTCAAAACATGGTCTCGAGGAGGACGATTGACAATGCTAAATAATCTGATGGAATTTACTTTCTTGACAATGACCATTTAAGTCAACCAACTACTTCATGTTTAAACTCTGTTTCTAGTTTTGATAAGGTTATGATTTGACATTATAGGCTTGGACATCCTAATTTTACTATTTAAGATGTTTGTTACCTGATCTATTTAAAAATAAGTCTTTCTTCATATCATTGTGAATTTTGTGAATTGACTAAACCTAAACATCATTGGTCATTCTTTCCACCTAAAAAATATAAAGCTTCCAAACCTTTTTCGTTAATTCATAGTGATGTTTGAGAACCTTCGAGAGTCATAACTTTTTCAGGAAAACGTTGGTTTGTCACATGTATGGGATTTTTATTAAAAAATAAGTCTGAAGTTAAAAATGTGTTTAAGATCCTTGCACTCAAATATGCAAATCACACGTTTTCATTATTTTGGTCTCAGAGCCAGGATGGTGGTCTCCACTCGTTATTCCTCTAACCGCAACAATCCACCACCCTTACCACCATCGATGCCCATCTTGCAACTGCTGACACATCCAATGAAGTTGTTTTACAGCAGCTCGCTTACATTACATCCAAGGTGGAGGCCATTGACGCTTCCATGAGAGCCCAATCTAAGTGAAAAGGACTAGAAACCTCACTAGGGCAACATGCACTAGGCTGAACTTTTGGGACCGACAAAGCAGAAGATGAGAATGATATTCCCCTTGGTGGTTCAGGTATTCTTCTCAACGGCGACCTACAAAAATTGGGTTTTCCCAATTCAACAGTAGGGATCCCAACAGCTGGATTTTGAAAGCTGAAAAGCATTACCGGTATTGTTAAACTCCCAATTATCTCAAGGTTGATGTTGCAACTATGTATCTGGTAGGGAACGCACTAGGTTTTTTTGCTTAGGTCAACAATAAGCAAACAAGAACCATACAACAATACCAACAAGAATTTGGTAAACACACTGCTCATGTTAAAAATTGGCCTGAACACATTATCTTTTGGGGATTTTCTTAATGGATTACGCAACGATCTCAAGGCTAATGTCAGAATCCACAAACCACAATTCGTCTATAAAGCCATGAGTTTGGCACTTGAGTTCAAACAGAAGTTGAGCACTTCTAGTGGACCTCAAAACTTTACTTGGATTTTTATACCAAACCTAGTCCAGCAATTGCTGTCCCAATAACACCGCACCCTCAAAATATACAAACCTTCGAACATCAAAAAATCAGGTTTGATCCTCTACCCAGTGGCCATGGGATGTTGAACATCATGATACAACACCTTTGAAAACATATGTTTGAAAGAAAAACAGGACAAGTGGTAATTTTATGGACTTTGAAAAAGTCAACAAAGAAGAAACCAACTGTTTACTGAATTACTTCGGAGTTACACAATTCATGGACTCTTCTTCACCTTCTACATGTTCAACTTAACAACCACCATTAGCACCTTCAACACTTCCATTACATTGCTAGATTTAAGGAATTTGTTATGCTTTCATTAGTTTAAATTTTTGTTGTATTGTTTAAGTTGTTATTAAGGGAAAAATATTCTAATTTCTTTAATTTTTTGTCCTCTCCAAACAAACAACCTACTTGGGTGTTTAAGATCCTTGCACTCAAATATGCAAATTATAGTCATTATTTCATTTTACTATAGCTCCTATCACATGTGCGGGATTTTTATCAAAGGCTGTCAAAGAAGTTCAAAAGAACACTAATCAATTGTCGGGAGAATTGCACAAGCAAAAGCGAGGGCCAAATATACAAGTATTGGAATGTTGGAGTAAGGATTGTAAGCAATACTAATGGTTGATTTATTATCACAATACAGCCTCATGGGTCCTTCCCATTTTATTTTTAAATCATCTAACATTATCTTCAACTAGAGTAACTCTCATATTCCCAACGCCATTGATCTGAACTCTACCTTTGTGCTTGATCTTGCTATCTCGTTTTGTTTCTTACTTCTCCATGTTACAAGATTCCCACCTAATAGAGTACAGTAACCAGACGACGATCTCTTGTTGACCAAAGATCCTACATAATCTGCATCAGTATAAGCTTTTAATGTCACACATGTGCATGTTGGTCGTTTAAACAAAATTCCTCGTGTTGGGCTACCTTTCAAGTATTGTAATCTCCTGTTTACTGCTTTAAGGTGTGACTCTTCAGGATTGTGCATAAATTGGCTAACCACGCTCACTACAAATCCTATATTTGGTCTTGTGTGCCAGATATATCAACCTCCCAATAAGCCTCTAATAGGATCCTCTATTGACGATGGGACCTTCTGGAGCATCAAATTCGGCCAGGTCTCAATTGGTTTACAACCCATCTTCTTTGTTTCTTTCAACAAGTCGAGCATGTACTTTTGTTGGGAGATGAAAATTCCTTGCTTTGAATGCATTACTTCAATGCCTAGAAAGTATTTTAATTTTCTTAGCTCTTTGATGTCAAACTCCTTCAGACATTGCTTCAAATTGTTCATCTATTCTACATCATTACCAGTTACGATGATATCATCTACATAAATTAACAATGCTGTAACTCTCCCAGAATCTGAGTGTCTCATGAACAAGATATGGTCTCCTTGACATTGCTTGTATCCCAACAATATCATTACCTTAGCAAACCTCCCAAACCAAGCTCGTAATGATTGTTTGAGCCCATAATGAGCTTTCTTCAGTTTGCACACCATTCCCTCTTTAGATTCAAATCTAAGAGTAACTTCCATGTAAATTTCCTCTTCTAGATCACCATGGAGGAACGCATTCTTTATATCAAATTATTGTAGATTCCACTCAAAATTACCAGCTAACAACAAACGTATCAGTATTGTGTTCATTTTTTGCAATAGGGCAAATGTCTCAAGATAATCAATGCCATAGGTTTTGAGTGTATCCTTTGGCCACCAATCTTGCCTTGTATCTTTCCACTAAGCCATTAGCCTTGTATTTTATGGTGAAAACCGACCTACATCCAACCAGTTTCTTCCCTTTCGACAATTCAACAAAACTCCCATGTTCTATTCTTCTTAAAGGCTTTCACCTCGATTTTCATAACATCCTCCCATCTCTTATCTCATAAGGCTCTATGGTTTTGGGATAGATTTGGATAGGACATGAAAAAGATAAAATGGATGTTTTGTGCAAGTTCTTGTTCCTTTCTTAAAGTGAAATTGGTTGGTCTTCAGTACCCGATTTTTTTTGTTTGTCTGCTGATTCAATTGGCTCAACACTTGGTGTGATACTACCGGTTAGTTTGAAAGTGGTTTCGAGAAATTGGGCAACAACATAAATAGGAGACTGTACTTGTACTGGTCGAGAGACTAGTATTTTCCTCCGGGAATAAACCTGCAGTGGTTGAATGTTATCTTGGTTTCCCTTATCTTTCATCATTTCAACTAATTTGACTGACTCGATTGATGGAGAAGTAAGAGAAGTGGACTCACAAAAAACAAATTCAGATGCCATGAATGGTTTTAATTGTAATGAAATGGGCTCAGAGACGGTTATGGGTATAGACTCATCAAGAAGAAACATATATTTTGCTTTATCTTCATTCAAGGTCTCCCCCTGAATAAGCCTATTGAATCCTCGACAAAAGTAACATCAACCAAGACAGAGAACTTTTTAGTACGTGGAACATTTATAACCCTTTTGTGTGGAATAATATCAGATAAAAATGCATCGAAGAGCACATGGATCCAATTTACTCTTATTGTGAGAATGAACATGAACAAGCGCAACACCTAAAGATTTGAGGAATAAAATTGTTTCAATAGAAAATTTTGGGAAAAAATTTTTGAGAATATCAATTGGACTTTTGAACCCAAGGACACGTGTTGGGAACCTATTAATAAGAAGGGCAATGGTTAATACAACTTCACACAAGTATTATTTTGGAACATTCTTGTGAAACAACAATGATCTAGTGATCTATAGGAGATACCGTTCTTTCGCTCAGCCACTTCGTTGTGGAGTGGTAACACATTAGGATTCAAGAATAATCCTTGTCTTTTGAAAGAATGGCGATCAAAATCTATTAATTTTTACATCAAATTGAGTATTGATTATGTTGTAAAAAGGAAAACCAATTTAATTAAGTTATAGGCTTCACAATCATTATTATTCTTATTATTTTCTTTGAATTAATAGAAAAACTAGAGGTTTTCTATAACCTTTCTAGAGTTCCATCTTTCCTATTCGTTTGTTTAGCCCTAATTCTTTTTATTGTTGTTGTTTTCTCCTCAAAACCACATCAATAGAAGTATGATTTGACAAATCTATACTCATTTCCTCTACTAGCTGTCTATCAAAAGTCATAAGTAGTTGCCAAATTTGAGGGATCATCACATTTGTAGAAGACATTGAGTTGATGAACTTTAGGAAAAAGCAACCCCATAGTAGCACTATCTCTTGGAAAGAAAATTAACAACTAATAATCAAGATCCACTAAAATAAGTTGCTTCATTAACATTTTTCCTTCCCTTGAGAAACAAAATCTAGGAAAGAAAACTGAACCATTCGACAAAAGCTTGAAAGAAATTTATCAGATTTACAGAAACATTTGGTTCACTTGGTACATTAACATCAAGATAGGTATGCTTCACTTCAAAAGTTGCCTCAAACAAGATAAAGACCAGGGGTGAATCTAATTTACTTTAGTTAAGTGGAAAACATGCAATCCAATGTTTCAAACAGACAGATTAAAACTAAATCAAAATCAAGATGAATTCAATTAAACTATTAATTAGAATTCTCGCTAAAATAAATCCTTCCACTTCCGAATGAGACATTGGAAAACCCTAACCTGTAAAAGAAGAAGCCAAAATGCTTTGCGGCCAAAACCAATGCAGCCTCGTCTGGGGATGCAGCTTGATATTTGATTTTCTCAGGGGACTCATCACCTTCAGGGAGCACAGTGTGGCATATGGCAAGGCACCTAAAAAATTCCTACAATGAAGAAACAAAACATGCCTTAAAACTTTGTAGTTAATAAATTAGACTACCGTATTATTTCAATTAGGTAGGTATCCAGCAAAAAGTATAACTAGGTTCAAAAATAAATCCTAATGAAAAGAAAGAAAGTTGAATTTCAATCATGTTTTATGCACTGCTAAATTACACAATGTGCAATAAACAAATGAATAATGCAATTATATAAAAAGGGAACCTGATAATCAACACTAGAAGATGGGCCCATCATAGGCTCTATTTGTCTACAAACACTAGCTTTGATTATCATATTATATAAAGAAAGAACCCCGCTATTATAAATTAAGCTCAATAATGCACTAGGACATATTTTACCTACTCAAAACTAGTTGAGAAGAAAGTAGATTAAAAATATGATTGAATACATGAATATGCACACATCCATTGGCGATGCCACATATATACAATTAAGGGTTATTAAAAATTGGCAAAGATATCCAGCATCTAATTGACCGTCCAAAGTAACTTATGTAATATTGAACAATGTATATGTTAACAGCTTATCTCAGCTAATCTCATTACCGATTTTTAAGGATTAGATTAACTTAAAATTAGGATTATTGATTCAATGTATTGATTATATTTCCTTAGGTCTATTCTTTTAGTATAAATAGCCATGAAAATATTTCTGTTGGAATATACAAGAGAAAAGGATTCCTATTATCAACATGGTATCAAGAGCTTCAGAATCTAAATTTATGGAGCCTATTTTTTCAAAACTCACGAACCCTAGAAAATCCAATTTGGTAATATCCATTTTTCGTCCTATTTTTTTCTCACCGCCCCCTTCAACAAAGTCGCAGTCTCATCTATGACGAAACCTCAAAACCCGATGACCAAACTCCCTGCACGTGGCTCTCATGCACCACCCACAGCTTCGGCGTACTTGCTCACACGCCGACACATGCAAGTCACATCCGTCGAGTTTGATTCTCCAACCACCCCGATTGGCTTTATTGGTGTTTTTTAGGTCTTCCTTGTTATTGGCTCTTGTGGTGCATTTTTTGTCTTTAAGAAAAACTGGCAGAATTAAAAATATATATTATTTATGATAACCCCTCGAATCTAACATCCAACTTTGTAAAGTAAGGTAATGCTTTTAATATTCATATTAATACTTACTAATGAATTATTGATTCTAGTGCAAATATACACATGGCAGGTTCCTTTAAAAGTTTTTTACACTACTTCCTAAGTTAAACAAAAGAAAGTGTCATGATAGTCGATGAGTCTATTACTCTTGTAATGGATCAAGTTCTGTCAACTGTACACCCAATATTAAACTATCCTCTATATTACATGTTCCTCATTTTCTAGTTGACCTTTTATTTGTTAGTGCCATCACAAATACCTTCTCTGATCATTGTGTATTCTAGGACCTTCAAATAGAGAAGAAGATTGACAATGGTAGATTGCATGATGACTTATATGTTGGAGAGCAGTAGTGAATCTGTTCAAGCCTTTTTTGGAGGTAATAAGGTTATCAACCAAGAAATAATGCAATGGCATAAGCAGTTAGGACACGCATCATTTTTTGTTATGTAAAAGTTAAATCCTAGATTATTTTCAAAAACTTGGTTTGATTCATTATTTTGTGAAGCTTGTGAGTTTGCTAAACACATTAAAAATTATTATCCTTTGAGAAATAATAGAAGTAATACTCCTTTTATGACTATTCATTCTGATGTTTGGGAACCAACTCGACATACATCATTATCTGGTGATTAGTAGTTTGTTACTTTTATCGATTGTTGCCCTAAGATGACTTGGGTGTATTTGCTAAAATCGAAAAATGATATGTTTACATGCTTTCAATCTTTTCATAAAATGGCGTATACTTAATTTGATGTTAAGATACAGTTGTTTTAGAACTAACAATGGTACAGAGTGCAATTTTAATACCTATTTGGAGTCTTATCAGATAATTCATCAAACTTGTCCCGATACTAGTTCACAGAATGGGGTTGCTGAAAGGAAAAAATACATTTGCTAAAAGTTGCCCGATCTCTTATGTTTTCCATGAACATTCCAAAACCATTCTGGGGGACATAATTCTTGTAGTCGCCTACCTTGTTAATAAAATGCCACTCAGAACCCTTAATTTTAAAAGTCCCTTAAAAACTTTACAGGGTAAAAATAATTATAATGTTCCTCCTGGGATATTGGATGTATCAGATACGTCCATGATCAGAAAGCAGGCAAATTAGATTCACAAGCCCTTAAATGCGTGTTCTTTGAGTATTCTCCAACACAAAAAGGCTAAGTGTTATCATCCTCCTTCAAGAAAAACTTTCATTAGTATGGATGCTACATTCAGAGAAACTAAGCCCTATTATGGTACAACTCAATCACCTCTTCAGGGGGAGAACAATAAGAAAGAAGTGATACCTGACTCAGTAACTATTGAAAACCTTATTCCAAAAATCACCATTGATCAGAGGGAAGCTACTGTTCTACAAAACACTATTGTTCAAAAGGAGATTGTTGGGCATTTGGACAAACCAGATTTAAAGAAGTATTCAAGAAGGCTTAGAACAAAAAAAGTCATCATGCAACCTACT
Organism: Gossypium australe; assembly: GCA_005393395.2. Lineage (NCBI taxonomy): Eukaryota > Viridiplantae > Streptophyta > Magnoliopsida > Malvales > Malvaceae > Gossypium > Gossypium australe. The sequence continues at coordinate 87,015,060 of CM016614.1, read as the reverse complement.
ATGTGCTAAAACTCTTCATCTTCTGGTGAGTTACACCCTAATGATTTAGATAAACCTATTGCCCAAAGAAAAGTTGTTAAATCCTGAACTAAACACCTTATGTCTAACTTTATTTCTTATGAGTCATTGTCCCCGCACTATAAAGCCTTTCTTGTCTTCGTCCTCTATGTCTATTCCACAAGATTGGCGTGAAGCATTTGAAGGTTCCAAGTGGAAAGAAACCATGGTTGAAGAAACAAAGACACTAGTAAAGAATGAGAACTGGGAGCTAGTAACTCCTCTAGTAGGCAAGAATTTGGCGGGATGCAAATGGGTGTTTACTGTGAAACAGAAGTGTGAAATTGGTTGCTAAAGGCTTCACTCAAACTTATGGAGTAAACTATCAAGAGACGTTTGCCCCTGTTGCCAAAATGAACACCATCAAAATTATGTTACATTGTGCAGCCAACCTTGACTAGAATCTACAACAACTTAATGTGAAGAATGCATTCCTACATGGAGACTTAGACGAGGAAGTACATATGAAGATTCCTCTTGGATTTGATAATGCAAAAACGTAGGGGAAAGTATGTAGATTGACGAAAGCCTTGTATAGATTGAAACAATCTCCTAGAGCATGGTTTGATAGATTCCAAAAAACTATGATCTTAGGCTTAATTCATGTAGCCTCTAACAAGTAATTAGCTGATGTGTTCGCTAAAGGACTTAACAACAGAAGCTATCATAATTTGGTTTGCAAATTGGACATGTGCAACGTCTATACACCAACTTGAGGGGGAGTGTCGACAGCTTATCTCAACTAATCTCATTACTGATTTTTAAGGATTAGATTAGCTTAAAATTAGGATTATTGATTATGTTTCCTTAGTTAGGCCTATTCTTTTCATATAAATAGCTATGTAAATTTTTCTGTTAGAATATACAAGAGAAAAGGATTACTTTTATCAACAGTATATTATTTTCCATTCCAAATTTACAGTAGAAAATATCCATTTTCCCCTTAGACTTAAAATAGTGTAATGTTAGAACCTAAAACTACTAGTTTCTATCTATTAAAAAATTCAACAATTAAGATATTCTGTTGATGACCGGGCAACTCAGATGTCATGTCATCCAATACAGCATATGATTCTTCAATTTACTTTTTACCATATTTAAATATCACAATGAAATAGAATTAGACAAATCATTCATAATGTTCGCTTATTCATGGCTTAACAACAATTTACAATAAAGCCAATACCCAACATCCAAGAAAGATCATGCCAATGGACAACATTGCCATATATAAACAAAACAAAACAAAATTGTGGTTGACAAATAACAAATACTGCGGCTGGAGGCAAACCTGTCAATCCCTACAGCTGAGCACTCAAAATTGTTTTTAAAACTTTATGGATCTCAACTTCAAATCTATATGGGACTATTGAGATGAAGCTCAATTAATTGATAAAATATCAACCCTGATTACTAGGCTATGTTCAAGATCATGGTTGAAAATACAATTGAAAGCTTGCTATCATTTTTACTTCTAAATGAACTTTCTCAACTAAATTTCAAAAAAAAAAAAGGCTTATGTCACCGTTTGACCCCCGCTTATACCCCTATTTTTTCACTTTAGTACCTAAACTTTTCTATCCTATTTCGATACCTAAGCTATTACTCCATTACAATTTTTATTTAAAAATTTAACAATGTTAAAAAAAGTGACCAACCAATGGAAACATGCCAGGCGACATTCCTTTACACATGACAATTGCTGATGTGGCTAGGGATGAGCATTTGATCGAGTCGAGTCAAATCAAGAGAAAAAAAATTTTGAATTAATCGACTTTACGAATACTATTTTATTATCCTAACTTGATTTGAAAATTTTTCTAATCAAGTCGAATCTAGTAAAATTGTTTAAGTTAAATTAAACATGTCAAATTAAAATCTTGTTAAGACACAAATTTGAAATCATATACATTTGAAAACTTTTCCAAAGCAAAATAAGAAAAAAAAAAACTTTAGTCTGATAAACTTGAATCATTAATTAACTTATTTAGGTTCCCAAAATTATTATTTTAAAAAAATTTAAATTTTTAACTTTCTTTATTTATTCTTTAGATTTACTTAAAAGAATTTTATAATTTTAAAAAAAATATAAATTTTGGAATTTTATAAACATTTTGAATTTTTATTTTTTTTGTAATTTTTGTTGAAAGACCAATTTGTTCATTTTCAAAATTGACAAGGACCAAAGAGGTATTTAGATCAACTGTTATTCGAATTGTAAAATTCAACTCGACTCGAACTCAAAACTTGTATTACTTATTCGAGTTTACTCCAATAACTCGATTCAATTTTTTTGAATCAAATCGAGTTTTGCTCAATCCTAGATGTGGCATCCATTAAAAATTCAAGATTCAAATATACATTAACTTACTCAATTCAAAAAATTTCCAATTTTTTATAATATAAATTATATAAAATGAAAAATTATAAAAATATCAAATATATATAAATTCACAAATATTATATAAAATTCAAAAAACACATAAGTACTATAATTTTTTTTAAATTAAATTTTTCAATTTTTATAATATACCAATTTATAATATAAAATATTATAAAAAGTAATTAACATATAAATAATTCAAAAAAGAAATAAAGGAAAAAAATTCTAAAATTTAAAAATATATTAAAACGGTCAACAATAAACAGTTGATTAATGTTGGTCAAAAGCAAGTCAATGATCGGTCAGTATCAACAAACGACCAGTGGTCAATCAACAGTCGATGACCGTATTATCGATCAATGGCCACATCATTGCTGTCATGGAAACGAAGCAGGCACATGGTGTATTCTGATTGGTTGGGTATGCCACTTTTTTTAACACTATAAACTTTTTGGACTAAAAACTATAATGAAAGAATACTTTAAGCACGAAAAGGGATTAAAAAAAACACTTAGATAGCAAAATAGAGAAACAAGTATAATTCTAAGGCCAAATCATGATATAAGCAAAAAAAAAAAAAGTAGATCTTCTAATCTTCAACTTTAATAAATTCAAATACCATAACTGCAACATAAAATATTGATAGTGATGTCATAAATATGCCATACATGCATTTTATGTATATTAGCTAAAAGCATGGCAATAAAAACATATCCAACTAGATAAAACACCTTATACATCGAAATGGAAGTACTGAAAAACGTAAATCAACTCCTACAACCACCAAGTATCAAACATGACTAACAAGCAAAAGTCCTTTTAAAAAAATCATAAAAAGTACATCTTATTCTTACCCCCTTAAAACAACACTTTAAACATAATGAGATTGAACAAGCGTTTACCAATGAGAACCCTTAAGTACAATGATTCACAGTCAAAATAAGTCCATAATGGTAAGAAATAAAAGCCTTGTAGTAGCAAATGTTTCACATTAATAGTAAAATGCAACTATATATTGCTTATATTGCCAATGACCATAGAAAAATACCACCATAAATCATTATTAATGTTTCAGATTAATAGTAAAAGACTAGTAAAAATACCTTGCAAGCATCAGGGTTAGGCTCATTTCTCCAAGCACCTCGCATGAGCCTAACATCATCAAAATTGAAACCCTTTTCCCGCACAGAATTGATTGATGTTGGCACCTATAAAAGCTGTTATGAGAACAAGAACACCAGTCCCTAGCAATATAGCTATATTTACTTAAGGAAAATATTTATTTCTTCATAAAGAGATATAAAAGACAATACCTCTTGGACCTTAATGCCTTTTCGTTCTGCAACACCCCTCTCAATTTCAGTCATACCTGTTCCATAGATTTCACCTCCAATCGTGCACTTGAAGAACTCCATTAAATTTCTTGTCAAAGTTCCAGTTTTATCAGAAAAAATGTATTCCACCTTAGAATACCAGAAATTCAAAATGATTCAGAGATAGACAAAAAAAGAAAAGTACCTGCATATCATTCAAGTCAGAAAATATTGCATCTCCTTACCTGTCCAAGTTCCTCATTCAAATTAGATGTCCTAGCCAAAGCGGGGGTGTCGGTTTCAGCATGATACATATTTAAATCCTTGTTGATAAATTGAGTGGACTGAATAAACTTGACCATCTAAAATTGCATGTAAAATCCAGTAAGATATATATATATTTTTGCATTGATAAAGCAAGAAATCAAATAAACGAAAGGAAAAAAGAAGGGCCAACCTCAATAGAAACATATAGAGATATCGGGATAATTGTCGAGTATAATGTAAGTAGGGTCAACATGGTCAAAAGAACAACCTGTAAAACCGTCAAAGAGGATTAAGTTAAAGTTTCATGTGTGTTATGGGTGTGCATGGGTATGTGATAGAAACCCAGAACCAACAAACATATATTACCAGAAATCTTCTGTTTGGATTGAACTGATCTTCCACACTTTTACTGAGACCTAAGAAGTAGTACTTTCGGTCAATGAATACACCGCTGCAAAATTTCAAGCAGTGAACATCATTATCAAAAAAAAAAAAAAAGCACAAAACAATTGGAAGAAATCCAACATTTAGTGACATGTATTGTTAAGTACAGACTAGCAATTTCCCGGACCTGCCTATTGCTCCAATCAGACACATAGTGAACAGAGTACCAAAGAGAGTGAGAATAAGTTTGTCAAGTTTCCTCTCTAATGTACTTCTTTTTGAAGGAACATTCATGGAATTCATCATAACCTGCAAACTCATCCCAAATTCCCACAAAATAGCATCAACTTAGAAGAGCAGAACAAAAAGATAAAAGGGAAGATAATAACACATTTGGCTGCCTTGGAGTGGATAAACATTCG